>VXAL01019891.1:920984-1050713 GCA_013399475.1 Chauna torquata | reverse complement strand
GAGCTTCCAGGTGCGGCACAGCCAGGAACGAACGCGCTCGGGGGGCACCCGTAGGTAAAGCGCAAATAAGTATACACCAAAAAAAAAAAAAAAAAAAAAAGCAAACCCCAAGTTTATATTTCAAGTTGTTTCAGCAAATTCACAAATGTTTTTGTTTAGTCTCGTGTTTTAATTACGTTCCAGTCCTTCTGTTTACATAAATTGCTTTTGTTGGTGCTAGACTGAGGCTCTGTGTTTTTGTTTATAAAGTTTAAATGCTTTGAAGAAAAGGCAGTAGAGGTACCAAATTTTTGTCTCTGCTGTGTTGCATGTTGCATACACTCTGCTGGTAGCAGCGTATCAACAACCAGAATCTTGAAGAAGTGGATTACTTGAATGAGCACCAATCTTTTTATATGCCCTTTCAAGGATAATTTGGATGTTCTGCTGCTAGCTGAACAATTGTAGCTGGACAGACACTTTCTACCCAATTTAGAAGCAACCAGGCTAAAAGGGCATTGTGCCCTGGCATGGCGGAGAGGTGGGCTTGGGAGGGCTGCGGGACAGAGGTGGGCTTGAAGGGCTGCAGGACAGAGGCTGTGCAGGGGAAGCAGGTGACTCGCAGCAGCAACGAGGCGTGCTGTCCTTCCCTCCGTGCTCAGGACGAGGGCAGCGGGGAGTGGCGAGGCTGTGATTTAAGATGCGGGGTGCAGGAGGACCTTCACTGTGAGCTGTGGAGGACGGACGATGAAGGACTTGGAGGAAACTGAGCATGGCAGGAGACGGGGGTTGTGTTGTAGGGGATTTGAATGGAAACAAGCTTGCTTGACTTCAGATGTCACGCTCAGATGGCAAAAGGCTTGAGGGACCTCGTTGGAGAAGGTTGTTGGTAGCCACTGCCTGTTCTGTCGGCAGTGAAGGAGATGTCCTGGGACATGGCTGGAAACAAAATGTTGCTGATGTTTTTGACTTGAGTTCAGTACAACTATATCAGAGGTCAACACTGGATCTGAATTGCTCATTATTTATTAGCTGGTTAAGCAAACAAAAACTTAAAATTAGGTCATCATTGGGACTGATGAAGTTGGAGAAGAATGAGGGAATACTCCTACTCAGCAGGGCAGCAGACATCCTCATCTCTCAGGAATCCAGCAAAACATTCAGGTCCCAAGTGCCCCGGAGAAGAGCAGCATAAATGAGCAGGTAGCTGGGCTTCAGGCTCTACAACTGCTGCTCCGGGCTGCGTGTCCCCTGTGAGGGGACAATTCTTCACCTGGTTTGATGACGCGCCATGCCTGTTGCTTGATGTGAGCCTGTGCTCACTATGGCTTAATGGCATTTATCTTTAAAGCCTGGCTCTGCTGCCGAGCAAGGGTATCGTGCATTTGGTTCCTGCACTGTTGCCCAGGTGTTAGGAAGCTGCGTTTCTTTTTGCATCCATATCCCAGACCTTGAGGCCCGAGGTGGGAAGGTCGGGGTGGGGGCAGATCCAGGGGCTGTGGTGGGGCTCCATTCTCCTCTGATGGGTCATTAATTTTAACCACCCCACAGAAATGTTGGGTTGAATTCCCCGTTCTTTTTACCAACCAGGACAAAAAAAGCAAAACACGGAACAGGGGGAAAAAAAAAAGAATGCGTCTTTAAGACGGGGTCAGGGAGAAGTTAAAAATGTGCAGACACAGAGGTTTGGGGGGGGGAAAACTCTGTCACCGTTCTCATTTTCACTCACCTCCTGCTTAAAATTCATCCAGGAAGGTAGGCAGAGGGTCACAACAGCTGCTAAAATTACTAGGTGGGAATCATTTTTAGCAGGCGCAAGTGCCTTGTGGTTTTCCTGCTCGCTCTCCCCCACCGCTCAGGCCTTGCCCCCAGCTCGCTGCAGTTTCCTCCAGAGAGGCTCTCGCGTCGCGGGGCCAAACGCCGTCCGTCCGTCGCGCCGTGCCAGCTGCGCAGGCAGCCCCACGGGACCCCGGCCCCGGGGGCGGCCCCGGGCCCCGCCGCTGGTAGGGCCACGGGGAGCTGCTCCTCCGAGAGGCGTGAGGAGGCGGCGGCAGCTGCGGGCGCTTAGCTATTGCTGGAGCAATAAATTTTGCGTTAGTACTAAACAGTGCATGCTCCAAGTGATGCAGTGCCTTAGATTTTTTTCCTGCCTGCCAGAAGTCAGTTTTTGGTTAGGATTTTTATTTTTTTGGAAGCGGCGTTGCTATTAACTTGATGGTTGCCAAGGCCAAACAAAGTGCAAAGTGTCCTTGGAGAAAGCTGCGTGATTCTGTATGTTAAAAACTGGGGGACGCCAGCACACGGTCTCAGCCTCACCGTCTGTCACATGGCTTGCTTGTGCTGCCAGCACCCTATAAAAGCTTTCGCTGAATTTTTTAAAGAACATTCCCGTGCTTAACTGCAGAAGTCCAAGCTTTGCATTTTTCGATCCGTTTGCCGTGCGGGGCCGCACCGCCTGTGGGAGGAGCGCGCGGCGCAGCCAGGGCTGGCCGGGCAGGGGCAAAAGGGCTGCAGCTTGGAGCCGGCGCGCGGCTGCACCCAGAGTGGGAGCCGCAGCCCACGCCGTCGCTGTTAGCCCACTAACCCTTGGCCCACCCGCTCGCTGGTGCGTGTGAGCAGCAGCGGCCGCGGGCGGGGGCCCGGGTGTCTCCCGGCTCTGAGCAGAAGAAAAGCCCAACCAACTTTCTGTTAAATGCTTTCCTTCCCCTGCAGAGCGGACAGGGTTGCGCGGAGCTTGAGGTCTCGAAGCACAGGGTGGAGAAGGGGGGGATCGCTGCTGGGTTGGCCGCTCTGCGGTGGCTGCTGCTGTAATAAAACCGCTCGCGTGAACTGGCCGTGCCGAGCGGGGTCAAGGCAAAGCTGTTCGGTTTTCCAGTGCTTTCGTTCTGTTTCCTTTCCAGTTGCTCTGAAACCACGATGCCCCTGGATGTTGGAAAATAGTGTTCATGCACAAAGATGCAGGAGCGCACAATGAAGGAGAACGAGATACTCCTGTTAGTTGCGAGGATGACTTCATTTCTGGGGTGAACTGGAGGATTACTTGGTGGTTAGTAACAAAATGCATAGAAATCGTTTTGGAACAGCGGTGGAGATAATTATATCTTCCTCTTCTCCACCTTTCCAGCACCACTCCTTTCATGCCTAAATGAAAGGAAATGTTTTTTTTCTTCCTCTCTTCACAGTGCTATGAACGAATTTTCCAGCACCCGCCCTGGTCCGGGCGCCTTCAGTGGGGTTACAGACGTGCACGTGGCTCAGCACGCCGCTCTTGAGACGGGGCCGGCTGCTGGCCGGCACGGCCGCCCGTGGTCCTGCTGCCTGCAAACCGCGGGGCTGCCCCTGGCTTTACAACCGCTCAGCAGCATGGCTTTTGAAGTTGGCAGCCAGCTCTTCTTCCTGCAACTAAAATCTGATTCCCGAGACAGGGGCAAGAGGCAGGGGGAGCCACGGGTCTTTACCTTCACCTGCCGGCAGCTCAGCAACGTTTCCCAGCTGCGGATGGTGTTTTTATTCCTGTTTAATTGCTGCCCCAGTTAATGGGGTTTCTGTCATCTCCCATAGCTGTTTCTGAAGGCATCCGAGGAGCAGTGGAGGGAGGGATATCCTTTGCTACCAGCGTCCCACCCGAGCTGTGGCAGCAGCGTCCTGCAGCTGGGGGGCAGATTTACCTGTTCTTTCCACTTTCTGTTGTCTTTGCTTTATAAACTCAAAAAGCTCTCGGTGGGACTTTGCAGCTGCAGTCACTATTATCCCAGCCAGGAGAACCCAGTTCCTTTTTTCCCCCTTTTCAGGCATTTGGAGCACCAGCCCGTGCCAGCTTCCTCTGCCCAGAAGCTGTCTCGGTTTCTCAGGAATGAAGCTAAATGAAGTTTTTCAATGGCTGTTTGTTAGCAGCCTGCAGATAACAGAAAATAGTTCCATGTTGTTCTTTGTGAGTAGGGGCCCTCACGGAGCAGCCTTAACTCTATATCAAGGAGTCAAAGGGTTAAAATAATATTGCCCCAGCGTGTCATTGCTAACTAAGGTCCTGGGCTTAACAAGACCCCAAATTGTTCATGTTCCACTGATGTAATTTGTTATCCTGAATTTCCTCCTATTTTGTTATTTCAGTGTGCTTGCCTCTAAGGTCGTAGCTTCAACCCGAATTCTTCACTCACCCTCTCAAAATCGGGCAGAAATGTGTGTCTGGATGATAAACCAGTGGCAGTTCCGATCTCGTTTGTGTTTGACATCGTTCCCCTGAATAGCCGCCTCTCTGCTGAGCTGGATGTTGAGGCTGGTTCTGCCCTCGCACCAGGGGACGCCAGCCAGCTCCCTGCTGTTCAGCCAGGTAGGTGGGATATGCTGGGAGAGGGCAGTGGTCCAAAAGGGAAAAACACCAGGAAAAATCATTTCTGTGATCCTCAAGCTGATATAGATCTTATCTCATCAGTGAAATTTTTATCCTATTCCAATCCAGTGTAATTTATTAGGAGAAGAGTCTTTTCCTCCTTGGGATACACTTAATTTACAACCACTTATTTCTTAGTGTTTCTCTGCAGTCATACAGCTAGGTGTCTCCGAGCTGGGGTACCAGTGCTGGGGTGGCTTCATGGCCACCAGCAGCCCATCAGCATAAACAGCCACAGACAGTACTTTACACCCATTTTGTACTAGCTGACACAGAGCAATGGCAAACTGCATGGGGCGAAAATAGACTGTAGAGCAGAGAGAATAAAAACAAAAATATAAGCTAGGTCCTTTACTTTTGGAAACTCTCCAACAACCTCTAATATGCACCAGTGAGGTATCAGCTTTCTGCCTTGCAGGATGAACTATAAAATATTACATCTTAGCCCTGCACATTTTCAAGTTCCTTGCCCTTTATTGCAGCCACTGGTTTATTAAAACTAGAAATGGACCTAGACCAAACCTCGGCATGAAACTATGTCTGAATGTCTGCCTCCAAAGCCTACAGCTTGCTACTACTGCTCTCCAATGCTTAAATAAAACTGAACCCAATGCAACACCAAACAACTTCTCATTCCTCTTCCCTTTGTTCCCCCCATGAACAAAACTCCTTCCGCCTGGATGTATCAAAGCTGATAGGCTCATGGCCAGCTCCTTGCCCATTAATGTTAGAGGCAAAATTCCCAGTGTGGTTGGCAGTGTCTGAGGATCCAAAGTCAATCCTATCTGAAACTCTTCCCAAGCATGTATGATCAATGATGAGTTTGAAAGGATATTTAATTTTTTTTTTTCGAGTCCGTTCATGTGATCTGCTCTGTTTGCAAGACTAGCTGGCAGTTAATTTCCTCTTGCTTTCTTCCAAAACATCCTTCCCATGTCTTTGTATTTTATGGTCTTCATGAAGGAATGTTGTCCTCTGGATCATTTTTATTGGCTTTGCTTTTTAATAATCAGCATTTGTGTTTAATGCAGCGGGTTTTTTTGGTAACAAAATTCATAGCTTAAAAAAAAAACAAAGCAGCCCCTCATTCCCTCAGATAGATTTGAAATGCGATTACTTTTGGAAGTTGTAAATAAAGGGCAGTTAGTTGATGCTTAGTGGGAAGTGCTCCCAGCGTATCTCAGAGCGCTGTTTTTCAGCCTCCACCGATAAGAAAACTGCTGAGTTGGGAATTTGGGGGCTACTTTTTGCTGCTCTTTTCACGCCTGCTGTAACTGCCCACGGTCAGGAAACCTCGAGGCCGCACGGGGAGAGAAGCTGCACCGGGACAGCGCGCAGCGACGGCTGCTGCTCACGCTCGTGCCTCCCGCAGAGCGGCTGGAGCAAGGTGAGGTGACGCGGCTCCCTGCCGCGTTTTTGACTTCTCCCCGCGGCCAGGTGCTCGGCTCAGCCGGGACAGCCCGGCCACGGCGCTGCCTGGGGAGAGACTCGGGTCTCCAGCCGCAGGCTCTGGGGCTGCCAGCGGCCGCCGGCACATACGGCTGAACTGCGGTGGGGTCGGCAAAGCGGAGCGGGGCTGCAGGGTGAAAGCGGCACTCGTGAGGCTTTGCTTGCAATGACAGTGTTTTCCCTTGGCCCCATTTAGTGATACCGGTTTGTGCCAAAGATGGACCACAGAGTGTTCGTGGCCTCAGAGGTTCCCTGGAGGGCTTGTAGCACGGCACAGGTGCCTCTAAATGGCCTGGCAGAAGCGCCCAGTTTCGAAGGAAATGTGTTGGGTTATTATTGGCATTTCCTGCTGGCCTCTGGTAGAGATTTCTTTTTTTTTTTCTTTTTTTCCCCTTTTTTTTTCCCCACGGATGGCTCCAGCAGTTCAGCACAGGAAGGCTCAAGGGGGCAGTGACTCTTGTCAGAATCAAAAAGCTGTAAAAGCCACCTTTCTGATGATATTGGGTGAGGGCCTACTAGAAGGGGTGACGATCCAGTTTGGAGACTGTTTTGGTAATGAAAAAAAGAATTCTAGTATTTAAAATCAAATTAATTTTCTCGTTGGATTACAGTCAGGTTGGAAGCAAGTTGCATTCCTTGAGGCCGTGCTTTCCCTCAAACACCAGCAGTTTTGAGAAGCCCTCGTATGAGAGCCCAGCCCGGCGGTCTGGCGGCACGCGGTGCGGCTGGGCTTGGTCTGGGTGCAGGGGGCGGCTGTGCTGCGTGAGCTCACGCTTGTCAGGCTTCCAGCGCTACACGGGCTGGCCTGCCCCTCGCACCCACCCAAAACAGGGATGTGTCCCAGGGAGGTGGCCTCCACCGCGAGCCCCGCAAGGACCAGGAGATGCTGAGGCATGCACAGGCTGATGTGCTCCCTGCCCACGGGCTGCCGGCACGCACGGCTCTCTTAGCGCTGCCAAAAAGCAGCACCGAGCCTACCAGCGGGAGCAACACAGCATCCAGGCAGAAAGTAACTGCTTGTAATTCCAAATTCTGTAGCTTAGCTCCAATCCAGCCACTGAGGGAAAGAAGTTCTCCTGAACTAGTCATCACATGAGTGGTGAAGGGTGGGTAGTCAGTGGCATTTTACAATGACGGGGGCTACTCGGGCAGGAGTGGGAGTGAAGGGACTGAGAGTGACTTAATTGCACTACAGGAGTGGAATGTGGGAAAAAATGCCAGGTACTTAATTTACCATATGAAAGCACAAAAAGAAACAACACCTAGAAACCGAGGGGTGCAAATTAATTTAGGAAATGCGGGCCAATGCCTGACCAGTGAGGATGATGAGCTTTGGACAAAGCTGCCAATTGATGTGTGTCTTCAGTCCGTACAAAGTCATGCCAGAAGAGTTATTAGGCTAAATAAGAAATAAACTAGCTGAAACTTAGTGGCTTGTAGCATACAGGCTGTCAGACTCGATGCTTTAATGTTCCATTTTGGTCTCAGACTGCATTGGGGAAAAAAAAAAAAAACAAACCCAACTTTTCCTGATCTGAATCTTGCCTCCCCAGCATTCCTTATCATTTCTTTCTGCTCTTGTTCTCAGCCTGTTCTTGGAGGACTTATTTTCTCTCTGTCCTATAAGAAGCCTTTCTCTCTCTGCTTTTAGTATGCCACTGCAGATAAAAACTAGGGCTTGTGAAGGTCCTGAAGGGAGTCAGACTCACAGCTTCATCTGAATTCAAAGGGAACTGGGTGCCAAACTCAGAAATCTTGTGAAAGCCCCAGCCCAGAGCCCTGAAATTCAGAGTAGCTTTTGAAAAAACTTGTAAAAAGCAAGCTTGCTGATAGTGGGCTGTCTCAAGCTTTATTCTTTAATCTTAAGCATTTTTCTGATGTGGGCTCTATAAATATACACGATGATGATGAGAAGTGGGAGAGTAAATGTCTGGCTTTTGTGTATGAATTTTCTGCAATGAAAATCACCAAAGTTATTTTACTGGCTTGTTATCTCGAAGCAGCAAGTATCCAGACGGTTGTCTCCAACTGTTGTTATTAAATTCAGCAGGAAATCCATCCTGTCCAAAAGAATTATGAGTTTCCATTGCTCCTGGAGATGTCCAGAGATGTTAATGTGTGTGTGTTTGTGTTGCACAAGTAGCCGGCAGCGAGCAAGGCCGGGTTTTGATCTCATCCCCAAGCTGGGGGAGCTGGGTGGCAGCTGTAAAACTGATGTCAACGTCTAGCCCAGGGGGTTATTTATGAAGGCAAGTCTTCCAAAACACCCTGATTGCTCCAGCTACAAATATGTTTCACATCACAGGGCAGCATTTGAAATTTGTAGTTCGGCATCCCAAAGTGGGGCCCAGATGCCGTCAGCGGCAGCCTTTGCCATTAAGAAGTTGGTGTTTGTCAGCTATTTCTGCCCAGAGGTGTGTGAGATACCACAGTTTCCCCTTTTACTTAAAAGAGGAAATAACTGTGGTGGCAATCTGGTCTTTGTCACTGCTGTGGATGCTAAACCACAGAGCGCCGGTCCCTTGTTTGTACCATGAGGCCCGGCGGGGGTGGGAATCATCTACCAAAGGGGGGGAGGCAGAACCACGACCGGGGGGATTTTGCCAGGGCCAGCTGCCTGGAGCAGGACCCCTCGCCAGCGACCTCCAGGAAGGTGGCCGGGCGGCAGGACGGCCGTCAGGGGGAGGTCCCTAATCCCCCCTGCTCTCCGTGGCACGGCGGGGGCTGAAGATACCTGCTGCCTGCCCCCACCGCACCTCGATCCTCGGCCAGCGGACGGAGGACGGGATGGGGGAAGCGGCACGCTCAGCCTTGGCCCGACCTCGCAGTGTAGCGTTATTTCTCAGGTCACGCCAGTCGTACCAAAATGGTAGCTGTTGTCCCGGTGTGAGCGGGGAAGCCTGTTGATGTACCACACCGTTCAGCCACCCGCACCTGTTTGTTTTGCAGAAAGAGACACAATCTAACATCTAGAAGAGTACAGATTTGCCTTTAAAACTCTGGCTCATCTCTAAAATCATTGCATTTCTGGCAAACTACATACATGAACATCTTTGTGGAGATGTCTGCACCAGGTCTACATTTAGATCTCATCGTAATACCACAGCCATGTATAGCCGCCTGGCAAAAGTCTCCTAGAGAAACACGACAGCACAGAAACATGCTGCTGTAGCCTTGAGAAATAGCAGCATGGCACTGACACTGTTCAGATGTTTGATTTTATAGAAGATACCTCTGGACATAAATAAAAGCAGCCCTGGTGAGCACATACACACACAGCAGGGTGCGTTGCTGGCTATGCGACATGCCGTATATTGCAGTGAATAAATGGGGCATCCCAGTGCAGCCGGGGCTTTGGGACTTCTGGGAGCTGCTCTGGGTCCACACCAGCCAGTTACGCCTCAGCCAGAAGGTGGCCTTCAAGGTGGCCGGTGGAGTTTCTCCAATGCCTCCAGTGTGTCACTGGGTCCTTTCCATCCCGTCCTGGGTGCATGGCGGTGTGCCCAAGGAGCAGTCAGCCTGGCACAGCTCACCCTGCCTGACTCGGGCTCTTTCCAGCAGATGACTGGTCCACGGTGCTCGGAAATAGGGACTGCACCAGCCCTTCACCTTGGTAAAGCAGCTGATGGCCAACAAGGCTCGGTGTGCTGAGGTGTTAGCTGCTCTAAAGCTGGCCATCTCGTTTAAGGAATGGTTTTAAATATGCGTGTAACTTTAGGAGGGCAGAGGGTTGTTATGCTGCAGTCATCCCCATGCTTGCTTTGTAAATCATTAATAAATGGATGACATACCCTGCAAGGCTCTGTTTTTTATCTGTTGCACGTTACTGTCACCACATCTTATGGCTGGCCTGCCTGTCTATGTCACCAACGAGCACTCCTCCAAAGGCTGCCAAAAACCCTCCTCCGGTCTTCTGCAGGCGGTCAGGGCACGTTCCCAGGCTCTGCCCCAGCGCCCTGGTGTCCACCGGGCTGTCTGCTGGCCTTGCTTTACTCTGTACTGTGCTGCCAGGAAAATAGGGCTGGCAGTAGGACAAAGCGAATGTTTATTTAGCGTGCCTTCAGGTCAGGATTTTCCAGAAAACAGGTGTAGAGGTACAGAGGATAAAGCACAGAGCCCCATCTCACTACTCTGGGTCTCCAGACTTCTCCATCTTTTCACCTCCCCTCTGCTGCTAGGCAGATGTTTTGGGTTCCCCAGCGTTTGCACACAAGCACACAACAGTCGGTGCGTCAGGTGCCAGTGCCAGCAGCACGCCGGCAGCTGCTGTTGGTGGCAGTGCCTTGTACAGTGCTTTCCTCTCCTTGAGTCATGTGTGTTTAGTTCGGAGTCACCAAGCTGCTAGGTCAGCTCTTCTACCTACTCCAGTTAGCGTGACCTTCATTCAGAAAGCTTTGCGTGGGTTTATGTGCTTCGTATACAAAACAGTCATTGCAAACTCGTTGACTTTGGTACATTTGCAAACTCTCATGGAGAAAGTAAAAAAAGAGTGTGTTGTCCAGCTGTCTCTGGGGCAGAGTGCCCTTACTGCCTCCTCTCACTCTGGGAACTTCATGCCACGTGCACTTTCCATCCCAGCCCCCACAAACAAGGCAGGGCTTTGGCAATTAGTAACGATACTGAAATACAGCCATTCGAAAGAACAGCACTGAAACCACACATACAAGCTAAAAACTCTTTTTCAGTGATGAGTTCAAGATGGATAAAGCCCCTTGCATGTTGCTGGGTTCCATACAAGGAAGAATTTGAAGAGTTGACCCTTAACATTTCCTATCTTTCAAGTGCTGTGGTTTACTATCTAATGGCTTACTGCTGACAACTCTTAATTTTCTGGTGTAGCAGAAGGACTGGGATGACCAAGACAAAGTAAAAACAAAGATAATACAAAGCATATGGCAATTAAATGCTAATAAAATAAAATCAGAGCACTGTGAAGACCCTGAGAAGATCCCTGAGCAGCACTGACCTGGGCAGGGGTGGCCACCGAGGACCACATGACGGGAAAGAGCTGCAGTTCATCCAAGGCCTTTTGCAACTCACTTTGGACCGACTCCCTGTGCTCCCAGTATAATTAATCCACAGCGTGGGTATCTGCCCAAGAGTGGTTGAGGGCTGCTTGGTTTTTCTAACAGAGCCATAGTGTGTCAATAAAACGTTTTGCAACGCGTGCGTTAACAGTGAGGTTACCTCTATGCGAGGGCAGCACAGAAGAATAGTGAGTATTTTGCACCAGTGACCACCTCTTCTGTCCACGCTGCAGACATGTGCAGACCATACTTGGGCTGGAATTTGCCCAATTTGTGATGTTTTCCAGCCTGCCCAGGCCCTGAATGGGCAGCGCAGGCTGGCTTTTCACACCAAACTGCCTGCAAGTGGAGCTCAGTGCAGGTGTATGTGGGAAGCGATGTGGGAATCAGTCCCAGATGTTGTGAGACGTCTCCTGCTCCCAGCCAAGCTGCTGGGGGCTTTCAGAACAGCTTGCCGCTGGCTGGAGGAGGTTTATAGAGGGGAGCAAAAGCCCAGGACAGTCATTCACGTGTGGCGGCTCAGTACGAGCTTGGCTCCCTTCCTGAGGCTCAGGGTGCTGGGGAAGGCTGGCTGCAGGGAAGGAGCACAAGGTCTCAGCACGCTGCTCATTCACGACTGTTTGCGACTTTCTTACAACTCCTTTCGACCGGCTTTTCTCCAAAGTAACCATCCTCACTCTCTCCCGCTGGCAGTGTGACCCTGGAACAAGCGTATCACAGTTTTGGCGTGTTTGGGTCATGCTACCATAGTACAGCAATATTATGTGGCAAGCACAACATATGTTTTGGAAGGGAGTTCAGTTTATTTTAGCTGCTCCAAATTTACTTGACCTGTTTAATCCAGCTTTCACACTACATAATCTCAGTTGCTGGGATTGCTTTTAGGTCATGCCCTACACAACATGTGAAGCCAGTTGGCCTTTCATCTGTATGCTTAATTGTCCAAAATGATTTCCATGTGATTAACAAAACCTCCCACACCTGTGATAGGCCAGACTGCACCGTCCTGCCCGTTGTTTGGTGGGTGCAGGGTCAGGCCCACCGAGGGAGGAATAGCATGAAATTAGCAAGTTGGGGAGCTTCCTTGTTAGCTGATTGCTCCCTATCTGGGCTGGGTGGAGACAATATTGACTCCGTCACCTAGGGGAAAAGGAGACGCTGGCTGTTGGCATTGCTTCTCCAAGGGAGAGTGGCTCAGCCCCCGCTTCTGCCCCTGGCTCCTGCCAACAGCAACAACCATCACCCCTGCCCGTAAGCCGCTGCCTTGCCAGCCAACTGAATCACACTGGAGACGTGAGGTGTTTTTGGGTGCTAAAACTTTACAAGACTCAGAGTTACAGAATACACCCATGTGCCCTGTCTGGAAACTGGCTCCCACCCTGGCAGAAAAAGCCAGGCATCCTCAATTAGGCATTCATGGAGAGCAGGGACCAGCCGCGGCCGGAGCCAGGGGCTGCAAGAGTTTCCACATTTGCCAGCACCAGTCTTACAGACCCATCTGCTAACTCCATCTTGGGCTTCTTCTTGCTAGGCAACCAAATGTGCTAAAAGGAGAAATTGAGAAGATCATTTTCACATCCAGCTTACTGTGTGCAAGATATTTTCTTCCCACGCTGCAAAACCGTTGCACCATGTCACTTGTCTCCCCTAATGTTTCAATATTACTGTAGCAAAGTGCTTTCTGGCCAAAAAACCTACTCAGTGCCTCCAGCTGGCCAAACAACTGGAGTGCTTCAAACAGGGTTAGAGAAACCAGACTCAGCCCTGATGGGAAGGTCTCCTGACTGCCCTAACTTGTGCCTCAAGTTAACGTGGAGATATCTGAGGAGGCACAGAGGAGCTCAGGGAAGAAAATGAGGTCAGGGACCCGGGCTGTAACCCAGACACAGGTGGCCATGCATAGGGACTAACAAGGCAAACATGAGCTCAGACCCCACCTTCCAAAAAGTTGCATTTTTGGTTCTCTGCTGAACCGGGGACGGGAACTGTGCAAGAAACAGACCAGCAGCTATAATCGTAACTTGATTACAGAGGTCCCGCTTTGCTTCCTGCAAGTGCAGTGACATGGCCGTGGTCAGACACCTGCTTCCTCTCCATCTGGAGATGACCACGTTTAGGCACCAGTTAAATCCTGTGTAGTTGGCCAAGCTATTTCTCTGTGTCCTTCTAACTAACTTCAGGCCCTTCCAGCACTTCCTAAATAAATGCTTCTCACTGGAAAAAAAATAAGTGAATTGCTCAAGAGAGCAGAAGGAATCATTTTCTTAAAATCTACGGAGCACCAGGGCGTTTGCTGGTGCTGCCGGTGGTGGGGGGCCAGGGCTGGTGTGGCGGTACGTAAGAACTCTGGTGAGGACGTGGGGAGGGGACAGCTCTTTATTGTCATAATAAAAAATACTACTTTTGAAAAACCAGGAGAGGTGCAAAGTAAGTAATAGAACATCAGGCTTGAAACAAAAAGGTCGCAGAAAACCCGCAACTGTGAAATACCAGCAATGAGGGGAGCTGATAGAGATAAGAGAAAAAGGGGAGGTAGGAGGCATCTAGAAACTTGAAGTTTGCAGTTTTAATTATTTCATGCACAGTCACTTGCAAACTAGATCTGCAGATGAAGGAGCTTCTGCTAAAGTTGGTCAACTTTACAGTCTAAATATATGTGTCTCGTTCCAGTGACTGAGAAGATTTTAAACAGCTGGGTTTTTCAGATTAGTTATTGAACGGGTTTTGGTGGTTTTTTTTGTTTGTTTGTTTGTTTTTTTGATCTGGGGAACAGGGAACAGCTTTGGACTGAATTAATAGCAGATTCTTTTTTTTTTTTTTTCCTTGAGTATCCCTGAAAGGGATTGGCAACATGCTAGATACCAAGCAGTACCTGGGTTAAAAGAAAAGCAGTTTTTAACTCCTAAGAAAACAGGAATGCCTGCCAGGAGTGAAAATGAGGTTTATATGCCTATTACTGTAAAGTTAAACACTACCAGCTGTATTGTCTACCTTTACCAAAAGAACTCAGGTGACAAATTTCCCCTACTTTTCATATTTAGAAAGCTGTTTGAAATCTGCCAGGTTTGCTGGTAAGGTGTTGAAGAGAAGATCAGGTTTATGAAGTGTATTAAATTCTCATTTAAAAAAAAATCTAAGCTATATTTCACATGTACAGTCCTTGAGGGAGCAAATCACACATACCTTTGACTGAACTTCACCTTTCCCGGGACTGTAAAGCCTTATTTGAGCCTCTATTTCTTCTCCCGTTATGCTAAATTCCTGCGAGGAGGCACACGGGGCTCAACATAGGAAGGAAATCGGGGGAGAAAAGGTTCACTTTTCTCCTCTTGGCTACACTCCTCTCACAAAAGCCTCCAGATGTAACTCCTTTTGTCTGAATATTTGTCTGCTTCAGACTGACATTTCCTCTCCTAGCAGAGAGATGGGCAGAGATATTTATGGCAGAAAAGATAAATTGTGAAGTGTTTCTCAGTCCAGCTCTGCAGTTACTTGCACGTCTCCTGCTTTCCCCAGAGCTGAATGTGTTTTCTTTCATACAGGAGTGCCTCAGGACACCAAGCAGCATGAGGGGCTGTCTGGATGTGGAGTTGTACCCCTGGGTTCAAGGACATCTTTGAAGACCTGTGGATGGGGAAACATGGGTGCAGGCTAACCAACCCCCATGGTCATTTGGGCCTCCGGCACGGCTGAAGGCCATCACTGAAGCCCAGCTTCACCCGGCTGCCTCCCACCCCAGTTGTGGCATGGCATGTGGTTCAACCAAGGCCATGAGGTCCACCCAAAGCCCCCTTCCCTTGCAGGGCCGGTGAGCACCTCATGGTTATGGTGGCTGCAAGCCTTGCCTCCTTCCAGTCCTTAGCTGAACGGGAGCTGCAGGGGGCCTGGGGGCCAGCGCTTGGTATTTCTACTCATTCGTTTTTAAAGCCTACAACCTCATCCTTACAAGCTCCATTTACTGCACCTTTAGGACACTATGAGGTGGGCAAACACCTCTTAGAAATTTTACTTGACTCCGTAAATACCTCTGTGCCCCCAACGAGCCATATGGTGAGGCTAAGCGAGGGCAGAACCCCGTCCCACCGCTGGGAGAGCAAGAGCAGGTGGCACGTCCCAGCAAGCAGGACTGCAGTGTGTGGGTGCACTTAAAATAACTTTAAACACAGCTAATTAGAACCAGCTTTTCAAACAAAAGTATCTACAATGAATTAAAAAAAAAAAAACCAAACTAGCTACAGTGGTACAGTATTCAGTCATATACTACAAGTTACCGTGGTGTTGCAGTTAGTGTCCTGTCCATTTACCCAACTGAGGAAGAGCGCGGGTGAGTCACAGGGTTTTCTTCCAGAGCACGAGTGCTGGGGAGCTAATGGGTATTTCCCCAGGCACGGCTGTCCAAGCTTGCCCCGACAGCCGCACTGACAGGTGCCAGCCAAGTTTTCCCTTATACACAGGACTACCAGTATATATTGCAGCAAAACAGCCCTTTCAGGTCAGCCCAACGATCAGACCTGCACTGGCTCTGGTATCCTTTTTCCTACAACAGCTTACTTACAGAAAAGATATTAAAAACAGGCAATTAGATGTCTGTTGGCGTGGTCTCTGCTTCTGTGCTTTGGGACTTCCTGAGCCAGGACTGCAGCTTCGTGGTTAATAATTCTTACAGGATTTTTTTTTTCTTTTTGATGTGGTTTTCTAATTATTTTTGATCTCATTTATTCTTTTGACAGCTAGAATATCTCACGACTATGAATTTCAGTCTGCTGTGTGAAATTTTTGTTTTAATTCTGTTATCTCAGATAATTTCATCCAAAATTCCCTGATTCTGGTAGGAAAGCATTGTAGAAGCAGTGAGTGTTTCCTCCCTTCTTCATGTCATTTATTATGTTATAGGCCACGATCACATCCGCCCTTGGTGATCTGTTTTCCAGGAGGAGGAGGCCCAGTGCACAGAGCCTCGTTCCTTAGGGAAGCTATTCCTTTCCTTTCTCGGTCCTGATTTTTTTGAGTTCTGCTCTACCTTTTTGGAGTTTGGAGATGCAAAATTTATGAGTAATGGAGTGCTAAGGGTCATAATAATGATGTTTTCTCTTTGGTTTGCTGTCCTGAATTCCAAATCCTCTATTTGCCTCTTTTTTTTTAACTATTATGGTCACTCAGTTAAATTATCCAAAACAACTTATTCCTGACTGTTACTAGCAAATTAAAACCTATTATTGAATGTGCACCCTTTGGGGTGTCTTTCCAATTGTGCATTATCTGTATTTATCACCATCAAATTGCGGCTGCCAACTTTTCAGCTCATTGCTGAGCATCATGGACTGTCAGCAGCTACTCATCTTCAGTTTTGCTCTTACCACCCTGAAGCAGTGAGCAACATCGTATGGCTGGTCACCTGTCTGTGGAAGGCTCATTTAATAAAGTTGGTTCATTTCCTTCAAATCCTGAAGGTTGTTGGTGTGAGTGAGTACTGGTTGTCTTTACTTAACTCAGTGACTTTTACCTCAATTTAATTAAAGCAATGCAATCTCACGGAGCAGCCAAACTGACAAATATCCACACCTTAGACCAAATAGCTGGGCAGGGCATTATGTGATACGTGCAACGAATGTGCATTCAAGAATTCAACTGTTCAACTTCTGTTTTTTCACATTCAGAGACTTTAGCAGGGTGTGTTGGAGAGCAGTTTGAATTGGTTCATTAAAATGTACATTATCCAAGTTTCTGTCCAGCAAAGCTTAACTTTTGCATATTTCCTTGATGAAATTTCTACAGTTGCCTAAGACTTAAGTATGCTGAGATTTCAGTGACTGGGAAAATTAAAATGAGAGCTACTTGCTTTTCCCTGAGGCAAACTGAGCTGTCCTTTCCCCCTAGCTACCCGTGAGGCTTCCTGCTGGCAGCACCAGTGTCCTTGCCCTCCTGCACAAGCCTGTTTATTTCCGCAGCAGCCAGGGGCATGGTGTGCCCAGAGCCTCAGCACAGCTGTAGCCCTGCAGCAATCAGGGCCAGAGCCAATAAAGGAGGCAGAGGGCAGCAAGGCCCTGTTTGGAGGCTGTGGGGGCCGCTGGGTGCCAGCTGTCTGGGTGTCTGCATGAAGGTAATGCATTAAGGTATCTGTTTTTTGTTTTCTCCTAATCCAGTGACGTTTCTCTGTTTATTGTTGTTTTATTTGCAGACAGTTAGTTTTGAGGTCTCATTGGGTATTATTTCTGTGGTGTTTTCCTGCGTTTTTAGTTCTTAGCTAAGTTTTGCAGGCTGAAAACAAATAGGGCGTAAGTATGTCTGGCTCCTAGGAAGTCCATCGAGTTGTATCTTCTCCTTATATTGTGAAAGTATAAAGAAAGAAACCTTATAAAAAGCTGGCTGGAACTCTGTTTCTGATGCCTGCTGCTTAGATGTGTTCAGAAGTTGCGTAAGAGAACACTTTCTTGTGGTGTCTTGGCTTTCTAGTTTCTGTTCTCAGCTGGTGAAAGGCAGTCTAGCACAAAAAATGTGAAATAGTATCTTTGGCTTGCACCCTATTCTACTTAAAACATTCATAAAGTTTTTGACTATGCTTTGCTTTCCCTGTAGTCATGGATTTTGGTGGGTTAGCTGGGCCTGCAAGCCCCATTTTTACCTTTTTTTAGTAAGTTGATGGTTATGGCATTTTTATTTCTCTGAGTCCACGGAAGAGGAGCGAAGTCTCCAAAGGCTTCCCAGGGCGGCCACTGCCCTGCGGTCCCCTCGGCAGACCCCGGAGCCGTGTGCCCGGGCGGTGCTGCTGCCGGGTGGCTGACAAGATGGCAGTACGCTCTCCTGCAGCGTGGCGCTGGCCGCCTCTACGCAGACCCGGCTGCGGCTCGAGCTCCTCCTGACCGCGACTGGCCCCAGAAAGAGCCCCAGTAAGCGCTGACGGAGGTAGGTGTTTCCCAGCATGTTCAGTTACTGAAAATGCCCCCTCAAGTTCGTGAAAGCATTGTGAGAGGTGTTTGTTGTTTGAGTGAGGTTTTGCAGTTCCGGTAGGTTGTATCAAGACCTGTTTTTCTCGGTTTTTGTCTGAAGTGCTTTTGAGATGTGGATGGTGAGGATGAGTGATGGCATTACTTCCAGAAAAACAGAAGTGCTCAGGGAGTAGGTGTGGGCCTGATAGCTGGTGTTACTGAGATGAGAGATTGCAAATGGTCTGTGTCTTAGTTCCAGGGGTGAATGCAAGGCAAAAGTGTGGTATTCTTTTTTCAGAACCCCGAACTAATTGTCTACTACATGCTTCTCAGGAGGGAGGATTTTGTATGTTCTTCTAGGTATGAGATTTTTTGTAGTTTTTAGTGGAAAGACCTGACTGTCAGCATTCAGTGCCTGGTGCTTCAGGCTCCTCTCTTGCCAATGTCTCTTGTGTACATCTTCCTGAGAGTGATACAGATGAAGGAGGAGCATTTTGGCTCACTTGGCTTGTGTTACATGGCAGTGAATGGCCAGTGTCTGGGGCCCTGAGCACAACTACACAAGTGTAATGCACAGGCTGTCTGACTGCCATCCCTAGCACAGGGTGTACAGTCTAGTTCATATGCCTACTGAAGCACTGGGAGGCTGAGATGGGGCTTTGGGTGTGATGTGATGTGACTAACTTAAAAATGGTGTACTGTTTAAATTGTTTTTCAATTTTTTTTATTAAGAAACAGATTTTTTACTTCAAAGTATGGATGTTATATGAAACCCCTGTTATGAAATCCCTATTATTTTTCCTAAAGCAGAAATTACTTGGCTCCTTTGTTATGAGCATTGTTTTTGACTTCATTCACATAGAACAGGAAGGCAAAGCACTTGGAAACAAAGAATGAGGGAAAAGTAGTTTGATTGTTTATGTTGATGCCATATTGTTTGTGTTAATTTACTTTTGCTTTCAATATGAAAAAGTTACTTCTGAGGGACAACACAGAAGATGTGGTAATAGGGAACTAGGACTTTGCTGTTTGTCTACTCAGTGTTTTCTCTAGTGTCAGTGGAGTGCTAAAGCTGAGCTGCTGGCCTCTGTGGTGCCAACAGTGCTGGTGGAAAGAGGTATCTTGTCTTTGATCTTGGCTTTGTGGCTACGGCTGGATATGGGGACAGTGCTACTGGCAAGTTTTGTATTGAAGAGCACTGTGTGTCATATTTTAAACAATAATTTACCAACTAGCTCTGAACATGTGCTTTTCCTTTCCATGGGGCTCAGCTGGGAGGATTTCTTTCATCAAATGGAAGCCACTTTTTTTAGTGCTTCAGAACTGCATGATTCCTTGGCCAACCTCTCCCCTTGTGCGCACACACGTGCACATGTACATGTTGTCATTCTTATTCAAACTGATGAGGAGAGCTCTCAAATCTTCCTCGCGACCAGGCTTGCTATGTGATATAAATCATGTCACTATGATATAGAGCTCCAAATGTAATATAAGCAACATGTTTGTAGGGATGATCACAGGCCTAGAAGAACAGTGTGCTGGTCAGTCTACTAAGAATACTAGTTTTTTGCTTTTCTTTTAAATGAGAGATCCCTCATGTTAGAGGCAGTATACCTAAAGTACAAAGCTAATTTCACAACATCTTCATTTTAACTTTTGTTCATAACAGTACTGTCAGTCTCAATGGAGAAATTGCTTGTCATTGAATTTTGGCTGGGGACATGAGAGTAGTATTGCTAACAAGCAACAAATCCTCAATAGGTACGGTTCTGGCCAACTTCTAGTGTTCACAAAGAATGAATTGGAACCCATCCCCTAAATTTTAAGTGATGCAGCTTAATGACATTTGAAAATGATACATGCAATTCTTCATAACACCTTTCTGTCACTTTATGGTTTCTTCTCCAACTGTTAGGGATAGAAGTATATTTTATTGTCTGATTATAGCAGGATTTTTCTTCAGAAAGAGGCTAGACAATACCAAGCTGTTAAAAACAGAACTGGCACTGTTAACCCAAGTTGGTTGCCAGCAGAGAAGACTTTGGGTAAAACTCTCACTCAGGATAGGACCAGGCTTGTTGCAGATGATGGACTCTGTGACCATGGAGAAACCCTTGTTGGTGTGGTCTGGGTCATGGTTATACTGGGGAAGGTCTGCACCACCACCACCAGGCTGTGGCTGGTCTGCACCAGGGAACCCAGCATAGCTGGTCACAGAACTTCAAAGGAAGCAGCTCTCAAGAAAACCATACCACTCTTGATTTTTTTTGCAATATTTTAATACAGCATTAAAATGCTAGAATACTAGAAGAAAGCTGTATACTATCCAGCAAATAAGGCACATGTCGGAATGCCATTTTATGGACAATCCACAACAGAGGTTTTACAGTCTCTTTAGCAACATAGTCACTTGGTAAGCAAGCTGTCATCTTGATTGCTGAAGCAGAACTGGTACCTCTGAGGCCTTTGTCCATAGGTTTTGTTTGTTTTAGCTGTACAAGTTTATTAAGTTACAGAAAATGAAATTGTACAAATAGCCAACTGAATCTCACAAGGTCAGTGGGTACAGCTAAACAAATGTAATAGTAATGAGGTTAATTTTTTTTAAAGCTGAAGAAATTCATAAGATACAGTGTTAGTTTTAGCACTAGTACACAATGCAGTGAGTGCTGTACTAAATAACCTTTTAAAGGAAACAGGAATCCAGTACAGGGTTGGGCAGACCTCCCATTTTAGCATGGTAAAATATCAAACTAAAAACCCAATCCTTTGTAATATAATCAAACTACATGAAATGTAAAGTGTAAAAATGCTTCAAATACGTGCACATGCATATTCTATATTGCTATGAGTTCTAATTAAAATAAACATAAATCCCTACAATCATCTACTTCAATCCATTTCTCTTACATCTTTTGATTAATATTATTGCTGTAGCCGGTACTGCATAGCTGAGCTCACAGTCTGCAAAGAGTTGTGAAAGCTGAGTTGTCAGACAGTGTCCCAACCAACTCTTTTCCCCTCTCGCCGTGAAAAAGGACAAGAACTACCATTTGAAACTCAACGCTTGTGCTTCAGAGTCTCTGAAAGCTGAGTCTCTGTGGTGCTTTCAGCATCTTCTGTCTCTCCTAAGGTCATAAAGTGACAGTATACTTATTTGCTCTCACTTGCTATACATCTAGTGATAGCTTTTTCTAGCAATCCTTCCCCAAATACACATAAATAAAATGTATAAGCATTTTCATATAAGTCTAAGCACTTGAGTAATATACTGGTTACTTAATACTGATATTTTCATCCAAGGATAACAAAAACAATATGGCTTAAAGAATTGCAAGGTTTTTGTCAGAATTATGTACCAACTTTCATATAATATTTTATGTAGACAATATTTCCTTCTTAATGTAGTTCTGTTGCATACTTTATACAGACAAAAGCATTGTAAAAAAAAAAAGTAAATTACTTCCATAAATATTTTCTTGAGGATACGTCCTTAGTTCTGCAAAATACTTAAGAAAACTCTTACCTCTGTTAGTATCCTAGTTGAGAGGAAGGCCCTTCTGAAAGCTTCCAAGTTGTAAAAACTTTTCCCCAAAGAACAAACAATACTTTTTTTAAAAAGGCCCTCAAATATATACAAAAAAGTTACTGCAAAGAGTTTCCAGATAAGATAACAATTCAGTATTACAAGAAATATTTGTAACCATTCAAAAATTTTAACATCTAAAAAGGTTTCCAAAATACACACATAGTATTAAAAAAAAAAAGAAAGAAACTCTATGTCAAGTATAACTCAAGATAAATACACATCTGCAAGTAAAACTGTAAAATACTTCATACAGGGGTAAACATTTATATCAATCATCTATAGCTAGTAACTGCACACGATTGTCCCTTTGAAATTCATCCTAGAAACACAAACCACCATCCCTATGTCTAAGATCTCAATCAGCCCTCTGAGCACTTCAGCAATATAGCAACATTAATGGACAGCAGTGGTTTTGCAGATAGGAAGGAGGTGTGTTGAAGTCCGATCAGGAGTGGAGTGATATCTTAGAGAATGATTTTGTATGGGGATAGTTCCATCACATTTTAAAATGTTGGCAAAGGCAAGTGGAAAATGTATGTCAATTCACTTAAATCATCAACATGTGTTTTTAAAATCATTGCATACTATTCAGTGGATAACTCTTAGGATCCACGTTAGGGGAAAAAAAAAAAATGATATTCCATGTGACTGCAGGACATAGATAACTAACATTTCCATAAGCTCTTAGCTTCTTAATGCTTTAAGTAGTTCTATTTTTGGAATAATGGCTAGAGCTTCACAGGTATGCAACGTATGTTTAATCTAAATTTTATGTTATACAAAAGGAAAATATAAAGAGTACTTCTCGATAACAGGCTTCTCTCAGACATACATAACTTCACATTTGTAGTTTACAAACTGAGTCCCATATAATGGGGAACTTTAAAATACACTTATTTTCAGAAATAATATATACTCTTGTGTATTTATTTGAAATTAAAAGGCAACTTTGAGACAAAAAGGCCTCAAACTTTGCTTGTGTGGCATTGTTTTGTTTGTGGTAGCAGCAGTAGAAACTGGCTAAAATGGGGCCATCCTTTTAAACTACAGGGATTTTTCTTCATTGCTATTAAATGAAGTATTTATAACAACTTCATTGGAACTGCATCAAGTTAAAACAGCTAAAAACCTATACTACTTATTTTGAATCATTGAAACTTTTCTCCAGAACAGTGCCAATAGCAAAGACAAATTCTATGTGAAATGTTCTGACCGACTGAAGAAACAAAGTGAGATTATTTTTTTCAAGAAATAAATGAGTTTAAAACTGTACAAAGGGAGTGAAAAAGGGGGGTGGGTGGGAGGGACACACAACAAAAAACTGGTGCATGCTGGATGGATCTGTAGGTAAACAGACAACAGCAAGCATCTGATGAGGTTAAAAATCAAGTTTGACAAATAAATGCATGGAGACGAATTTTTCTCAGGTACATTCCTGAGAATACTCAATTTAGGGAGACCTGTATTGTTTTAAAGTTCTTCACTGGTACCTGCTTTGTTTCTGATAAATGTTTAAAAATTCCTTTGAGGAATACTAGTTGAAGATCTAAATGCAGAGCTGGTTAAAGAGAACATCAGAAAGTATTCATAAAAATCCAAGCGGTAAATCAACTCCTTCTCTTTCCAGTCAAAATATAAATTTTTGTTTTCTTTTTTGTAGTTTGGAAAGAGTTAGGTCTATAGGTAAACTACCTTTTTTTAAAAAAAAAAGATAAACTTACATCTTGTAGTCAATCTTTTTTTCTATTTTTTGGTGTGAAATCAAAATTCAGAAATTTTCCTTCTGTGCCAATGGCCATAAGCTATCGCACATTACTTACACCCATGTGTTTTTCCAGCGAGACACAAAGCACACAGAAGAGCACAGAGCAGATGCCTGGGGCTGGATGCTACGATCCTGTAAGCAAACCTTGTGCAGGGAGGAACGGAGGAACCTCATGCATGCTTCCTCAGCCACCAGCTCATTAGGGAGACGAGATTTTCAGGCCTGAGCAGGACAGAAAAAATGGGGTTGCCCTCCATGCGCAAAGGGGAAAAGGGGGAAGCCCGAGTTGAGCCCCTCAGCTGCAGGGCTGGAGGTGTTGCTGCTGGTGCCCGGGTGCCTGATGCTCTCCCACCCCATCCCATGCCTCGCACCTCCGGCATGGCGGTGAGGCCAGCAGGCTTCCTCCAGCCCCAGGAGGGTTTGCGGTTTGAGTTAGGCAGGACAAACTATGGCAGTGTTGCTTCTAGCTTTTCCCCACATTTTGTTCTTTATCTGCTCTTCCCCAACATAAGTGCAGGAGAAAATGTTTTCCTCCTTGTTATTTTAGATTTGCTTAATATTACTTAATACTTTGTGTCTGCTGCCTAGGAAAATACCATGATATAAATACTGAACTCTTAACTATGCTTTGAAGAATTATTTTATATTGACAGGTGTTAATTATATTGAAGTTGATCACATGTATTTTTAGAAACCTTATTTTATAATAAAACCTAAAAGTCCATAAGCTAAAAGCACCACCATGCAGTGTTGAATCTAGATAAACAATTTTAAAGAAGGTGTTACTATGAAAATAGTGATGATTGCATATAATGGTATTTTGTAGTTGGTCTTTGTTCAGAATCTGGTGGTATGCTGTATATTGATGTAGCTCTACCAAGGGATGTGCTGTTTTACTAATTTAGTGGTTATCATAAGACAGGAAGTACTTAAAAACAAAATGCTTGGTAGCAACATCTGAGTTTCAAGGAAGAAAATAATTTTATCTCCATCTGATGGGGTTTTTCTACTTGTCCTTTAGCTGGATATGAAGCACCAAGGAGACTTTTGTTCATGTGCTATTAAGTGCTCAAAAGGAAAAAAACAGATGTGATTTAATATGTGGTTCTTTCAATATCATGCATGCTTGAAACAAAATACCAAGATTAATGCTAGAGGTCAAGCTTTGAAAACCTGCCCCTAAATTCACCTGTGTATTTTCCTTTTTATGGGCAAATTAGTATGTTGGTTTGGAGGTATTCTCTAAGGTAATTTTTGAGTCTGTGCAAAAGAAAGCATTTCCTTGAAAATGCTAAAACTGTATCTTGACTGATGCAAAGGAAATCTGTTAGTGTTAACTTTCAATAATATTATTCTTTGGCTATTTTAGTTGATAGAATTGTCATTGGGCAAAATTAGTTTCAAAGTGATTAATTTTAGTTAATATTTTAGCGTTATATAGCATTTTTCATCCAGTGCTGTCGAAACACTAACAGATAGTAAGTAAGCCTCACAACACTGTTGTGAGGTAGGTATATGAAAGTATTATTATACCCATTTTGTAGTTGGGGAAACTGAGGTCCAGAAGGATCTTGTGACTTGCCCAAAATCAGTGAGCTAACGGAGGAGTCATGGTCAGAAGCAACACATCTCAGCGTTTTCCATTGCTCTGACCAGTAGGCTGTATCACTTGGGCTACACATGAATAAAGGAGCGAGATGTGTAGATAACCCTACCACCAGAATAAGCAGAAACAATTCTGCCCTGTTTATAGCAAAGCAGGGAAATGGTGAACGTTTCACGGTAGAGCAAATTTGTAAAAAGCTTCACATTTCCTGTAAGAATGCTCACTAAGTTTTCAATTTGCTTTACAAGAGTTTGACTGTACGTACTTAGTTACATCTTGGTATTACTTGGCATAAAACCCCCTCTGTACTAGCATTATGGAATTAATCCTCAAAACAGATTTAATTCACATCAAGTTATTTAGTATTTAAAATATTTCCACTAGGTATCATCCACACAAATCAATCTCTCTAAAGGAAATTTCACAAAAATAAAAACTGTTGTTTTAAAGAAAAAAAAAAACACACACAAAAACCCACAAACCATTATCCCTGTAATTTTTCTTAGTGAATAATGCAAGTGAATTGCTTGTTGTGTCCTTTTGCTAATGTACTCTTATATAGACATACAACAGGATACTGTCTTGAGGTACTTTCAGTTCATGACATTTTCCAATCCCTGATGAGATACTTCTTTGCAACAGGATGCCCCTGCCCAAAGTTCTACCTGAAATGGGACAACCAAATACAATTCCTACATTTCTCCTAAGGTATATAGGTGTATCAGGAAGACAGAAAAGTGGGAAGGTTTATATAGAGTGCTCTTCATGCCTCATAACACTCTTATGGCTAAAAAGTTTTTATATTATAACAAATTTGTACAGTAGAAAACAGGACATAAAAATATTTCCAGAAAGTGGCTTTAAAATTATTATAAATAGTAAGTTTGGCTAATCATTCAATTAAGGGTTTAGGGGACAATTTTAAGCATTCCTATCCCCCATTATTCACAGTAAATTTAGTGTGCTTGCAGCCTAATGAATAGCCCATACACATACAGGGACCGTTGTAGCAGAATTATATGACAAGAGAAGGATCTGTTAGTCACACAAGCAAGCCAATTTCGTCTCCTCCAGAAACCTCTTGGAATCCTTCCTGATGCTCTGGGTCCCGTTATGGCATTCCCTTTCTACACAAACCACACCCTCAAACAATTATTCACTTTTTTTGGCCACATCCTGCAAAAATTAAGATTTTGCCTAAACCCTGCCCAAGTGATGTTAACAAATAGAAAAGTCCAAGGAAGCAGCAGCACAAAACTCTCAGACTTTCTAAAACTCGGAAAACAATGATTTTCCTTCTTTTATGCTGTGGCTTGTTCAATTTTCCTTTGTCTTGTCATATAACAGGAATAATGTTCATGTTGTGGGTGAGTGCTTGCAATTAGTGGCCCCACAGTTATTTAACCTCTGCAAAACCCATGTATCACATATATTCCTTGTGAATGTTATATCTTGTCTAATGAATAAGTACTTCATTTCACCTGGCCATGATATAGGGTCTGTGTAAACAATCAGCAGAACCTGCACCTGTGGTTCTGTTGCGAACACTATCAGTAATGCTTATGTGTGTGTACGTATATATATGTAAGTTTACATATATATGCATGCATACAAATTCACCATAGTCCTGTTGCATGTGTGTGCATACACAGGAGAAATGTTACATTCTGTTAATGGTAAGGCATACTATTAGGTTATAGGTAGGCAATATTGGCAATTATTTTAGCTTTTATCTTGATTTGCTGTGTTGCTGTTGATCGCGTGCTGCCAGAGGATCTTTAAGGATGATGGGGATGGGAAGAGGCCACACGGAAGGTTTATTGCACACGGCGGCAGTAGTAGCCCAAAACTTTGCACTTTTCACACAGATGCTGGGGATGTTCTTTGCTCTGGTCTGAAACATCCAGGCCATCCGGCTTTTCCAGGGGTCTCTGCAGTGAAGGAAGGAAATAAGATTTGATCCAAGGCTTTGTTGTTGGCTGTTAGTCTTTACTATCTGTGTTAAACCTACTTTTATGCTTAACCAAGCTTTCTCCTAGCAATTACAATGGTACTGCATTTCTTTCCTGAACAGACAAAATGTTTTCAGCGCTTTGCTTTGTAGGGGCGTGGAGCAGCCTAACAACCTTGAATGTTGCTCTTCATAAAGGCAGTGTTTTCTTTATTGTAGGTAGATTACTGAAAGCCTGCGTTGGGGAATGTATTTGTGTGGTCACATTATTTATTTCCTTGGCTCCAGGAACTGAGGCATCCCAAAGGCATTAGCACCTCATGCATGGGAATCCCATTGCCCAGCAATGCCAGGAGGGGTTGACAATGGCAGGACTAACTGCTTCTGCCAGAAAACTCTTACTAGTGCACAGATATTACATAGATAAGTGAGGTCTTCCCAACTCTCAATCCCATATTTCTGAGGCTGAAATTTTTTGAAGTAGAGCAGCTGCAAAGCTATTAATAATAATAAAAAAAAATTAAAAAACCAACCTCTGCTCTAAATCTGACTAATAAATTGACTGTTATTCAATAACAGCAGTGGAATCACTGGTCTGGCACTATATCCACCTAAACAAGGGAACAAAATTGCTTTGGTTCTAGTAATCTTTGCTCTTTAATTTTCCATGACATGTAAGAAGTTCCACAGTCATTTTGAAAATGTTAAATACTGCAGTAGGGCTATGTGTTTGGAAAGTCTAATTGGTAAAGAGGTGATAGAGGTGTGAGGTAGAACATCATAAAATGTTCTAAAAACAAACAAAATGTCCTAACAGTTTCTCAGTTTTCTTGGAATGTACCTGGAAAACAATTTCATTGTTCAACGACTTTCTGTGAAGAAGACAGTGGTTGTTCTGTGGGACTATGGGTAGAGACAGCACATGGGGTGAAATCCAAAAACAAGCCGTAAGCTTCTCACTGTTCTCACAGGGATAGTAGACTATTGCTTACCTTTTTTCAAACTATGATTCTTGTAGCAAGGGATGGATAACTGTTAATTACAAAATTGTGGCCATTTATCTTTTCATACCTTCCCTAAATACTACAGACTTGCCTTTAGCTGTAAAACCTTGAAGTATACCTGATCCGTTAAGTTTCCTAGATATTTATAAGTTCTTCATTCCAAAGCCATCCACCTGAGACCCCGGTGGATAGCAGAAATAGGGCCTTCTGAAACTTTTTTTTTGCTGTGCAACACTGCAAGAACTGTTTGCAATCCAGAGAATGGAAGAGTTTCCCAGCTTTCAGTGCTTAAAATGAGGCAAAATATATTCTTTTCCCGTTATCCTAAACAAGGGATGTATGCAACTACTTGCTGTGATCAGTTTTATTGGATTATAAGTGCAACACTTTGATTTATTATATTCTACAGCTAGCAGAAAGAATATATGGGAGCAATTCAGTGGTGATTGACCGTGGTTTGTTACTGATTCAAGATTCCTAGCCATGGTATGTTGCCTGAAGTTTCCTCTGTCCTGGGCTATAGATGCTTGGTCTTTCTCAGTTTAGTTATTTACAATTTAATTGCAAGTTGCATTTCCTGTATCAGGTAGGGGATGCTTGGACCTGTATTGGTGGGGGATGAGGAAGGAGGATGGACCCCTCATATCCTCTAAAACCTGCAACCTTCCTGCATCCCCACGGAGTTTTGAGTGACTTGTTGTAAGTCAGTATGTTAGGATTTGAGATCAGAAATGGCGATCTTGTTTTTAAGCTTGCAGCCCAACCACTGGTGCATGCTGGGTTTCTGCCACAACAGAGACAAGTTGAATAAGCTCATTCGGTCAGTAAAACTGCCCTTTTGCCTCTTCTACTGCTTATTCCATCATCTGCCCACAAATTTTCTTCAAGAATTTGCGTTACATAAATGTAGTCAAAGATGATGCCCAGGTTCAGGAGCCCCAAGAGTTAATTTATTCTCCTCAATGGAGAATTTTAGAGCTTTGAAATGCTACACTTAGAATGGGCTATTTGACTCAGCTCTGATTGCTTCTACATGCTAGCTGTGCTCTGATTCAAGAGAAAAAACACAGCAGTTATCATGTTTATTGATATAAGCCAGATTTTTTTAATACACATGGCCTTGGGAATCATTTTTCCTGGAAATAGTGCAAAGGACATTGGGAATGCCTTGAAGCGCCAAGAGTTTTTGGACTGTTTTCAGAAACAATAGCTCTCCATGGTTTGCTTTCCCCCTGCGTTGATTGAGCTCAGCTTTTTGGCCCGTGAAGCATTCCGATTTCAGAAATGTTATTGTTACCAGCGTGTTACGACACAGAGGCTGGGGAGAGAGGGGTTACGAACGCAGGAAACCAGGTTGCCAAGGACCAGCTGGAAGGAGTGGAGCAGAGCCGAGCCGGGGCTGTGCTTCTGGTGAGGCTCTGGAGGGCTGAAGCTTCGAAACTGGTGGTGGGCTCGCCTAGTTTGTGCCCTAAAAAAAAATGTCGATCCAACTTTCACATAAAATGAATTCCCAGCTTATCTCCGTGTGCTTTATGGGTTTCTTGTATGCCAAAAAAACCCTGCTGACACTCTGAGAAGCAACTGTTCTCTTCCTGCTGCTGTTTCTTACTACTGATGGTCTAACCTTGCGGAGGCCTTCAAGGCAGTAACCTTACACCCTTGCAGCTTTCTTTAATGCTGTGCTAAAAGGGCAGGACGTTACACAGCCAAAGAGCTGCGTGTCTGTTGACACTGGACTTTGGCACAGGTAGTTGAAGTTGACCTGGAACAACTCTCACCAGTTTTGTTGCAGTGGAAGCAGAAGGGAAGGAGATGCCAACCAGAAGGATGCAGCAGGTTTGGGCTGTTGCACATGGCGTATTAATTCTGGGAATTGTCTGAATGATGCGGAAGATCCACATAGCCAAGGAGACTAGGAGGCTCCTGCTCCTCCTGTTACTCTCAGTTCTGTGCTGCTGCTGCTGAGAGGCTGATAGCATGAAAGCTCAGCCATGTGTTCAGACAGGGTGTGGGGAAGGGGACAGGGTGTTTGGCTGAAGAAATAACGCCTTTCCTTAGAAAGAGATGAAATGGAGCTTGTAAAACAGCAGAAAATCCTGCTTTGTTTCTCTGGGAAGGGTATTTTTTTTTCCATTAAAGAGAGAGTTTAAATATAATTCAGGTTGTTTTTTTTAATGCAAGCATACAGGATTTGGTAGTCTATTTTCAGTAAAAACTATGGGGATGGGCATTTCTCAATTTCTTGGTTTTGTGCATCTTTAACTTTCTCTGGCAGTTGCTGGGTGGAAATAATCTTGTGCAGCTCCACCAGGAAAGCATTTGGTGGTAGTGACTAAAGCAGTTGCCTGAGGGGAATAATGCTGAACTGAATTTAAATTTATATAGCAATTCCTGTCCTGCCAATCACCTTTTGATTGTGAACTATTGTTTTCCCAGTCTACATGTGCTGATTGAACTTTGCATTCCATAAATCCCTTTTTTTTTAAAAAAAAAGGGAACAAAAACCAAACATACTCAAAACAACTCATGCTTATAAAGTGTTAGATTTTAGAGGAAACATCACTAGGACATCCTTGAGGGAAATTATTCTTAGTGGAAGCAAAGTGGGTCCTTATATTTCTATTTAGAAGGTTGAATTTTTTTTATTGCTTTAGAGTGGAACCATTTGATTGCACCACTGATAGGTAAGAGATCATATCAAAATTCAAATGCAAGAAAACATGTATAAGTAATTTTCTGGACTCATTGCATCAAGCCTTAAGGGAGCAAATGAGATGAGTAGACAACAGGTTAGACATGAATAGGAATGGATTCCACAACTACAGCTTGCAGGATAATGGTATGGGTAACTGTCTTCAGGAGCCTTAGCTAGCTATGCTTACAAGACACAGATACTATCAAGAATTTGGAAATTTTTAGTACAATAAAAACTTATGCGCTGGGGAAAAGGATGAAATGCAATGTGCCTTCTTGAGCAGCAGACCCTCGGCTCTCCTGCCTGCATGGGGTGAACAGGGAGCTTAACAAGGCCCTCAGCTGTGGCTGTGGATCCGAGAGGCAGTGGTAAGAAGGCTACAGATCTGCAGTGTGATGTTAAGAGCAGGCAGCCTCTGTCAGCAGCATGCCTCTGGAACAGGCCAGGTAGGAAAGAATGAGAACCACGTGGGCTAAAGAGTGAAAAACCTCTCTCGAGTTCAGAGAAGCAGCAGTCTGCAGTGATCTGTTTTCCTGCTGCTGGAGCACACAAGGATGGGAATGAAGTAGTTCCCTTCCAGCTTCTGGGAAGGGATTAAGTCCAAAGAGACAAAAGATTATACTTGTAGGCCTGAAACTGCTGAATAGTGTATGGGGCTTCAGAGTGATCAGAGACATCCCTCCCCATGCTGAGGGAAAAGAAGGTGCACCTGGGTAAGGGAATTATGATGGAACCAGTGCATCGCCTGTGGAAGTAATAGTTTGGATATCATGAAGAATGTATTTACATACCAAATTATTTTCAGTCAGGCAGTAAATTCCTGACAGCTGGAAGTAAGTAGTGTCCAAGAGGACAAATCAGTCCCCAGATGGCTGGTTTTGCACCAGTGCAACAGCTGTCATCACAAACAGCACTGGAGTCAGCCACAAAGTCAGAGAAGAAGCCTTGATAAGAGGCCAGCCAGGAAGCAACCACAGGCACAGATGCTGCTGCTAGAGCAGGCAAGGGAAGAAAAAAATTCAAAGCTTGGGCTGTTACAATGCCAAGAACACCAGTGAATGGCTAAAAGGACTGGCTCCTTGCTGGAGCAGTGTGAGAAGGAGCACAAACAAGTACAGAATCCAAATTCCTTGGGTGAATAAGAGGTAGGATTAAGTCTCATCTGAGATTTAATAGCCATCCAGTAACTTGGTCAGGGCAGTTCTTTGCTCCCCTGTTCCTCAGTAAGACTTGAGCTCCACACGCCTCTCATTCTTGCCCTATGTCCTGTGAATTTGTGTAATATTCCCATTGTGAGGTTTGCTGCTTGAGGGACGTGGTGGAAATGCAGAAGGAGGAATGCAGTGGCACAACTTAGTCATGAAAATAAAAATACATGCAGAGTTTTCTTGAAACAAGGAGCAGTTATGCAGCTCAGATGTGAGAACCACCTGATTCTTCCACTCTGAATTTGTTAGGAGAAAGGCAGCAGACCTGCTAGTCAGGCTCTTGTATTACCACTTGTTATGCATGCTCTGCCATCCCTCTTAAATGCAGAGATTTAGAGCTGTATTTATAGAGCACTCTGAAATATATACACAGCTGTAAAATTGCTGAGAAGACTTTTCCTGCCCCAGAGAGATTAAAAGCTCATTCTCACAGATAGGGTACGTGGAATAAGAGTGCAGGGCTGAAGAGACTTTCCTTGTGGGGAATTGGCACATGCTCTTCTCCAGGAAATGAGCCTCCAGGAACAAAGAGCAGGTGGCATGGAAGTGTGGTTGCTCTCATCTCCTGAGACCAACTAACAAAAGGTATGCATAGGAAATCAAGACTTTAACATAGCTGTAGAAGCCATTCCCAGGTCCAGCATATGTGCTTGAACGGCTACTCCAGAGCTATCCAGTGGAGATTACTATCTTCAGTACTGTGATGTTATTGCTTGAGCCAATTAAATGGAAGTACTCAGGCTCAAACCATCCCTTGTAAATACAATGTGGACAAGCCCTACAGGACTGAGAAGTCCATAGATTGAGTGGAGCAACTGGCAAAGATGAAATAGAGAGATGGAGGATGAGGACTAGAGAAAAGGGCAAGCCTGGGAATTTAGAATAAACTCCTAATTCACTGCAAGGAATATCAAGCAATCTTGAATGTAAGAATTTCAAATGAATTGGACAAAAACATCTTAATCTCTAATATTCAGGGCTGACGTACCAAAGCACGGTGGTCCATGTGGTTGTGTTTCAGCTATTGAATAGACTCTACAGATGTTGATCTATTGTATGAGAGACTGGAGGAACATAGAGATATTCACTTGGCAATACTGGAGGACAAGGAAGTATCCTCAGGGATGGTTGCTTTCTTGTCCTAGATCCATACCTTCCTGTGAACACTCTCTACTGCCTGGGAGGATGAGTGAAATGGGGGACGTTGATCTGACCTGGTATGAGTTCTTGTGTGTAGATAGGTGACTGAATATTGTGCCAGCTCTTTCATGCTGTATTCACTTATGGGAGTGGAGACTTTATAACATGCCCTAATATCCCCTCACCGTGGAAATGTGGTAACTGACTATTTTTAGATATGGTCTGAGCTGTTCACAGTTAGGTAATTTTTGTACTTCTGGAGGCTCGTGTAACTCAACATAAGGCTAGTTAATGTCGAGGAAGCTACAATGACTAGCATCTGCTGGTAAAATGACCCTTTTCTAATAATGTTCAATATATCATTATGACCTAACAGATTTAAAAAGTTGTGTACCAAATGGTAGGGTAATGAGTAAGAAAAAGATGCTGAGTTGTAACACATCGCAGAGGGGATATATTGACCAGATTGTTTTGGAGAAAAAAATCATTTATTTTGCTAGAAGTAAATACTGTCTGAACTAGAATGGAGGTCAAACTTCTCCTGTCTGGCCAGTTCATCTGGATTTTGTTAACTTAAATTAAAAAAAATAAAAAATAAAATCCATTTATGAATTACTTATATTATGACATCATGTAGTATGGTAACTTTGCAGTAAAAGAATAAACACTAGAAAGCACAAATACCGATTTTTCTTGAATGGAATTTTATCTGCGTAGGTACTGAGTATAAAAATGGCTTCTAGGGAGAGGCAGCATCTTTTCTTAGATGAGTTAAGTTGAGAAAGAAAAGTCCAACGGATGATTCAGGTGAGTGAAAGTACTGTCTGATCCCATAAAATGAAGTCAGTAGGAGCATAGGATTAGCTAAGGACATCCTCTAATGCCCTGAGAGAGGGAAAAAGCGATTGTTTGGAAGTGCATAGGAACTCTGCTCATGCATGAGGACTCTCCTTTGGTAGATGCCAACAGAGTAATGAAAATAGAGAATAAGCAAGAAATGTATACGGAAAGTGCTACGGGAATGTAATAGTTACAGTAGTTTATTATAATACAACTAAATCTTGTGTGCACAATATGCATATTTGTTTTAACTCAAACAAGAAACTGGACTTTCTAATTAAAAAAAATCTTTCAGTGTGCTTTTATAAAATACGTAGCATTAGCATAAGAGTACTAATGACTGGGTACAGCATATTTTACAAAATGTTACAGAATAACACCACAGACAAATATTGATAAATGTTTAGAGTCTGGTGTGGGGCTGGATGCTTGGACAAAAAACATGCATGGGTTAGCAAACAGGCTCAGTCAAGAAGCAGTGCTGACCTCATGCAGCCTAAGCTAGCTCTCCTTTGCTGCTGGCTCTGTGCATGAACTGATGTTTTCTTAACTGTCTGGCTATTGCTGGTATGTTTAATCAGAAGAAGTACAGAGCACTGGAAGAACGAAAAAGAATAGAAACAATGACAACAGCAAAACTGAGACATAGAAGCAGACACAGGTAAGGCAGAGACAACAGGATGAGAAATCTTTCAACTTGAGCTTGTAAGTTTAAAGTTTGGGAAAAAGCACTAGTGACTGGCTGCAAATTGTTTATATCTGGAAACCTAGGTGAAATGCACTCTGTCCAGTCTTTATCTCACATAGCAGCAACACCTACTGATGGGACATGAACATGTAGATAAGAGTAAAGCCCTTTCACATCCCAAATTACAGTCTTAGGGAATGATGTGGAAACACAGTAATGGGGATCAGCGATGTAAACCTGCAGTGCACATGCTGTAATTGCTTCCCACTGTGTATATGGCTCCAGAAGCACTGTAGACTACAACCCTTCCACACTATCTTTGACTTCAGTGCTATGCAGATCATAGACTCCTCTAGCCCTGCCATGAGGGATGCCTCTTCCCAAGGGACTACTTGCAAACCTTCTTTACTACAGAATATTCATACTCCCCGGTACATAATGTCTGTTGTGTAGAGTGGATGGGATGCTTCTTGAGCAAATTCTTGTGACCCTTCGAACACTAACAAAAATGATGGAAAGAATTTAAAAGAACAAGGTAAATATTTATAAACTTGTATTATAAATCAGTGGTCTTGTAATTTCCCTGACTCTCAAGACTGTACTTCCATGCATATGATAAATGACTGCATTGCTCAGTCTGGATTTTGGTGCAGTTGTCTAAGCAAGCTGTCTAAACAGAGGCAAGGAACCAGAGACTTTAGAAGCTTTGAACTTGTCTTATAAGTTAGTGAAAGAAAATTGCTTAGCTTTCCTTCCATATATGTGTTACCACAAAGATATTTGTCCTTGTTTTTTTCTCATTTGCAATATAGTTTCTAGTCAGTTTTATCAGGAAAATTAGAGTGCGCTTTCTAAAGATGACCTCTTGTTTTCAGGTTTGGAATCAGAGTGGCATTAGCCCAGAGACAGCAGAATGGATCACATCCAAACTGGCTAGCAGGAACAAAGATATTCACTGGCTTGGCCATAAGTTCATTGTAAAGTAGAAAAAGTCCCATGTTATTTAAAAAAAAAAAGACAATCATCTCATAGTGAAGCGTGTGAAATCTAAAGCAAGTCTTCTGCAACAAATGTGTCAGACTTCAAAAACTGCAATTTATATTGCTTCAAGGTACCAGCAATTATAAATCAATATTTTGGCTGTATATTGGAATGCAGTGTTGCCATGGAAACTGAGCCAAATCTTGCCCTTAGAATTAGATGAACATGCACATGTGTATGAGGAAGAAATATAGCTGATTAGATATTCCTGAGTGGGATAATGCTTAATAAGCTTATTTTTATCTCCTTTTCCTGCTTGTTGCAATGAATTTCAATATGCCTCTGTCTTTTTGTCATAATAAATTAACAATATTCTTCAGGATTATTTTTTTCCTAACACCCTTCCTCCCCCCAGAATCCAATGAAATGGTATGAGGTGTTGCTTATGAGCCCACGGAAAGATTTTTCAGGAATTTTACAAGCACTTAGGTAGCTAATGAGACACCTGAGGCTCCCAATAGAATTTCCTTTTCACGTATTGCAAGTACATCCAAATGATCCATCCATGATTTCAGTACCTGCTATAAGTGGGCAGCAGGTAACTTGACCCATGCAGAGCTCTATTTATGGCTGAGAATCAGCTAGGCTGAATTGCACCTGAGGCAAATCACACCTCCCAAACTCTTAAAAATAATTCCCACCTATTCCATCCACAACATTTCCTGCAGTATTGCAAAATCACACTTTTTTTTTCCCCATTATGTTTCTTGCATTAGCTCAGAATCAGCCATTTTGAAGAAAAATACTGTGTAGCTTAAGACAGCTGCACTCACAGATGTCTCCCTTTTGACTGTACTGGAATTGACAGCACTAAATCCTAAGTGTTGTTCCAATAACAGTTGCAGTTTTTAAATCATTCTCTAGAAGAGGGCCTGCAGTGGTCTTTCTGGTTATGCAGAGTAGCAGTTCTGTAGTGTATATTGGTCAAAATTATTTTTTTGTGGGGTTGTCAAGTCATTTTCTGCATGAAAATCTAGCTTTGACAAAATCAGTCTGTAGCCTGGTTTGTCAGGGAAATGAGGGGTATGAGCTCATGCAGTTGGTCTGTCTCCCATTAACTGCTGCTGAACTGGCCGACTGCTTGCAACCAGTTCTGACAGGATACATACAAGAACTGAAAGTCAGTCTTTCCATCTTAAGTGGGAAATATGGGGAGCTGGAAATGCAGGAGATTACCGCAAGGGTCAGATGCAACTGCAATCTACAGGAGGCAGGAAGGAAGGCAGCATGGCAGATACAGATTTCCTACCAGAGCTGCTACTTAGACTTGATCCTTTGAGCTTAATAAAAGGCTTTCTTATGAAGTTCTTAGCTTGGGCATCATTTAGTGTTATGGAAACCAAGAAACCTCTTTTTACCCAGGCTGTCTTGCTTTATTGTCGTTAACTGAGGTATTTTGCAGGCAGGAGTCATGTTAGTATTTTTCTGTTCTATCACTAATCTTTATGAACAGACATAACCCCTTGAACAAATCCAATCTTACTTCAGCTGGTAATAAAAGGAAGTATACGTGGGAAGTAACTTCACTGACACCAGTAGAATAAAGCATTAATTTGGTGTAAATATGACGAGAATCAGAAGTATCAGGAGGCCCATTACTACTGCTGAACTTGTTTTACTCTATCATCTAATGGCACCATCTCAGATTGTGAGGCCCCACAGTCTGTTTTTATAATAAAGATAGGTAAAGACTTTGTTTTGGAGGTATTTTTACTGAAAAGGTGTTCAAGTTTTGCACCTCTGGCAGAAGTTCACATTTCCAGGACTCTGAGAACAGCAGTTCATTTGGAAAGCTTTTCTGGGGGCCTGTCATGGTCCATGGCAAGTCCTGTTTAGGTCATAGCCATACTTTAGAAATTTAAGAGTGTTCCAAGTCCCAAGCCTGTGTGCCATGAGGTTAGCATTTCTCCTACCTGTTTGTGAGGATAAACATTAATGTGGCACTTGATACATTCTTGTCCCATGTTAGCCCAGGAGTTTCCGCTCATCCATTTTCTCTTGCATTTGGGGCACTTATATTCACCGAAGCAGCGTTTCTTGCCCTGGTATGGAGTCAGGCCTTCTCCTTTGGGACGAGCCTAAAAAACATAAGGAAGTAGCAATGAGTGATCAAAAAGTATTGGAGGCAGAATAGTAAAACAAGGTTTTTATTTAGGAAACTGTGGGCAAAAGGTAATGGGGACAGGCATGAAGGCCATATCTTAATGAAAAGTTCATATGTTGAAGCTCCAGTTTAAGTTTTGAGAGTTACTTTTGAGAAGTATTTACAAGTTCAAGAACACTTGTGACATTTCTGACACTGAACTCAGTATTTAGAAATATGTCCATTCACCTTTTGTAATGAATATTTTTGTGAACATCCATTTCAATACAACCAAATCATATCTATTGAATAAGTATTGTTACCATTGTATATAGCATCTGGAGAAATAGCTCACTAGTGAAAGACTTTCTTAGTTAGCTAGGTCCTTGCCTGCTCCCCAAGAGAAGCTATCAGTAAGAAAACTTTTTTACAAGTCAGCATTGCACAGCCTCTAAATGATGAAATATTGGTGATCCACTAGTATGTGCATACATGTTATATCTGACAGTCAAACTGGGGTTGTGTATGAAGGGAAGGCATGATTTTGATTAGCAGAAGTCATTAATTTCATGAACTTCATTAGGCTTTCTGTTCTGTCAATAACATTTCACTGATCTCTACATTTTGAAGGAAGCAGGAAGGGATTCCCAAATATAATACTGCTGTGAAGTTTAAATATTAAATGTTGCCTAAAGAAAGCCTGTTTACCTAGGGAAGCTATTAGAGTTGACAATGACCTTATGTAAATAGCTTTTATTTTTTCTAAATAATCACTCAAATTGTGTTGTACTCAACAGAAGTATAGTAATGTACACAATATGCTCATATTTTAAGGTGAAGGTGAGTATTGCATACAGCTGTTCTGAAGAGAGCTGTTGGGATGAAGCTGTTTTCCCAGAGTCTCTAGCAGGTGTTGAAATGCTGCCCATATATTTGCTGTATTTTGTTTATTGTTGCCTGGAGGGAGAGACTTCCCCTGCATCGTGGCAGAATGGTACGATCACCTATCAAAGGATGCTTTGTTATTTGTTTATATGTCATGCCTCTGGGGCATTTTTTTAAGGTTCCCAGATCAAGTTTATGAAAGCTAAATGACCCATCGTGCTGGGAAAGGGTTTGTTTTGTTTCGGGAGCTTGTACGATTTCTCAGTGTGGAGGTCCAAATTGCTTTCTATGTGAAAACATGGGTTGGAAAAGCAGGTGGTTGGCAGAAGACCTGAGCTTGGCAGGCGTGATGGGACTCCAGCTCCCATGGCTGATAGTGTTTGCATTACCTCCAGTGTCATGCGTGGGAGCATGCAGGAACAGAGTATCAAGCGCCATCCACCCTGCACCTTGGCCGACAGAAGATGAGTAGGGGGCACCCCAAACCTACTACAGACTTTTTTTCCAGTGTCAGTGAACAACATTTCCTGCATTTATTTGTGCTTATTTCTCAGCATAGTTATATTCTTCAAAAAAATAAAAAATGGATGTGGTAGCACAAATAGGTAAACAGCTATAATAGTTTTTCATGAATAAATCTGATGTGCCCCTGTAAATGTTCTGGTTCATAGTGAAGCTGAAGTTGAAGCTGATGCTAAGACACATTTGCAGTAGCACTGTACAAAAAAGTGCTTGGTATAATGAGAAACACTTGGAATTCCATGACTAAATGAGTGCTGGCAGGCACCCAGAGTTTAATCCTCTGATCCATGGTGTCCCTTGATAAAGATAGGAGATTGTAATTGAATGTAGGGCAGGAAAATGTCGATTTATGGAGCCATCCTTATTTGGGACACTTAATTTGGCTCTGCCTCCGAGGAATTTGTAGCGCAACTCAAGTCAGTGTAAGAGGGAGCCACATGCTCTCTTCATTTAGAAGTTCTCATGGAATTGAATAGGAACCCTGTGTACAGAGAGCTCTCATGATTGAGATGCTTCCCCTGCTCTTGAGGTGTCACAGATTGCTTTATTTGTAGTTTCAACTGGGGCTATGCTATTGAACAGTAGAAGAGAGTTGTTTCCAATTCTCAGTTTCAGCAACATGTTACTTAAACTCTTCCTGCAGTTGGAGCTGGAAATGCAGCCTCATTACCGCTGCTAAGCAGCAGTCCTTTCAGAAAAACTGCAGGTCACTGAGTACATTAGTTCCAAAAGCAATAGCACAGACTTTGGAGATAGTGTGTTTGAGAAGTCCTGCAAATGTTTATAAACAGTATTTAAACATAACACTCCTACTGCAGTATGCTATGCCATCCACAAACAGCATTTAAACATCAGACTCCTGCAATGTTATGCTAGCCATGATCCACAGGCGGGGGCAACTCTGAGATGGCCACTTTGAACGGGCTGGTAGCAACTGGTTTCTGCAGTAGAGGTAACTGGCTTCAGAGACATCAAGCTGAGAGGCTCTGCCCTCACAAATGCATGGGAGGGCACTGAAGGTGTTCGTCTGTGATGTCCTGTGTGTGCAGCTGGGCACCAGCAATGGAGCCTTTCCACATTAAAACCTACTTTCAAAATTTGGCTTCTCTGACCTGCTCAGTAAATCGGAAGCAAAACCAGGAAAAAGGCAGGAGATCTGACTTCAGAGGTAATTTCCTGTTATAATTGCTAGACTAAACTTCTGATTTATTTTTTTACCTTTTCAGCTGTTGCAGCTCCCTTCTCATTCAGTGACTTTAATTAGTTTGCTGGCAAAGCTACAACATTCTCCGTAGGTGTTTCGCTATTCTGTTTTATGGATGTTTACACTTTACCCTAGCAGATATTGTTTTCTTTCCCATATCTTAGTTTCCCAAAGTGTGCCCAATAGAGAATTTGGATTCTCAAACAAAGAAGCTCATCTTCTCTAGCAAGAAGCATCGTTAGGAAGCATTGACAGCAGTGAAGGCAACTCTCCTACTCCCTCCACCCTTCATGTCCAAACAAAACAGAAATTTGACAGTATTTGGTGGAAGGCACAACCTGAATGATACACTAATAGCCTGAGAGGCCTAGACCTGGGTGGTTTTTTAGTGTCTGCAGCTTCACCAGCAGTGCAGCTGAATTGCATAGACACTTCCAGGAAATGGCCTGTTTCTTCATACGAGAAGCCAGTGCTGCCCACAGGCCCATGAGTACCAGGTTGCCCTGCGACAGAGTCCCCTGTATTCAACCAGCCAGAGGGCAGAAGCTGCTCTCAGCAGAGGTTTTCCTTAAGTGCCAAAAAGAGCAAGATGATGCATTATTTGTCTTTTGGTATTAGCCTACAGCCTCTTATTTTGCAAAAGGTGGGACTTTTCCTATTTAAACAACTGTGGCTCTATTCCCCACACAACTGAATGGTGTTTAATAGTAAGCCTTAGTTGATGGTCAGGTCCTACAGCTCCCTCACTGAGCGTTTTCTTCTCTCACTCCTGCAGAAATGGATTTATGTTTTGAGCTCATCTGGCAAAGTTATGCCCCTGTTCGCAATGGCAAAATACTTCATCGTTACCATGTTAATGTCTGTTGTCCTGTTACCTCTAGCCCCAGGTAGTCTTTGGCCTGGTTTCTGCCTGTGGCTGTGCAAGATTGGTGGAACCTCCACCAGGCTCTTACTGTGTTTGAAACTATATTCAAACTAGGTTACCAACCATAATATGGACAAGATATTTACTTTTTCAGCTCTTTTGCCTGGATAGCTGAAAATTTTACATTGTTCTTTAAATGCTGGTTTGACAGGCATACTCTATAAAAACAAAGCTCCAAGCAATTCTGCTGCTATGTGACTGTTCCTCTCCTTCATCTATACACATGTGCATCACACATTTCAAAGATTATTTAATGTAGCCAGCATGGGTAGGCACTTGGGATGGTCAAATCCACACAGATTTTTCTGGAAGGACCAGAAACTAGCCATTCCTTAAAGTATGTCTGTGTCCTCATCTAGGCCTAGGTAACAGCTTCTTTGTACTGCTTTGACTTGAGAAATCATGAGGAGATTTGCAGAGGGGAGACCCTTCCTTCTCTGAGGCACCAGGGGTGGGAGCTATGATGGCCTGGAGCCCCTTCCCTCCTTGTGGAACCTGGCTGGGGAGTGACCCCTTCTGCCAAGGAGCCCTAATTTAAAAAAAAAAAAAAAAAGGGGGGGGGGGGGGTGCTGTCTGGCCTTGAATTCAGGAAGCACCACATGCTGCAAAACCCCTTGCCAGGCCCTCTATCCATGAGAAGTCAGGCAAATGAAAGGACCTTGCCTTCAGATTCATCACACAGATACATTACTTTGTCCTAGCCTTTGTCTGGAAAATAGAATGATACCATCTTTGCAGCTTTACCTAATGTGTACCTAAAAGCTGGTGCATGAGGTTTGCCTTAACAAGATCCAACTTGGGTATAAAGCCAGTATTTTTTTGTGTGGCACAGCAATGAAAAGGGACATCAATATTCCATCCTTCACTGACACCCAGCTGCCTCTATTTTTCATCTCCCTCCCTCCCTCAGCCAAAACCACAAATTGGCCACAATAAGATTTTAAAACTGTTTAAGTTGAGCTTTTCTGCTGGTAACTGGCCAGCCAAGCTCTCACACAACCTATCGGATTGTGCATCTCATGGAGGAATCTGCCAAATCACTTGGCAGCAATGGACATAATAAAGGACTCTTTACTTTCCCCAGACAATTCTCTCAAAGTATCAGTTTGCACAGTCAGCAAAAACAAAACAAACCCCCCCACACGTCCTGCTTAAAACTAGATTCATTATAAACAACAACTTGCAGAGTTCCCTCAAAGTGAAATGCAAAGGAACAATTTATTTAATGCTTTTCTTCCCTTCATCTTCCCCTGGGTTTGTGTTGCACAGCTGAAAGATATACAACACAGGAGGATGATGAAGTCAGTGTGACATTAGTAGGTGGGTCCCCTTTCTAGAAGAATTCTCTGTAAGGGTCTGCTTATAAGGATGCTTCATCAGAGCAGAAAAGCAAAACCAGAAAACAATAGCTTGATGTACTGACTGGCTCCCAAGTGATTTGTGGGAGTGGGAGGGCCAGAGCTGTATTTTGAAATATGAGCCTTCTGACACTCAACTGTAAGTCAGTACAACTATGAGATAGCATAAAAAAAAAAAATACTTCCAGCACTCGTCTTGCACTTCCCTGCAAACAGTCTTGAGAAACATAAAATAATGATGGTAAAGGATACACCAAATGCTCAGTAGGAAAAGGAAAAAGAAAGTATTATGACTGATTTGACGTACAGGATGTCCTGGCACTCCAGTCCTGACTCTGCTGCAGGTTGTAGAGCATTGGGAAGGTTGCTTTAGTCCTCTAACCCTTCTCAGCTCTGTGCAGAGAATGATTGCCTGTGGAAGTCTTCAGCAAAAGTAATGCCAAAATGACACACACAATGAATCTGTAGATTGGTCAACTTTTTTTGTCTTTCCTGACCTCTGCATTAATTTATATTTGAAAATCAGCAGAATACCTAGACAGATACAGAGGCTGTGTTTAGGAAATGAGTTCTAACATAGCTGCTCTGTTTTTGCTTGCTGCCTGTAGTCCACGTTGGTGGACGCTGGTGCGTGATATTGCTGACGTGTGGCACTGCAGACTTCTGAGGTACTTAACTGAATTGTAGCTACATCTTTAATCAGTATGTGCAATATAGAAGGAGCATCTAGGGGATACAGAAACTAAATTAAGGCTTTGTTTCAGCGTTCCTGTCCCTGGTATAATTTGTGCATTAGTGTTATGATGAGAACTTGCTATGGGTCAGTTAAAGGAAAAGGGGGACTCTTCATTACAGTGTTACTAATAAAAGCTTCTATTTGATTAACTAAACAGTAGATATTACGGAATTTCTAGATAAAACAGATATCCAGACTAAGGATTTATGACAAAATTTTATCTGTGCAAGACATGGCTAAAAAATAAAGAAAACTTGCAAACCTGTTTGTATGACCTAACAGAGGAGGCTAGTATGTATTTTGTCTGGGATTTTCCTAGGGCTACTTCAGCCTCTGACTGGGGAGGCTGCTGTATGGCTCCTGTCATCCCTGGAAGCATCAGTTATTTACACCACGGCTTTCATAGAAACAGGCTTGTTCTTCACTGCAGCTAAAGTGCATCAGTTGTTAATCACTAATCTGAAACCTTCTCTTGTACTCACACCAATTCTGCTCTTAAAATTTGATCAAGGTAGGAGGTGGCTTTGTACTGAGGTCCCTGGTAATCAACTATTACAGTCAGCCATCTGACAAAATTAGCAGGATTTCTTGCCACCCCTTTTCTAGGGCAGTATGCGTACTGTCACCTTCCTGCTCACCGCTGGTGTACTGGGCTGTGGGAGTGGGGACGGCGAGCTGCTGGAGTTTGTGCCTGGCCTCCCAAAGAAACATAATATTAGAAGGGGGTCAGACTGCTCAGGCTGTCTGTGTATGTCTGTTTGCTGCTCCAGGGGTCTCCATATCTTGTGCTTTTGCTAGTAGTAAACTACCACTAGCACTACTACTTTGTCCCCTTGTATGGAAAACATTTTCACGGCCTAGTGTGTACAGAAGTTTGCTCAAACCCACGTTTCTCTCTTCTTTGTTTCATCTTCATACCTGTATGTCTATTGAGTGTAATTGGTCTTTTACTTTCTTGGTCCTGGCACCTCTAGAACCATTTAGACTACTCACATACTTCACATCTTCTGTCCAGGCTGTCTCTCTGCCAGTTGAGACCTTTAGCCATTTTGATCATCCGTTATGACAACAGTCCCTGTTCATTACTTTTGCTCTTCTAGGATGTGGTTCCATGCAGTCAGTGTCTTTCTAGCAGGGTGGTGTTCAGAGTAAAATGCAGATCTCCAGGAATAGAGCATTAAAAGACACAAGTTTGTGTAGCGCACAATCCAAAATAAGATTTAATTTTATTTCACTTGAACAAATATCCTACTTCTGCTGTTACAAAGATTTTTATTCCCTAAGCCTTACTCTTTGGGAAACATTTAAAAGTATATCGACTAAGCTGTGTTAATGAACTTTTTACAGGTGTATTTTGAAATGGCAGAAGACCAATTTTGTTTGTCATCTTAGTATATAAGTATGTATCTCTTTGTTGCTTTGAAAAATCAGTTGTCAACTTATCATACATTAACTGCAATTTTGATCTCGTTCCCACAATGGTAAACCAAGGGTAAGATTTGGCAGTATTTGTTACTAATAACACGCACATGGTTTCTGATGATGATTAAAGCAATAGGCATGGTTGTCATGGACATGCTGATCAAAGTCTAGAGATCCAAGAAGCCGGCTTGGCAAACATAATAACATTTAAATCAAAATCTGGTTTTGCAGATTTTTCAGAATCCTAGCCATGCTTTTGGACAAAGGCTTTTCTTCTGTTACAAAATGCCTAGTTGAGCTGATCATTAGAACCATCCTTGGGCTGAAGATGCATAATACTTTTATGTGCTAAGTCAGTTTGAAGCACAATACTTGCAGAATTGCCAAAAATTAGTTACTATCTGATCTGTCAATGACCAAACACCGAATGCTCTGAGAAAGCTGATAATGCAGATTTCAGGTCCTGAAATCAGAATGTGCCTGAGCCTTTCATTTGTGGGGTGGAGAGGTCATGTTGCATTTCCCCACCTTTCTGCATTTCTTCTGGCAGAAGAAATTCTTGTATAATCACTTTGTACTGTGCATGGTGATGGAGCTTCTGTAGTATATCTAAGCACTAATATGCAAATAACACTACTTTCATTCAATCCTTTTGACAGAAGACACCTTGGGTGCATAGTTATTGCATGTGTTAAGTGTGGATAAATCTTATTAGTGGAGTCAGTAGACAGTGAAACTCCCTTTGCATTCATAGTTCTAACTAACCTCAGAATATTTTGCTAATGGTCACATGAATTTTCTATGCTTAGAATTTGAAACAGTATGCTTACATGTTCAGTTATATCGTGTATTATATACAGAGCAACAGGAAATAAGTGTTCAATGCATTTGGTAAAACTTCAGAGCTCAACTAACCCTACCCTAGTCTTCCATTGAAGAAAGCTGCAAATAATTATCTTGGTTAACTGCACTTCAGGGACTTACTTTACCTGTGCGTGCTACTCTTTGCTTGCTGAATGAGTGTGAAAGAGCTCCCAAACTATCTGCACTTGCAGCCAATCACAATTTTAATGCATTTGTTCCTGTAGGACCTTGAAAGCAATGGAATTACTTGAGCATATAAATAGCTGCTTAATGAATCTTTTTTTCTGAAAGTAATGCATAACTCAGCCTAACCCAGAACCTAAAATTTCAAGAACAAGGTAAGAATAGGTCCCTGGCCCTTATGCATACGAAGATAACTCAAAACGTGAACCAAATGTTAACATCTACAACGAAGCAAGCATGCTGAAAAAATTCTATTAGGGAATTGTGCAGTGAAAACTGCTTTCAATGTATTAATGAAATAAGGAGTAAAAAAGGAGCCAGGGCTAGAAAATGGGGATGGGTAGTGCCTAAATGAACCTGGATCTCTGCTGTATAATTTAAGTATTGTATGTCATATAAAAAAAATAGGGATTTGCATATCAAATTAGGCATGTGGAAGAGTTAAAATTACACTCGCCTGCTGGGATGCAGTGAGGCACTTCTTTTCAGTGTTACAAGATCATATTCTTCCAAACAGCTTGAGATAAAAGGAAGTGGTTGAAATCTTTCTTTCCCCTTCTCTGATACAAAATTGGCCATGTTGAATTAATTATGAAGAAACTAGGAATGTATTCATTTTAATAGTTTCCTGATGTGTGGACTCTTTTGTCCCTCTTCATCCGTTGCTTGAAAACACATAATGGCAATACCCTCCTCCTCTCTCCCTCCCCCTTCTCCTCTGCTAGCACACTATATTAAATATGCTGGTATTTTGTTCAGTAGCTGGAATCAGTTTTGGAGCAGTGAGGGTCACACCCTTGTTATAATCAGGCTTTACCTCTTCCAAGCTGAGGTCAAGACTTGCATTCTTGTTCCTGTAGGACCTATTTACTTGGTCCACTTTGGATGGCTTCAGATTTGTCCTAGGGCTAATGTGGCACAGCTGGGGCATTGCTCTACTGATGAGTTGACACTCTTAGAGATGACTCTTCTGTCCCTTAAAAAGCAGTGGAGTAACTCTGGTAGCCCCCTTGCCCCTCCTCATAGGTCATGGGACCTATGCCTTTTGCCTTCCAGAGGCAAAACAGGTGGAAAGAGATGTCACTGGAGGTAATTTTAGTATTATTTATGGTAGGTGCTTTTGAAGCCCTATTCAAAATGAGGAAGCCTTATGCTTCATCACTGTTCTGAGATGTGGTTATGCAAAGTCTCTACCTGAAGAGATGATTTGGACTGAATTATGATGTTGATATGCAGCTGTTGATCTTCATTAGGCCTTGTGATATGTCTTTCCTTATTAAGTGTCCAGCTAAAGAACATGTGTGAGCAGACTCTGTTCAGGCTAGGTTGGTGTGCCACTACTTGGTAAAAGCAAATTTTCAAAAGAGGATCTGGATCAGGGTATTTTCCACGTTACGCAGTGACCATAGGTTTCACTTTGCTTTTTGTTTCATACTTCATCTGAGAATGAGACTTTTTTCACATCAAACTGCATGCTGAGTAATTGTTGCCCCTCCAGTTTGTGAAAGCTGCATAGGAACCTTGCAGACTTGACAACTCCCCAGTTTAGTTCCTTGGAAAATGTATTCAGTACTTACTCTTCATGAAGTACTGTAGTTTCATCTTATAGTGGGTGCAGCTTGATATAGCTTAGGTGTGAATTGACACAGGGAGCAGAGACGGGGCCTGTATTAAGAATTATGAGGACTGCTGGCCCTGATGGGAGGTAGTTTCCTCTGCTGTTATAGTGGCTTTGTAAAAGCTTGCTGTATGACTATCCACATCTCTTGGTGCATTTATCCTCTTGTAAATCTGGTACTGTTGTGGCTTTTCTCTGCCATATATCTGCTGGGCTGTGTTTGCTGAAAGTACATTGGGAGGGACTTTAATACCACAGTGATCTTAAGAAGTAACCTCAACTTGGAAAACTGCAACTTTGTGCTAGTTCATTAGAAACAGTCTACTGATCTCCAGGGATGTCAGAAGAGACCGCTACTTTTTTCCTCAGAGGCAGAATGATTTGTAGGACTCAGATTACGTTAATTGCAGTGCATTATGGAATTACAATAAATAATGATTTTATTTCAAATAGAAGCTTTGCCATCATTCATATACCTAAAAATAACATGAATTTCTACACCTAGTTTCCAAATGAAACTACATCATCCCAAAGCATTACCTGTTTTACTTCTGACAAATTTGTAGCCCACATCAATGTCAACCTGATAAGAATATTTTAATATCTGTCATAATTAAGGGTGGGCGTATTGCACTGTGAGAATATATGGGGTGGGGAGGAGAAGAAGCAGAGAATTGAGTGGTTTTACCACTCAGGAAGCTGCTTATTTTGCTGTGTTTGACTTCACACTACTTGTTGCAATCTCTGGACTGCACTCTTGTCTTTTCTTGTTCCCTTCATATATGTATGAATCATAAAACTGATGGATTTCTTTTAGTCTGAATTAGAAATGCTTTTGCTCCTGTAAGGGTTTTAGCTCTTCAAAACAAATCTTGGAAAGCAAAGCAAATACTGTTAAGATGATAAGGACAAGTTTTAGTGGAAAGGATGTTTCTAGAACTTTGCCGTCTTCCTTCCTACTGCTCTGAAAGGGACAGGCTCTTTTTAACTATCTACCAAATCCTAAAAGATGTGGGACCTGGTTCATGGCATATCCTGCACCCTACATAAGAACAGGTATAGCTGAAGTAAGAGAAATCCACCAGGAGAGGTGGAGTCATGAGGAAAAGAATGTGTCCGTGTGGTTAAGGCACTGGCCTGGGCCTCCGCAAGCTTGGGTTTCATTTCTGGCTTGACTACAGCCTCTGTGAGTTTGCAGACAAGTTACTTGATCTCTGTGCTGCAAATCTTCATCTGGAGTACGGGCAGTACTAGTGTACTTCATGTTATGAGTATAATTGTTTGCTACTACAAAAGTGAGCAGTACGCAGAAATCTGAGTTATACTAGTCTCTGTTTGGGTTTTGAACAAGACTGCCACAGGCTTGTTATCAGTGAACCTGACCTCATGTCGAGCCAACTTTTTTTAAAGGCTCTGCTTGACAGATGTTTTCTTTCATACATTTTGTTTTCCCTACAACCAGCTTTGTTGATGTAGTCAGAAATGTCATTTTCCGCTGGCTGCTAGTGACATCTGCACTGATGCATCACTTTAAAAAGTACACAGAAACTACATGGCAGAAGGTAAGGCAAGTATGTCCACAGTCATTATGAGGATTTCTAGCTAGGAAATTTTTAATGCAAAGGACAAAGCATGGGCACTTTTTAGAAATCTTCCAACTGCAACGAAAACAATGGGAAGGCTACCCGCACCCCATCTAACCTCACCACCCCAAAGCAGTGCAGCAGAGGCTCCCAGGACACTAGCACGCTGAGCTGGCTGTGGCCTGTCCTTCTCCAAGATGAAATACCATAGCAGGAGCGTCATTGCTTCTAGCTGGAATGGACCCTTTGCTTGAAATATTAAGAAACAGGGAAAGGAAATAAAGACCAGATGAGCAACCACCCTCCCTTTCTCCACCTCAGCCTCCTTCTCTCCACCTCCCCCCCACCATGCTGTCATCTCCAAAATGACATGCAAAAACACCGATTGAGTCAGTCAGCCTGCTTTAAATTACAGCATTCTTTCTGAGCCTGGAAAAAGACATGTTATGCATGCCTGAATGTGAAACATGACTACAGCTGCTGATATCTAAACTGCATAAATGTTTATTATGCTTAATAGATAATGTGAAAGACCTTTTTCTAGTTGCAGTGTCTTTCTGCTAGAAATATTCTGCCAGATTACATGAGCATGATGCATAGAAGAAAGTCTTAGAAACCCACCCCTTTTGCCTGCAGTGGCCATGTGGAAGTCTGTACACCTCAAGGAGAGCCCTCAAGTCTCAGCTGTCTGACCTCGCTCATGTGCATGACATCACTTGAGTGTCTTACTTGCTCATTTGCTTTGGACTCCTCTGCAGGTGCCTGGGAGGAACTCCTTGCTGGAGTTTTCTTCTCCTGCAGGCTCAGTCTCTCTGCTATGACAGAGCAGGTTTTTATCATAATTGAAGGGAGACAGAAAAGTCTCATTTTTCATTGCACACCAACTGTTATGTTTAAAACTTACAGGCATATACACCTACACTTTAGATGACCCAAAGAACAACATTCTTTGATGTTAAGTTGGTAATGATACAGTACAAATCCGCATCTCTAATTTGTTCCACCCTTCCTCTCCTTCCCAGTCCATCCTGTTCCTGCAGTTGTATTTGCATTTTCCACTGTGCTCCTTCATTGTTTTTTCCACTATGTGCAAAGCTAGCTTGAATCATCTAAAAAATCACTTGTGTCACGCTACCAAACAGCACTGGCTGCTGCAAAACTTTGTTAACCATTCTATGATAGTCATAGTTGGTGTTTGTAGTGTTATAAGGACTGAGCATTTTAGTAAAACTCCTATGAAAAGAAACTTGGGCAAATCACTTCCCTCTATAATATCTTACTTGTTCACATGCAGAAATATGAAAAACCTTGAAAGTGAGGAAGGATGGACCAAAATCAATATGTACACAGTGAGAATGCTAAATGTAGTTCTAATTGTGCTCAAAGAATTTTGACTAAGATAATCATCGCTGTTTAAAAAAAAAAAAATCAAAGGGAAACTCTGTTCTGACCAGAATGTAGTCAGAATAGTGAAACAAAATGCTAAATGATAGGGTTTTCATCCCCATTTCCTTTAATGCAAGTGGATGAGATTTCTATGATACCTTTTTTTGTTCACTAGCCCTTTGCATATTACTTCTTTAAAAAGCAAAACTATTCAACCTTTTGCCTTGTATTTGTACAGTGGCCCCAGACAGCTTTTCCTTTATTTAAACATTTTATTGTTGGACACTTGCGCACAGCATTTCCTTATCATGGGTACCGAAAATCTCACTTCCTGAAAGTCACTGCTTTCCTGCCTGAGTACAGAGAAGTAGCTGTCACCACAGGAGTCTCATGTTGGACTGCTCTGATGTGGGCAGTACCTCAGACCTGTTGCTCGCAGCTGGCTACTGGGCAGCTGACCCAAAACAGGGCAGTAGCCTGAGGCAAACTGGCAGTTCCATGTTCTTTGACATCTACTGATCCTAAGCAGCATCAGGAGGTGGGTTGGGAGGTAAATGGGCCTTACAGAATAATTTTACTTTCTCCCAAAAAGTAACCTCAGAACTGTGGTGTCAGTCTCTGCATGGCTGCTGTTTTGCTCTACAAGTAACATGCATCAGAGGTAAAGCTGATAAGAAGTAGCACATTCTTTTGCTAGGCATGCACAGATGATTTCACCCTCTGCTGCTGTCCGTTAGACAAGAATAAAGTAGTTATCGTTGTTGTTGTTTAGAACACTGGTGTCCAGCAGCAGAATGCACCTATTTGACACCCTCATGCCATCAGGGTATGATACCTAATGTGAGAGCTAATATCTTCGTCTCAACCTCTATCTTAGAGTGGGTCTACCCAGCCTTAGAGCAAAAAAGAACTAGTTAGTTATTCTGGTTAACAGAAAAGTGTCCCTGACTACAGTGTTTTTTTTTCTCACCATCCTTGTTTAAAGGAGACAGCATTGATAAGAGTGAGAATTGGGAACTTTGCCCCTGTATTCACTGCACAGTCTAGTTTAAAAACTACCTTTTGCTTGTGCATAGCCCTGAGCCCAGTAGGTGCTCCTCTATACTTTGTGTTTTGACCAGTTCAGAGTGCATTAGTGTGGGGAAATAAACCTAACTGGCACAGATTCTGCTGTGGTTGGCTTGTTGCTAAACTGTGCACTGAGTGACGTCTTTGGAAGAGACTGGATTTGGTGTGGCTGTTATTCCTGATCCATCTCCTCCCTCCCTTTGGCTTTACTTCCGTGGTTCAGCGGTGCCTTTAGCTAACAGACTAGCAGAAGACAAAAGGAAAGGTAGCACTGATCAAAGCAAATGTTTCCACCATAGCAGTTCGTCATCCTGAAGTCATACCATGTTCTGGGAACATCCCAAGCTCTAAAGGAGCAACTGTGGGCTGCAGTTCCTGCACGTTCCAGAATTCAACAACTCTAACTTTCATGGACTTCTCATCCTTTGAGAGTTAGAACCAAATCTCATGCTACCTCCTAACAAGAAAATACAATTTATTCTAGGAATGCAAAAAAAAAAAAAAAGAACATGAGAACATTGTGCATCATGTAGAGAACATGATGCACCAGAAGGCACGTGTGAAGGACAGCTGCAGTGTTGAGCTTCTGTACATGTTCTAGGAGCATTTTTTTCCTGGTGCTAGTTCTATTTTAAAGATTATACACATTGCCCTGTTCAGAATGATTCTAGTTTTGTCCTAGCAGACCTTTTTAATACCCACAGGCAAGTAAAGTGAAAAGCTCATTATCAAACAACAGAAACATGTTCTAATAGAAACCCTATGAGAACAGAGGGACTGTAGGGCATAGAAGGCATGAGAAGGCTTTGTGCTGTGATTAGCATTTTCATGGGAACATGTCTGTGACCAAGGCCATCTTCAGCTTCTCTGAAGTGCATGGCAGTCTTCACAACAGTGAACAGGCCACTGCAAAATGCCTGTACTAGATGCTGTCTCTCTCTTGTTTACTCAAGTCTAAGTAACTATTCATTTTTGAAAGGCTATTGTGCACGAGGAATCTGGTATAGAACGCTTGCCATAGTGTTTGTTTCAGAAGGCCATTGGAGAGGTGGGATGAAGACGTGGAGAAGGGAGGCATGCAGTTCTTTATCCTTTTTGCTACTTTTTCCCCCTTCCTTATTTTACCCTGATAGTCTTTGCATAGAGAGGTGTCAGTCTAAGGATAGGTTCATGCCTGCTCTGTTTGTAGACATGCAGTAGGAGTGAGTTTGCCTTGATCTTGGAGGGGAAGAAAAATTCCAAAGCATTGAGAAACCTTATTTAGGAGTCCTTGATTTGTTTTTCATATTAAGGTACTCCTCTCTGTTACATGGGAGTATTTCAGCAGTTAATGGTATAAAGAAAAAAATCTATATGAAATGACAAAATAGAAGATGAATAGAAACAAGTGCATCACACCTGTCTTTCTGTAAGGTTTCTGAGTCTAAGGATGTTTTCTTCCCCAGTCAAGGAGTATCGTAAAGGCTGTGCTGTTTTAGTAAGCCACAGATTCAGACTCTTGTGCGGAGGTTGGCACAGCAGCGAATGTTTTCTAGTCCCTTGATTTATTTATTTATCCCAGTCTTTCCAAGGACCAGTTAATTTTATCTGCTCTGTACGTTCCAGTGGGACGTTCAGTTCAGTGTGTGTCTGGTGATGAGAGGCTCATTATCCTTCACAGACTCAACACAAACCCTTGATTTTAAAACGCGACAAAAGCAGAGGCCGGTGCCCCTTTCCGGTCCCTCAGGCCGAGCCAGCGCTGCGGGCTCCTTGGTCCTTGATCACCAGCGCAGCTGTCCCTTTGTGCGCCTGGGCACAGTGGGAAGGGCTCAGGAGGAAGCGGCGGGCTGACAGGTGTGCCACCGTGCAAGGCCCTTGGCCGGGCAGGCCGCCTGCGTGCGCGCACGTCTCCGCACACACAGTCTTGTGTTCGGTTTCCTCCGTGGCCTTCAAGGGCCTCCTTGTCGCAGCACAAGTGATCTCGTCATGCAGCCTCCTTTTCTGCACTGTCTCCCGGCCAGCTCTGGCCAGAATAATCCCCTTTCTCAACCCTAATACCACAGCAGAAATGTCATCGTTATTCTGTAACACTGGTATTTGTCAAGTTGATGGGAACAATGAGAGCATTCATTTAGCCAGGAGACAGGCAAAGGGCCTCAGGAAAAACCCTTCAAGGGGAAAGAAAAAGTTCTTCTGTCAAACTTTGAACTCCACTGGAGCTGCCATTTGTCTTGAGGTTTGACTGGATGGGAGGTGGGCTGCCTTGTGCTGGCTGTGGCTTCAGCAGGGGTCACAGGGCGAACTCAGGTTTTATTTTTGGGGACAGCTGATTAGCAACAAATGGCCTGTCTTCCGAGGGAGCTGCATCTTTAGTAATTGTAGATCTCTGCGGTTCAGCTGGGTTCGCTCATGCTTTGCAAAATTAAAGCTATAAGAAATGGATTTTACCTTCATGCTTATTTACACACACACGCAGTTATTCTAATATGAGAGACTTGTACGTCCTGTCCAACACCCAGCAATACAAGGTCCTTACTGGTAGCGAGGGACAGGCAGCTTGAGCTCTATCAATGGTAGTGGTGAGAGGTATCAAGATAAACTAAGGAAAGTTTCTTCTTCCTTGAACATCCTGGTAAGTGCTGCAGGATGCTGAGGAACAGTAGAAATTCCACTGGAAACAAATACATCAACTTAAAAACTAAGCAAGAAATCTAGTCCTTCTGACAGTTTGCTTAACAAGTCAGCAGACTTCTCAGAAATAATATTGGATCTTCTTGTACTTGTCAATCGATAGCCAAGGATAGCACTGCATTTTCAAGAATATACCTCTTTATTGAAAATAGATCCAACAGTTTTCTAAACATTGTAGTACCTACAAGCTAAGTGTGAGCCCTAAGCTTACCTGGAAATTGCTCTACGCAGCATGGTGCACGGAGGTGGTTAACCCTGGGGTACTTGTGTTATGAAGACTGCTACAATGGAGATCTGGGAAGGCTTAAAAGTTTCAGACAATCTTATCTTTCTATTTTAAATAGAAAATAAGGCTGTGTTAAAGCATTGTCATACCTTGCTGCAGAGGTTGGTGTGTTTTAGTAGAAAGTTGAATCAATTTTGTGGGCCGTTAACAACATACCCTGGGCTATTTCTCACTCACTCCCATTCCAAAGCACTCAGCAAATTATACAGAGTATATGTACTGGTATGGAAATGCAGCTGCCTCTGGGATGAAGCGCACTATCAGTCGGTGCTTTGCATTTTGTTAACTCTTCACAGTAAGATACCTTTTATCTAAAAAATACTGGGGTATGCTCAGTATCTACAGTCTTCAGGAGAAGAAGCTGTTCCTCATAGCTATCAAATGCAAGGCTGTGTTAATTGCAATAAGATTTGAATCAGTTTTGAGAAGCTGAAAGAATTTTATTATAATTCATAATTATTGTAAATGAGATTAATAGCAGTAATTAGAAAAGGATATAGAAACATAAGAATGTTTTCATCATGCATTTAGCTTCCACGCATAAATGGTAACAGGAAGAATGTGTTATTTACATTTAACGCCATGTATACAATTCACTCAGCAAATGTAGGGAGTTTTCCTTAAAAGGGTGAATGGTACAGTTCAATTTAATATAATGTTATTGCTAGGTGGATCATGAAAGAATCTTTAGTTAAATAGCTTCATATTAAATTTTGAGAACAAATGGAAATTGACAGAGAAGACTCAGATGCTGGGATTGTGGCTCAGGTGACGCCTTATTAAAGGCTGACATAACCAGGCTTGGAGGAGGAACCATATTCTAAACAATTCCAGTTCCTTCTTGAAAATAAAAGGAAGAAACATGTCAAGCACGTCACTGTTAATCTTTTCTGATGGTTGTAGGGAGTATTTTTGTTGTACAACAAGCTGTCAGACTGGCCTGTGGGCAACACGCTCCATTTTATCCCCTTCGGGTTGCCAGGATGCATTTGGGGAAACGTGCAAGGAATCATTTTAAAGATTGCCCATCACCCACTTCTTTTTAAGGACATTGTTCTGAGCATGAAATCAGGATATAAACAGGAAAGGCTGTCTCCGTCTTATCTGCATATACAGTAGCAAGGGAATCCAGATTGTCTTCACACCTCTAAAGCATCCACAGTTAAGTGCCTAGCTCCTAAACCATTGCTCAGTACTTGGGTTTAAACCACATGAACTGAAGTCATGTCTGAAATGTCAGGCAAAGAAGTCATTGAAAATACCTCCCCCCCGCCTGTCCTGTATCGCCCCACTGGATATACAACAATGGAATACATACATTTCTAAGCAGGAAAAGAAAAGATGAAGAATGAGTAAGGAGAACTCTTCAGAGTGCATGGGCAGGGAATTTAGAGACTATAAACATCTTGTAGTGAAGTCAATAGAAAGAGTGGTTTAAAATAGACATGAGTGTGTTATGAAGGGGAAAGATGCAAGAAAAATGCATGGAATGACACATTCATTCTAATTTGCAGCACAGCAAGGAAGTGGAGCATCAATACCAAGTGCAGATCTGCATGCTCTCAGTAGCTTCTCCAGCTATCAGCAGTATTTCCTTCTCTTTCACTTCTTTGTCACGGGGTTCTGTTCTTAAAATATTACATATTGAAAGTGCTCTTCTAGAAGAGAAGGGGGTGGGGAGTGGGGGCTGTGTCCAGTGTTTTAAAGTGAAAATGGCTGCAACGCTTATGTACATAGTGTTAGTTCCTTGCTTTTTCTGTGCTTCAGTTTTTGTGAAATGGAGGAAAAAAACCACCAACACTGTTCAATACCACATGGGAATAGCAAGCTTAAATGCATTAAAACTTCTGAGAAGTTTTAATGTTTAAGAACAGCCTACAGAATTTACTTCATTTGCCATCACTGATAATATAGCCATCAGTTTTTCCTTGTAGATATTTGAAAACATCCCAGGGCAACTAAACAGTGAATCGTTGTTACTCTCTTTAAATTTATGATCTAATAGCTTATACAGCGTATCAGGGTAGGTGTGTGTAAACTGAGACTAGATGGAGCTTATTCTTCACTATGCCTGTCTTTGTGCTGTTTTTCTCAGGCTTTATCCAGGTTAACACATTGACCTATTATATAAACTTGTAAAGCTTAAAATGTGTATTTCCTGTAAATAGGAATAGGTAGGGAAATCCAAAAGAACTTACCCAAATGTTTCTATAAATGAGTCTCTAAGTCACGATTGTCCCCCAATTACTTTATATCTATTACACCCTGCCATTATTGCTAGTTCAGTGATCTGTTGTGACTAAATTTGTCAAAGCAGAAGTGTTTTAAAAAAAACAAAAAAACAAAAAAAAACCTTTGATGCTAGAAGGCTGTAACCACACAAGGACTATCTTTCAGTTCTCTTATGAAACACATATTTCATTGCTTCATATAGAGGAAATTGAGATCAGCTGATTACCTCACAGGTTGGCCTGAAAAAGTGAGCATGTAACTTGCAGTCAATGACTGTGAGAAGTGTTTTAGAAATGCACTGTTTTACTTGGGAAAGGGGCAGTGGTGAATAACCAGCTTGGAGTGGTACTTGGCAAGAAGGTTCTGATGACAATATGTTTTTGAAGGCACCATGAAGCAAACAAATGTTCCAAAAAAGGAGATATGCATACCAAATTCCAGGGCAAGAGAACAGCTGCAAAAATGTTTTCTGCCTTTGTTTGATCTCCAATTTTCAACTGAACTGCCTTGTTTCATGGTGCCTGCAAACAACTGAATTGCTTCTGATGCCACAATTCATACATGTCTGTAGAAAAGTTGCAACTCTTTGCAGCCATCTTGGTGTGTAGGTGGATGTGCATTTAACAGATCTTTGATCAAGGAGGAAAAGGTATTTGAAGTGATTAGCTGAGATCTTAAATTGGTGACCTCTGCAGGCTGCACAGCCACCGTCTGTGGGTAGCACCCTTCCGCGGGGAGGTGCAGAAGGACTCAGCAGGGCTGGACGTCGTCATGCTCAGTGCATAAGGTAGCATGGAGGGCAAAGGGCTGCGAGAGCTGATGTCTGATATCCACATACGTCTGTCACTGGGATAACTTGCAGATGCGTCTGACTAGATTGGGGGTCCTGTCACATCACTGGACACGCACGCATTGTGCAGGAGGGAGCGGGCGCTGCTGCATTGGTGCTGCTAACCTGCAGCCAGCTCAGGCATGCAGGCAGCAGGCGGCATGCTGCGTGGGGTGCAGATGTGTGCAGGTTCTGCTCAGGTGGCCAGGGTGGGCCATGGCAGACCTCAAGTACTGTCAGAAAAGCTGGGTGGTCTGTCCCAGCTAATGTGTATATAACTTTGCAGCTCTTTGCATAGGATGTTTCTTTGGAAAATGATATCCCCACTTGTATTCACTGGAAACTGTTTTGGGACTTTCAAGTATACCTCCAACACTGTATAAGGAGAACTGTACTGAAAACTTAAGGCAGCCCTGTTACAGAAAAGTCATTTTTGTAAACTTGCAGAAGAAATTGCTTTCAACCACAACTTAGTGAGAGTCTGTTGAAGTGTGTGGGGCCAGTTTAAGATTTGCATTCCCCTCTGTCAAGCGATTCACTCAGCTAAAGTGAGTTATAGTACAAGTGTTTACCAAAAGAAAAGTAATGTCTCTTGTTAACCAGTGTTATGGATTAACAAAGAACAAAAGTAAAATTGCACATGAAGCTCCTGCCTGGCAGCAAGAGCTTTTCAAAGAGCAGTTCCAAACATCCCCCCTCAAAAGAAGTGTTGGAGAGTGCCTGGCCTTCAGCCTACAGTGCCTGCCTTGTGCACAGGAACAGCTGGTGGGAGCAGGACTGGACGGGGTGGGGACTGCTGGGGCTCCCAGCAGCTGGGAGTAGGTCACTTTGCTATTTGCACTAGTGGATAGGAAGGGCAAAAGGAAAGAGCAGGACCTTGCCAGAAAAAGGGCATATAAATAAAGGGTGGAGATTTTTTTTCTTCTGTCCAGGAAATAGAGAGTAACTATTCACAAACCTGTTTACTCAAATAAATAAAATCCTTGGAGCACAGAGTTTTGCATTCGAGTATGGTAATTATCTTCATGCCATTCGGGTAGAGATTAATATCCCCAGAAGCAAAGGATATACTCATTCCCTTAAATGGAAAGAGCTGAACACAGCCTTATACTGAAAACAAGATAGACTTTGCAGAAGGAATTGAGCACCTCAGGCACACTGACTTTCCATGGTGTCCCTGAAATTCCTGGACCACGCAGTACCATGGCAAGGTGTACATTAATAGGAGGAAAGGGCCTGTTACCCTTTTGGCCAGTGTGAAGATCAACTTCCTCAAGCAGCATCTGCACTGTTGCACATGTGCTTTCCGTAAGCCAAGTGCTTACTCAGGTAAACATGTTTCAGAAAACAAATCAGCCCAGATGCTAGCTGAACCAGAGTTAAGCTAAAGTCAGTCAGGTGGCACCACTTAAACCAAGGCGCTAAATCCCTATCCATTCTGGTTACTACTACAGAAGCAGTAACCTGAACACTGTTTTCTCCCATATTACATATAATTTCCCCAATCCCTTTGTCTGGTTCTTCTTAGCAGAAATTGCAGCATGTGCAGTATCTGCTTTTGAAGGGAATATTGAGAGCCTGCATTGCAGACCATTTGTCAGTGGATAGACACAAAAAGTACACTTATTGTAGACTGTGGAAATTTGGTCAATTAAGTGGAGATATAAAAGTTCATGTGTTTTATATCTGAGGGAGAAACAGAAGTGTCCAAAACGCTGACTGGCATTAAAGGCAGGTACGACTTCAGTGCCTTGTCTGCTCTCAGTGGAAACAATGAGAGCAATACAGTCAGTGCTTTCAGCCTTACATACATGTGCATCCTTCTTGATCAGCTGTCTGAAATCAGCTCTCTTCCAGAAAACAGAAGAGTAGATGAGGTGAAATGGCCATCAGCCCACACTTGTTAGTAATTAATTAACAGAATTCTCTACTCTTTTGTTTTTTTTTTCCTGCTATGACTTTCATGTTCTTCCTTATTTTTTCTCCTCTTTTCAGGATCTTAATGTTTAAAGATTTCAAAAGAAAACGTTAAAAAAAAAAGTGTAAAATCTGTTTATTCTTCTCTGTAGAAAAACTGCTCTGTCATCTACACACAAAGCTTCCCCCCCGCCCCAATTACACCTCTCCCCTCTCAACACTGTCCTCCACCCTGACTGTTTGCTCCTTTTAGTCACATTATGATAAACAGAATTTGCTATGTGGCGTTCAGTGGTTAGTAACAACTAGCCCCATGAGGCAGAAGTATAACTTTGTGATCTGTCATAAGTGGTGATTTGTGGGACTGTACTGTAAGTAGTTGCAGGAAATGCAGCTTACAGACCTATTTATTAAAACCTATTGTAGAAACAGACACAAACTGTAGCAATTAATGAAAAAATCTCAGAAATCTGACTGTATATGACTTGCAAATTATTCTCGAACACAAAATTACACCAGTAAACTGTTTTCAATTAATGATTTACCAGTTCCATTTAACATTGAGCAGAAGATCCCAGCTGAGTGTAGAAATTGTAGTAGATGAGAAAATATTGCACATTGGCTTTTGGTTCTTCTGAATTTCAGACCTAAAATGAGTGTAGATGATAGCTTTGTTCATAATAACCTGCTGGGAGCTTGAAATTTTGCCTTTTTATCTCTCTTACAACATCAATAGCAATCATTTTCCCAGACTCGACTGAAAAAAACCACAGCAGTGTTCCTGACTAATGGAAAAAGAGGTTCTACCAAACAGGGAGCAAAGACTAACATTAACCCTTATTAATCATATTACTAATACATGTAAAAAGACCAAAGGAGCTGAAGTTTTCTGCAGGAAGTGCTGATTGAAAACCAGCAAGAAGATATGCATCCTATTGATGTATAGAAAGATGGAAGAAAATATCCTATAAAGTCTGTTATCCCAGCATTAGGACCAAAGCACTTCCACACAGCATGTTATGTATGACCTGTCAGCATTTGGCAACTTCTCCCACCCTTCTCTAGGGGAAATCTTGTTTTAGGCAGGGTCTTTCATTTTTAAATATATTGTAAATATCTGTACTTTGCTATGTTTACTTGAAAACAAGCTCAAAATGTACACACCTTGTAATTGGTGAGGTTTGTGGTAATCCTTAATTCCTGAACACTCGTATTCCTGAAGTTAAGATTCTCCTATTAAAACCAGTTTCTGCCCTCACGGACAAGTGCTAGTGAGATTGTTGGTGATCTTCACAGCGGAACTGTACGTGCCATTAGGGAATATGGCTCAATTCATGAAACAACTTGAAGGTAAAAATTTGGACCAAATACTCAAAGACGTTTAGAATATTCCATGATCTCAGTGAAAGCATCTTTAGGATCTTGGCATGTGATCGATCCTGTACTTCTGTTTTGTGGAAGGGTGGAGAAGACAAGCTGACTCTTGAATTACTAGGGACACGTGTTGTACTACTCTTTGGTTAATACCATTAGCTTCCTACAAGGTGTTTACGCATCATATTCAGGTGTACAGTAGTGCACTGTATACCTGATACTAATGAATATGAGCAAAGAGGTGAGGAAGATATGAGCAAAGCAGGCTAGATCATCTTCTGCAAAGAGGGGCTAAACCACAGTATTTGGAGAGGGGAAGAAAAACATTGCTTGATAATTATGACAAGTTAGTCTCAGGGAGCAATGCTGTAATAGTCCTAAAAGAGTGACTAAATTTGACCAGTGTTGAGATTGCACTAGTCCTAAAACATTTCCCAAAACTCTTCTCTGGTTGCCAGCATCAGCTCTTGCTCTAGTTCAGCTTCAAGTAGCTGTTTTTATCCGTGAATTCAATTCACGCAACTGAACATTGGCTCTCTATGTGGCAGTAATACAGCTGCAGGCAGAGAAAAGTAGCTAGTGCTGTGTGGCACATATACATATTGCTGACATTTAAATGCAACCACCCAACCTAGTAAATGTAACCATGCAGATACTGTAAGAGACCAGAGGAAAAATTTATTATTGTGGGATGCCACAACAACGAGACAGGGAAGGGGGGAAGCTATTGGAAATGCTGTTCCTGTTCAAAAAGACTGAAGCCATTTTAACACATCACTGTGGTCATCTGTACCTTTTCTTGGTGCAACAGCTGTATCTCATGGCCAGTAGTGTCAACTGCTAAAGAGGTGCACGGTGCAGGATGAAGAGGATGGATGTGTTCTCTCTTCATTGCCAGAAGGAGGTCATCCATCAGTGCCACTGAAGTGGTTTCATTTGTGTCCTGGCTTGTATCCAGGCTGTGCTGGGACTGCTTCAGTTAGCTAAGTGGACTCCCTTACGTATTGTAAGATGTATATTTCTTGCCACAGGCAAAGCATTCCTTCGAAGAACTGTATTTTTATCTATACTTGTGTGAATATCTGTCAGCCAGACAAGAAGCTGTCCAAGATGTTCACACAGGGAAGCAGTAAATTGATTTGAACTTATGCCATACAATTAACCAATTCTTTCATAAATATTAAAAGATTAAGTATGCACTGTGCTGTTTAAGTTGCCACTGCGTTGTCTTAACCCTCCCTTTCCCTGCATCTGCTTCTGCCCTCTCAGTATCAGCCTAATCAATTCTGCAGACATTTGGGATCAACAACCTCTGGCAAAAAAGGCGATAAAGCTTCCCTAGTATTACTGTGGAGCTGTAGGCCGGATCTGGGATTTTCTTTAAATATTTTTACTACCGGCCACGAAATGGCTTAATGCCTAGATCCTGCTGTAGGAGTCCCTTCAGCAAACCCATTTAAGAATCATCCTCAGCTCTCTTAAAAGAAATATAACTATAAAATTGTGTGCAACTGCACTTCATTGAAAGTGGAGGAACAAGATCCCACTAATTGCAGATATCCATCTCATCAGTCTTAGGCTCAACAGCATGTCTGTCTCGAGCTTGCAGGTAACGTTTTGGAGCGTTCTGTTTATTGAGCCTGCCCAAGTGGTCTGCTTGCTTCTTTGCCTTTTCACTTTGACCTTGTCAGCTTTCATGATTATGGCTGATGTCTGCAGCACTGAGCAGACACATATGTATTATACTATAATTTTGTTACATTTTGTCTGTATTAGTTGGATTGCATTTGAATGTGCAGTTATCACAGTGAACAGACCGCATGAAAAAGCTTTCTGTATAAATCCAAAGAGGGCAAAAAAAGAAAAAATCTCAACTGTTCTCTGAAAACGGAAATAAATTGGCAGGGTCCTAAGTTTCTACAGATTTCTGTAATCATAATAAGAATAAGCAGGTATAGTTCAATATAGCAGCCTGGAAATGAATAAAGTAGTGTGCTTTGTGCTCTGGAAAGTTAAGACGTGAGGGCCTGAACAACTAACCCCTAGTAAGAGCCTCCTGTACAGTGTTGGCAAGGCCTTCCCAGTCAGCCTGTCAGGACCAGTGGGGCCAGTTCAGTGCGACGGCCCTTTCACATCAGGATACAGACTGGATCAAAATAGCTATCACTGCGAACCTAGTTGCCCCGAGCAAGCCTCTTTTTCTAGGAAATAAAATTGTGGGTCTAGGAACGTATCATTATTTATACATGAAACGCATTAGTTGTTTTACTTCAGTTTGGAATGTTTCTCTCACATCTTCAGTGTGTGCTAAGGATGTTCAGCAGGTGATGTAAAGATGAAGCTCTACATCTCTCAACAATTTTGTTCAGCATCCCCACTCATTGGAGGAGGCTAATGAAAGTAAAATACAGTAAGAGGATGCATCTAAATGTAGTGTAGAAGTCCTGGCTTGTGTGCAGTCAGTAACACTGGGCTGTTTCACACAGCTCAAAAGTTGTCTTTTGAAATAAAGCCTGGAAAGAGCAAGGACCTGACAGCCCCCATAAGCACCACCTTCAGTGCTGGAACTGGCATGGTTAATCCAGACCAAAGTTTATTTCACAGCACTGAAAGGAGCAGGCCCCTCAACAGTCTTCAGTTTTGAGATGACTTTAGTTCTTTCAATTGCCAATATAGCACCTGCACTAGAAACAAATTTTAAAAAAGTAGGTCATAATCACACGTGCAATTGTTGATTGCACAAAACAGGCAGGCTATAAAGTTGTCCTGTTCTATCTGCTCTAAGTGCTGGCATGCAAAGTCAGGAAACCCAGAAAATGCTGGACCACCTGTGGAGTCCTTGTTACAGCATGATCCTGTTAAGTTAATATTCTCAAGCCTCTCTGCTGACTAATACAGGCAAACATTACAGCCAGCCAGGGGTTTAATACGTGGGACACTTTTACCTAGGGCACATGCCAACCCTAAAATTGCTACGGAAAGCAAGCACAAAAGTAAGCAAGAGGTTAAAAAAGAAAACGTCTGGCTTTTTCAACAGCTGGGTTCCATTGTGAAAGGGTCATGTGGTGCCAAGGAAAACAGAAAATAGGAAGGCACACAGATTTGTTAGTTTGAAGTAATTGACCACATGGTGTCCAATGGTTTGTGTTCTCATGTTCTCCAGAGCAAAGTCCCATGGGAGCTGAGGCAGGGGTTCCAGTTCCTAGCACTCTATTGTTTACCCTGATGGTTTCCAGATGCTGGAGACAAGGACAGTGAAATCTTTGGGATGCTGCCAAAGAATGAAAAAGACTAAAGAAAACATTGAGGATATTTTTTCATTTTATTTTTAAAGAGACAGTACTTCTTTTCACTAAGATCACCTTCATTTACAGTTCCCCTGCTCTCTCAAATATACATGCACAAGTTTTTTTCCCCTTTTTGCCCTCTATGTTTCTCTGTCTTTTTGTATGTAAACAGCTCTGTAATGCAACCAACCGAGGGAAAGCAATGTGGATTTTTTTTTCCCTTGGCATCCTTAGTTCATTTAGCTGTAACACAGTGGATGTGCAAAAATGGTCAGAAAACCCCAGCAAAAACTTTGTAGCAGGCACATCACCAAGAGAGTGTCAGCAGTGATGGGAAAGCCTCAGAAGGCTGTGAGTTCAAGTTTGCTTTGGCACAGCTGTAAGAGGTTTGCAGAATTCTACAAAGCTTTTCCAACCATCTGAACCACTGAAATTAGGGAAGGGGAGCAAGACCAGGACAGCAGTAAGCACTTTCATCAGCAAAGCCAGAAAGCAGAGAAGACTGAGGGAATGTAAAATTTTGAAAAGAGCCCTCCTTGTCATTAATACTCTGGTCTCAGAAAGATGAGGTCCAAGAACAAGACTTTTCTTGCAGTCGGGAGAGTTGGTGTTTGGAGACCTGTCTTCTAGTCAAGCTTGGCTGCCGATGCTCTGAGTCAGAGCGAGTTTCTACGTTGCACCTACGTGTGTGTATGTACTTGTGGTCGGGCAGAGGCTGTGGAAATCAAGGAAAAAGTTCCTGTTGCCTTCAAAAGATCGTGGATGAAATAGCCATCCTGATCCCATTCTAGAAATAGCAGGTTGTGCCTTTTCTTTCGTTTTAAAGGAGGACTCCCAGGGTATCTGCTATAGCCATGTCTTTGCTGCAGTCTTCATGTCTCCTGAAAGGGGTGATAAGTGCATGGGAAAGGGGCGTCTTGCAGGAAAAAGCTCCTCTAAAGTAGACTATGTGTAGAGGTTAATTTGCTAAAATAAAACCTTGTCAAAATCAGGCCTCCACAAAGAATAGTCTTGAAACAGTCTAAAAGCTTGATTCTAGATTCACTGGTAAGTATAAAAGTCCACCCAAATCATTGTTTGAAATGTTCAAAACCTGAGGCAAAAACTGCTGGCCAGGTTTCAGGCTCTCTGACAGTGCCATCCTCTGCTTATTCAGTCTCTTCCAAACAACCTCTTACAAAAAACAGTGACACTGAGACCTGATGTTCTGGGCAAGAACTGTTACGAAGTGGCACTGCACGTTTCCTTTTTCTCCTTCCTGTTTCCTGGACATACTGAAACAGACCTTACTTCTCTTTCCTTTGTGATTTGTTAGTCTTTGGATGTAAGGCTGATAAAATGCATTATTCAGAAAGGAGTACTGGTTTGTTTCTAGTGTGCATTTCATAGATTTTAATGTTAAAATGAATCAAGAGTCTCTATAACAGAACCCACTGCGTTTCGTTTCATAATTCCTACAGCAGAGACAATTTCTTTTCTTTTTCTTCATGCATTAACAATAACACAGTGGAGCTGAATCCTGACAGCACTGAAATTAAAGAGGGTTTGAGAATGATTTCTCAGCAGACATTATAAAACAGGACTCCCAGCGTGACAGATACTTTGGCAAACACCAGTGGGGGTATGTTTGCATGTGGGCTTGTATGTGCACAGTCATTTTGCGAGTCAGACAAGTAAAGGGCTGTGCTAACAGAAACCTCAACGTGCACACTTGGTAAGTCCACTCACAAACAAGTTGAGAGGCACATGATGAATAAATTGACGCATCTATCTTTTCGATTACATGCTAAAAACTGTCTTATTTTGTTGAAGAGCTACGGTACTTTCCAACTCCAATCAGATCAGACCGCGCTGCATGCTAGAACAGTACAGGCGATCTTGCATGCTGGTGTGGTGAGGTACAGCATCAACCTTCACCTTTTCCTCCTTTCTTTAAATAATAAAATCTAAACTGTATTTGAAAACAAAAGGATCCCAGTGATTCTCTAGCTAACCCTTCCTCATTCCCAAGTAAAATGCAGTAAATGAACTGCAAGCCTACTTCTCTTTCCAGAAACTATAAAGAATTGTTAAGGTTGGGATTACCTCGTATCTGAGTCATGTCTTGAACAGTGACTTTTATCAGCAACCAGTCAGGGCATTCTGTGTCAAGACGTTGTTTTACAGTACAGCATGCCTTATACCATAATTTTTTGTTGCTCTAGTGCTAGCCATGGTAACTGTATCATCTTCTCTGGAATTGGAACTTCTTTTTGTTGTAACTGATGGTGTTTATTTCCTTCACTAAAGCACTTCATTTTGTACATGCGTGTATGTGTCTGAGTTGCTGTGCTGGGCCAGACACAAGCGTCCAGCCTGGCAGGGCCAGCAGTGGCTGCCGGAGGGGAGTACAGAACGAAGCCAAGCAGCAGCCAGTGCTGCCCCAGGATGCTCTCCCCGCCTCCAGCGACTTGTCGCCCAGGGGTCCCCTGCGCCAGAGGTGGTACCTTTTCCAAACTCCTTTCTGACTTTACTTCTCTGAAGTATAGTCTGGGAGTGCTGTTAGGGTAAAGCACAGCTGACAAAAATAGGAATGAATAGTGGTGGTGTGATGTGCTAACCGAGTGGCAGTGCTAGCTCATAATTCAGTTCTGCTGAAAAAATCACACGTGACTAAATAGTACGTATTTCTCATTTTGGGTGGAGATGGTGAACCATGCAACTGTCAAATGCTGAGCTAAAATCCTTATGTTCCGCATGCTTTGCCTTCTACCTTGAAAGATGCAGATAGAATCAAAGTGACTTATTCTCAACTGAAAACTTGAATACTTAAACCTCAATGAATTTTTGGTCTTTTTGGTTTAATAAGCGGGAAACAAAATAAAATGTAAAAAAAAAAAAAAAGCTTTGAACTAGAAAATGTAACTCACACTTAACGCACTAAATTTGTTTAGTTATTCCCCTATTCTTAAGACGTTATTTACTGCAAAAGAAGAGAGAAAGACTTGCAGCCCTATAGAGAGACTGCATCAGTTTCTAGTGTACCTTGCCTCCTTAATGTTTTCTGTCTTAGCAGACTTGAAATGAATAGGTGCGTAGCTGGAAGTAGTCCTTAGTCTGCTTGCAAAGAATAAAGTGTGCTGGAGGAGAAAATGAACAAAGCTCAACAGGACATTTAATGTGTGGTGATTTTTTTGCTATTTCTTTACATGACTAGATGTGGTCAAGATGTTTGAGGACTGATCCTTAGCTAGTTTAAATAGATATAAATGGATAATTGCATCTTGGTGGATTTATACTGGTTGTAAATCTAGCTCCTAGCATTTCCCTTTTAAACTCAATAGAAGAGATGAACTGTATGGAAGGGTATTTGCTGCAATCCCCCTAAACGCAGTACTGCAATTTTGACCGTCTTCTACTTACTTGTTGAGAGGTATGTTACCAAGTTCTTTGTACCTTCCACTTTTTCAGGCATCTGAATAAGAGTTTTGAAAGCTTGACAGAAATTAGTACACTTGGGGCTGCTGGTTTTTGCCAAGCTAGTATGAATATCTAACACACTGTGTTAAAGCTTAGTGGCAATATGGAAACCTTTCAATTCCATTGCACTTTCAACAGCTGCCAACCTGGCACTCCAGCAAGCAAGTTTTGAATCAAGCCTAGTGTGCTTTTTTCCAGGCAGATTTTTTCTTTACTGTAAAAACTGACTGCTCTTTTGCTGCTATTTTAGAATAACATTTCATTTATGGTATGTAAAAGGTGGCTTGAAGGAGACCTTGGACAAGCCTTTGGTGGCTTAAAAAGATGAAATAATTTCTTACCAAATATGTTTTTCTTTATCTGTATACACATTTTTGTTATTGGAGTAATGAGGCATATATTTGCCTTTTTCTTATATATGCCACTGAAACAACTGAAATGTTTTAAAGAATGAAAGTACTAAGTGCTTTATAAGCAATTAGTGCTTTGGAGAATCTCTGGATTTGGATGGTAAGTTTCAGACATCATGAAGGGGTTTTGTTTTCGCAAAGTGCACCTCATCAATCCATTTTCAGGTGTTCAACACTCTAAATTAGTATTTTATTTTTTAATCTACACTTCTATGATTTTTCAAAAAATTAAAAGTAATACAGTACGGACCAAGTTTCGTACATAATGCCAAAAGTGAAGGTAACATTTTGTTTTGTACTGTTTTCTGCAGTTACCGTAGCTTACAATTTAAACATTTCAGGGTTTAAACTCTTAATCTAATGTTCTGCATCAGCCTTGGAAATAGAGCTCTGATCAAGTCAAGAAATTTCAAATGGGATATATGTATTCGTTAGAGGACAGAATACGAGACAGATAGCTTCAACATTTGTTGGTGACTCCAGTGTGCTAAAAATGTGCTTGCTGCAAGCAGCTGATTCTCTTCAAGTACATCTGACCTAGCAGATGTCTTAAAGTTAGGGAGCTATGACCTCAAGCGCTGGCTCCTTATGGAGAGGTTGGCTCTCAAAGAGGAGCTCCCAAAGAGACAGTCAGAGAGAGAAAATAAGAAAGGAAAATGGTTTCATTTGCTGCATCCGGTTAACCGGTAACAAAACAAACAGAAAAACATGCTCAATTATATCCTGGATTTCAAGAGCTTCAATTCCAAACTTGGTTTGACCTGGTTACTCTGAGCTGTCTTTAGAAAATGAAATGCTGTCTTTCCTCCTAGGCTTGAAAACTGTTTCCTGCCTGGGATTTATGGCTTGTGGCGGACCTCAAAGGACTGCATAATGTTCAGTATCATAGGAAGTGAAGTAGATATAGCTGCAAACGCAACCCAAAAAGGGGATTATCAGCAGATTTCTGCAGTGCTTGTTTCTATCACATGTAGAGGACTCCAAGGCGTTTTCTCCCCTCTTCTTTCACCTTCTTTCAGCTCAGTGAATCGTATGTCTGGGGATTGTATGCTGTGGTCAGTGTCATCAGTTAAAATGCATGCAGTTTTAAGCTGGTTATATGGCTCTAAAATATTCTACATTAAGATACTATCTTGTTCCTGTCCAAAATATAGAAACTGGCTATTTCTTCTGGAACTGTTTAATGCTTTTTGAGGCTTAGGCCTAAAATAAGCACTGTTGGTTTCTGGCAGTGGTTTACATTGTATGCCTTTTGAGCCGTGCGTTTCCTTGTCAGGATGTGTGAACAGATTATGGTACAGGCAAATCATGCTGCTAGTAATCCATGGGCAACTCAGATAACAGAGCACTGAACAGCCCGTGTGGTTTCAAGTCAGGCTTTGCTGACGGCAGCTGCAGTTTTGCTGCAGAATTTAGTGGGAAGAAGATGCAGCTCCCATAGGGACAACTGTAAATAGAGGGACAGTGACGTTTTCTCCCTTGCAATCAGTTTCTGGTTTAAGGGAAACTGAATATAAGGCACTAAGAGATTAGAAGCTTTATTTTTTTTCTAGTGAGAACCTTATAACTGATGGAAAACTTATGACTACCATCAATATTTTGTGTTTATCGTGTTTTCCTTGAAGCACTGTGCAAATGTCACTTTGAATTCCTAATTCTTCTGTGTCCACTCACATTGGAGTAAGCTTGGGAGGGAAATTCAAGCCTTGTAGCCCATCTAGAAAAGCCATGCCTGTGGTCTTGTTACATATTTAGCACTTTAGTTGTATCTTTCTTTTGTTCTCTCCTTTGTATGTATCCTCCTTTATCCTTTCTAGCAAGCTACTACTGTTTCTCAGGTTATATTTTAAAAAAAAAGGGCAAAAACTATTACTCAGAAATTATTTATGCAAACTACTCAGTAGACATAATTTTTGGATATAAAGCACAAAATATGGCTGAAGGAGAACTTGCATTAAGGAAACAAACCTTTCCAAAGCCAGAACTTGAAGGGAAGAGGGTTTCATTCCACTACTGCACTTGGGAAGTGTCATTTCCTTCCTCATTTCTCACTCTTCCCCATGGATCAGCAGTTACTTTTGGTTTAATAGGAATGTGGTAAGGCAAACTAAGTTAATTATTTTAGACTTAGCATAGCAATGTGAGTCAAATAGAATAAAAGGATAGTGTGAGAAGACAATTAAGAGGAATAATGGATTAAGTTCCATTACTGTACAAGGAAAACTCTCTTGGAACTGATTAAGGACAGCAGGATATGGCAAAGTATTTGAGAATTAAAAAAAGTCTGTGTCTTTGGCACTTGATACCTACAGCTAAAGGCATGAGAGCTGAGATCTAGGTGTTTGCGTGTATCTTCTGTCACAAGTCTAATCGCCCTAGCACAAAATCTGATCCAAGCAAGTTCTTAAATACATTTTTAACTTAGAAAGCACATGAACGAAATTTACTGACATCAGCTAAATTTTAGCGGATCATGGTCTTATGTCTCCAACAGTAAACTTAATTTGATGGAATCTGAACTTTTTTCTTAGAGAAAAGGAAAATACTCTTATCTCAACCCTGTTTCATTCCACTGTGTGAGCTGTGTATGTGGGGAAAAGTTCAGTGCTTGTTACTTTTCCTAACACTTAGACCATTTTAGATCAGACAAAAGAGAAAAGAATCATTGCTGAATGAGACTCTGTTTCCATTACTTAAGATGGCTCTCATCTTGCTGTAGAAATACATGTGAAAGCAAAAGAGACAGCTGCGCCAAGGAGCCCAGTAACCCAGAAATTTCCTGTCCTATTCTTTCCTAACGAGAATGTGGGGATTTGGGAGCTCTCAAGACAAATGTGCATCTATATTCCCATATAAGACGACAGTACAGCTGCCAAGATTGCAAGATACCACAGAGTTCGTAATTCTTTCTGAGACAAACTGTGCTAGGAATTGATAATCCTGCCTTTTATTTATACATTAAAATATATTTTAAAAAAACATTCCCTATTAGGTTATCTATTAAAGTCAAATGGGTGCTGGAGTAAACAAACATGAAAATAGCGAATTCCTAGGTCCTAAGACTTTCATTGGGACTGGGATTTTATGACAGTTTTTGCTGTAGTGCTTTATAATTCTTGCTCACATCCTTCAGAAGCACCATGAGAAAAGACTGATCAGTGAGGGGTGGGTGTCTTATGCACCCACTCTATGCATATATAGAGTTGCATAAAACTGGAAGTAAACGGTTCTCCACCACTCAGGACAAGATGCTTTTCTGCTGAGTTCACTTCAGATACAATTAAAATCAGGGCTGCAATACTGCCTGGGATGAACAGTCATAGGAGAGCTATAATGTTACTGATGTAATGCAGACCTTCCCGGCAGCTGTGGAAGTCAAAGACTGTATACCTATAGCTTTGCTCTCATGCAGTTTGAGAACTGGCAGGCATCCCATTTGTTGCCTGCACAGCACCCTGATGCTGACTGTGGATTGCCCTCTGCTGCAGTCGCAGCTTCTCCTTGGGAGCATTGCTCTCCAGAAACAGTGCCGGTGCACGAACCAACCAATTTACTTTTCCCTTTTGTGTTAGCTCTTAAGCTGTGAAAAGACAACAGTGAGTACAGAAAGACCGTTTCAAAGTGATGTTTTCCCCTTTGCGGAGGAGCATTAGGACACTGCTCTCTGCATATGACTAAGGATAAAACCTTATATGCAAGACTGACCGGAAGAACTCACTGAATGTGCCTGACTTGGACTTGCCAAAGAAATGAGTTATTACCTTCTCCTTTTTCCTCTCCCTCCTGTCCTGCCACCTTTTTTCACTACATGGCAATGGTGGAAAAGAAGGAAAGTGAAAGAAAGGAATAAAAGATCGAGGATGTTGATTTGGTCAGACTAAGTGATCGCTTTTTTTTTCCATTGTATTTAAAATCCAAGGATTTAAAAAAATTCAAAGTGCAGATTGCAAATGTGCTTGCTGGTTGCATTGATGTAAACTGAGTTACTCTGTTGTGACCTGCTGCTGCTATTTCTGCATGAGAACAGTCCGCTGTCACTAGCAGGGACCAGTTCAGCAACCAGCTCTGACCAGAGAAAGGAGAATTTTAAATATCACCCTATTAATATCTTGTGCTTGTCTTCACAGTTTTTCCTCTGTTTTTCTTTTTCTTTTTTTTTTGTTGGCAATAGATCCATAGTGTTCATATTTCTGAAAATGTACATAGCTGTTGCTAAAGATTACTCAGATTCTGCAATGCAACTGCGCTCTTTCAGAAGTGAAAAACAGTCAGCTAGTCTTTTTGTAGGGGGAAAAAAGTAATCTTAGGTTCCAGTCCTGCAATTGGTTTCAAACAGCATGACCTGTAGTACAGTTGGAAATTCCCCTGAAGTTTTAGGAAAATCTTCGTATGTACAAAGATCTGACTGTAAATTCATGACCTCAGAAATGTATGTTTTGTTACTTATTCTAAGCCCAGAGCTGTAACCACATGTCTTAATATTTGAAAGGGAGTGTATTAAAAATTCAGGCATTTTCCTTTAATGGGATGTCTAATAATTGTTTGTTTGGAAGTAAACATCAACCTTCCCTCACGAACTGAGGCAAACACATGCAGTCAGAAAGACCTGCTCTTCCAATATGAGGCAAAGAGAATAACGAAATGTGCTTCATATTGACTTGGGAGCATTTGTACTAGTTGAAGTACAATGACAACAACAAAAATCCCTTCTACCACATCTCCAAGAACCAGGCATGAATCTGATAGAGACATCTGTGACTGGAAAATGCACTACACGCCGGCCAAGTTGTCTTTGCAGAGTGAAATATGGGGTAAGTGAAAGTACTTCCCTGGAAAAGTGAGTAGCCGTAAAGCTATAGAGAAGTGAGAAAGAGGCTTCTCCTCTGCTCAGTGACACCTCCTGCCAAGGCAGACCAGGGGAAGAGATGAGATGAGGAGAAACATTCTGGGATGAAAGGAAAATGAGGAGAGAGAAGAAAATCAAGTGGTGAGGGACTATAGAAAACACTATGAAAAAAAGATCAAAAATATTTCTTCAGCATTCAGGTGTTTTTCTTACATTTCTCTTAACACATTGCTAACTCACCCTGATATGTCAGCCAGCCAGTTAGTGCCCTGTCCTGAAGTCAGATGGCATAAAGGAAGAGAATAAAGCATTTTAGGAAGGGCTGAACTGAGTATGATATCTGTGTGGAAAACTACAAGGCAACCTTTGAAGAGTTCTTTTCATTTACAAGCTAAACAAATGTGACTAACAGCTCTTCAGATTTATAAACATTTGGGCTGTTCAGCACAGATTTCCCTCTCAATTGTCCATATATTTCTGCCAAGTTCCTCCTGAGAGGGCTAAAATCTGAGTTGGTTATTCTAGTTGTAGTATAGGTCTGTAAAGACTCTCTCTCTTTTTTGACTTCGATTGTGTGATGAGGCCAAAAGATTGATCTGGGAAAAAAAGGGCTGGTCAGCCTTGCTTTGGTCCCTGGAAAAATCATGGGGCAAGTCCTTCTGGAAATCATTTCTGGGTACTTGAAGGAGATGACTGGGAACATTCAGCATGGATTTACTGAGGGTAAATCATACCTGGTTGTCTTCTATAATAAAATAACTAGCTTTATGGATGAGGGGAAAGCAGTGGGTGTCATTTGCTTTGACTTAACAAGGTTGTCGATAATATCTACCACAGCACTCTGGTATCTGAATTAGGATGTTATGGTCTGGATAATGTGGTTGGAAAAAATCTGGTTGGATGATTGGGCCTTAAGGGGTAGTGGTTTGTGCGACATACTCTACTGGGACGGCAGTAATGCGTGGGATAACACGGGTCCTTGGACCCATCCTGCCTAGGTTCTTTACCGATGATGTGGACAAGGTGACGGAGAGCCCGCTCAACAAGTTTGCGGGTGACACCAAAATGGGGGGAGCAGTCGACCTGCTCGAGGGCAGGGCTGCCGCTCAGAGAGACCCAGGCATGCTGGAGGAATGGGCCGATGGGAGCTGCGTGAAACAGCAAGGACAAACGCGACGCCCTGCCCTGGGAAGGAGGAGCCCCCCGACAGGACGGGCTGGGCACTGACCAGGCGGGGAGCGGCTCTGTGGAAACGGCCCGGGGACACTGGTGGGCAGCAGGGGGGGCCCGGGTGAGGAGTGCACCCTGGCAGCAGATTCAGCCAGCAGCACCCTGGGCTGGGAGGAGAGGCTGAGGGAGCATTGCTTGTTCAGTGGGGAGAAAGGATGGCTTGCGGGGGGCTAACAGCAGCCCCCCAGTACTTGGAGAGGAATTATCAAGGTGACAGAGCCAGGCTCCTCATAATTGGGTGTGGTGGGAGGATGAGACACAATGGGCGTAAATTGAAACTAGCAAGGTTCAGAGTGCATATATGGAAAAACATTTTCACCATGAGGACAGTCAAGTGGTGAAACAAGGTTGCCAGAAAGGTTGTGCAGCCTCCATTCTTGGAGGTTTCCAGGATGCAATGGGATAAAGCACCAAGTAATGCAATCTGATCTCATAGCTGACCCTGCTTTGAACAGGAGTTCGGACTGGAAATCTCTTGATTTCCCTTCCCACCTGAATTATCCTATCATCCTAGGAGTTGCATTTTGCAGACTAAAAAACTACTGAGCAATTTGGCATTACAAAATCTAGAATCATTTCCTCTTTTTGTTTCATTTAGCCATTCTAAACCATACCAAGGTTAATGCCTGATGTTAGATTATATACGTCAGACTTTCTTCCAGACTTGTCACCTAGTTTTCCATTCCCCCCTCTCCCACTATTTCACAGCTTGAATTCCACTCTATCTCAAAAATGTTATGGGAGAGATTAAAGCAATTTGGAGACAGGTAGCAATAAAGAGCAGAGATTCAGAAGACTGTACTGAAGGCTAAATAAATATTGGGACTGTTTAGACACTGTAAGTGAATGAGTACATGACGGAAGTGCAGAGTGAGTAAACTGGAAGTTCTCCTAGCTCTTTTTCACAGAATTAAATTAGAAAATAGTGCCCTGAAAAGATGTAAAATAAACATGCCTTATACAATGCATAGTTCCAATCTTTGGCACTTGCCGAGACCAAGAACCAAGCAGGACTGAAAACCAGAATCAGGAGGTTATAAAAAAGACTGAGAACAATGAATTAGGCATGGTAAAAACTCTTCTGCAATTAATGAAAACCATTATTCCTCAGGACATATGGCAACTACAACTCAAAATCTATCTTTGTCATGTTATTTTAAAATTTTACATCCACTAATGGATTTTTTTGAATACTTTTCGAATTAGCTGGACAGTCACTGCCCTTTACTAGGAGTGATCTATTTTTTGAGGCTGTTCCTGTCTGTGCTTAGATAGTCTGAGAAAAGGTGCCTGGGTATTGACAGGCTTTTGGCAGTGCCAGCGGAACTCACACTGCAGTTGTGAAACGGGTTGTGGGAGATGATGACTATGGAAAGGGCTGGAAGAATGTATCAAGCAAGACAGTGCAGGATGCCATAAGAGTATAGTTGCTCACAAAGATGGGAATGTGGAAAACTTCATGAAAACTATGATGCCTGTAGGAAGAGAACACTGACAAAGATGCTAGTGTTGGGGGAGGGACAGAAGAGGATGTACTCGGAATAATAGAGAGAGATCTGAACTTAACTAAAAGTGGCACTGAGCTGCAGGCATGCTGCTATTTTAGTCCATCTCCTGGAACTGCAGGGTTATTTACTGGAAATCTAGCCTGAAAATGCATTCTTTGTGTAATGCTCTAAGTAGGAAGCCACCCCAAGGGATGTGAATTACCAAATACTGTGACGCGCTGGTGTAGAACATAAACCCAAACAAACCAGGGCTCTCAAAGGCCTATAGCTAAATATTTATTTCAAAGTCAATTTGAAAACAGAGTTTTCATCCAGCAAGAGCACACAGTAATCCTGCAGGTCTCACTTGGCTCCGTTATTTCCTCATGCTGCATTCCCAGCCCCGACAGATTTTAATGTTCAAAGACTTGGGGTCTGCAGTGGGGTCAGTCCTGTCTGCTTCAGGTGACAAAAAGGGCACTTTGCACAGTATTTAACAGTACAACAACAGTACTTAATTTTCGTAACTTGTCTTGAATAGTTAATAGTATATCTAACCTGAGCCTATTAGAAAAAAGACATGGAACAGACAGGATTTGTGATTTACATTAGATTTACACAGATGTTTAACAATTAAAATGCCATTTAATTCTTCTACCAGCCTCAAATTAACGTTCCATGGAATTCATCCAGTAGTAATGTGGCAAACTTACCTTTTGCGAATTTGAAAGCCAGTCTTACCACAAATTGTTGCTGAATGCTTTTTAATTCATGAATAACCACAAGGACGCAGATGCAGTCATTTTATGAGTATGTGGTCCTCCTGAACGAATAAAAGCCTCAGCATTTATCTTCATCTATGGGCACTTAAAAAACTTTGGTCTCTCCATTATTTCTTCATTCTTCACAGAAATTGTGTTTGTTAAATAAAATGCTGTTGCAACCCAACAGCTGAATTGAAAATACTCAGGTACTGAAGCAAGGAACAGTAGTGTACACTTCTGTTTGTGTAGTTTGGTATTTACACCTGCAGCATTTTTGCTATAAAAGGCTGATCTTTTTTGGTATAGCAGTTCAAGGACAACCAGATTTCATGGATTTAACTGTGGAAGTCTGTTATCAATTTTCTACATCAAAAAAGGAAGACATAGGATCTCAGTGAGTTCCCCAAGACTGGCTATGAGTTTTTGGTCACATGTTTAATGTATTTAACTGGTTGCCCAGGAAAGTCGGCTCTAGGTGCCACAGTTGTTAGGTTTCATAAATTTTAATTCTAAAGAAAGGTTTTAAAAAGGTATGGCTGATAAGACAGCAGATGGAAAAGTCTTTTTGATGAATCTTTTTATAAAGAAGTTACACAGACCTGGAGGCTGCTTTACAGAGGTTAGTGTCATGATGCCCGTTTTACACAGGAGAAACTGAAGCATGGGTGGATGAAAAAGGTGTGCCTTATGTCACCCAGCCAGGCAGGGGCAGGGCGGAGATGAGAACCTAGGCCTCCTGGCTCTGGGCTCGCTCTTGATTTCAGGCATTGTATGTCTCCTGTTAAAAGACAGATGTGCAAATGCCTGTCCTGACAAATTGGTTCCTATGGATATGTTGTCATTATTAATGCAACCCCAAGGCAGGGCAATGTAGTGCAAAAATGATGTTTCTCTAAGTCTTCTAGACTTGGGGCCTGATTTATTTGCTATGAAGCAATCACTTTTGTCTTCCTGTTAGGACCGCTGCCACGTGGCCCCTGACACTGCTGAATCATCCCCTCACGCTCGTACACACTGGTAATATTTATTAAATGAAACACTTATGTCAACAATCAATGCTTGGCACTGGAGAAAACATGACAGGAAATATCTTTAGTATCAAAAGGGTTGTTACACAGCAGGATGCATGCACTGCTTGAAAGTAGGAGTTTATGGCTGTTTAGCTGGCTCTTTACTGATATGCATCTAGAGAAAAGACCTAGATTACAGATAAGGGGCCAATTGGTGTGTTAACATCCCAATCTACCCTATTTCTTTAAAGCTCTGCAGATTATTGTAACTCTTTGGAACTACAAGGTTCAGATATAAAATCAGCAGCAACTGCAAAAACACACGTACCATTTTGGTCCCTAATAAACACTAAGGCAGTGCAAGAAATGGGAGTTGTGTTGCTTGAACACAAAGAATAAGACACAGATGTGGCATGCCTATAAACCAGAAAAATTGCAAGCTGAAAGCAAGACAACATTGCGAGAAACAGTGGGCCTCCAATGTTCCCCAGTTCCCTAAGGTTCCTCTGGAAGTTTTGATGAAGTACAGGAATTTTATTCCGTGTAGCATCATTCTGAGACCCTGCATCTCCTGCAGGCTCTGGGGGGAATAAGGAGTGCTCAGTTGTCTAAGAACTAAGAGCTACAGGATTTGGATCAGGATCTGTTTTTCAGTCTTGTACTCTAGGGGGAAAAAAAGAAAGGGCCACAAACCACCTCGTTACCAAACTTAAAAATGGCTGTAGGTGAATTTTCCTTTGGGAACTCTGCCTTGTGCAGCTAACCAGCACAACCTCTTGCTCAGAAATCCATGTTTCCAGGAAGCCACAAAGCAGAGACCAACAGGAGAAAGAAAAGGCCATTTCGCCTACATCAGGGCTTGGGTTTCCACTGGGAAAGTGGACTTTCTCAGCTAAATGTTTCGTTTGAAGAAAACCAACCAACCAAACAAACAAAACCCAACTCATTTGGAATTCCACCCCTTGTATGCGAAACTTTTCTGTTCCCCGTCCTGTTGGGCAGTTCATGCTAAGCTTGTTTCTGCTCTGCAGTCCCTGTGTCACGAAGTGACCATACTGCAAGCTTTTCCACACATACTCTTCTGCTTGGTTTGCCTCCCGCTTTGTTCCGCTGGGATCAAGAATTATTATTTTGCTCAAAGGGAAGAACGTCAATGATTATGCACAAGATGAATTCAGAACCTGCTTACTGGAGGTGCACACCTTAAAGACAAACATCCTGTGATTGTAAATCACAGGACTGCCTTTTTTCTTAAGCCTGCATTTGGAAGTTGTAGAAGAAATCTCTGGGTGCTCTGCTCCAAACTCATTACTCAAGGCTTTGCTTATCAAGTATTACTTAATATTTATTTAATTACTTAATTAGTAAGATTAATAGCATTCTGACATAACTGAGTACATGTGAGGAAAAACCCCAACCCCAAAGATTCAGAGATGTCTTGCATAAATAATTAGGAATGGGCTCAGGATTAAAAAAAAAAGAGAGAGAGAAATATTGAATGGCCGACAGCTTATGAGCATCCAGGTCCATGGTTTGGATTCTGTCCCTTTTATAACTGCAAATCCAGAGATCGGCTGGGCTCAGAAACTGAACAGCTTGCTCAGGCAGGTTCAAAGACTCTCTGCTCTGGAACTGGAGAGCCAAATTATTTCCAAGAATAACTTAGATTTACATTTTTCCTTTTGTCCTCCAAGGGCCTAACTATATTGCTCTTGGCTTATGGAAGGTACATGGACATCAAAAGGGATCTTCTATAGTATGACAGTGTATATCAGATGCTACACAAAAACAGTCAAGAAGAAAGTCCTTCGTGTATTTTGAAATGATGATGTAGATTTTAGAGGAAATTCTCTGAAATGGGCTGTACTTCAGCGTCACAGGCTGGTGCTGCTTGCTGCTCCATGCTACAATGAGTAGTGAATGAAAATTGGGTTATGTTATCCCTATTCTTTCTTATTTACCATATTTCATAGGCTTCAAACACTATTTTCTGGAGCTAGAAATGTACCATAAAAGACGGGACAAAATCCAGAAACAACAGTGAAGTTACCAGCCACTGCTTTCTCTCAGCATACCTGCGCTACTTTGTTCTTTTTCTAACTTTTAGCTGAGCCAGGCTGAGGTGATAGTGGTGAAGTGCAGTGAGACCACAGAACTATTTTTCTTAGCTGCTAAGATATGGTGGATATGTGTTAAGCAGAATATATATTCTTACAGGGGTGTCTCAAAGGGCCTGCTCATAGAAGTGTTTACATGGAAACCACAACTCTGTGGGGAAAAGAAAAGGAGTAAAATTTCTGTCCTCTTGCTAGAATTTGCTATAACCTCCAGCATCAGATTGTGTTGCAGAAAGAGGTGAATTCTTTTAAATGATACATTAGAAGCTGGGGGAAACCATGCACTGAAAGTACACAGTCCTGTACTAACCAGGTTTTTAGCTTGGCTGCAGGGGCAGTGTGTTCTTCTGTTGGAATATATCCAACATATCTGTATTCAGTGGGAATATCTCTAACTGAAAGAAGATACATAATGGACACACAGAAAAAAAAATACTCATATGAAGATGCATTTTTTGCCAAAGGTGCCAGCCACCCTGTTAACGTAAGTCAGGGCTACGCAGCTGCTAAGGATGGTTTGGTTAGGTATCTTTGCACAAGGGAGACCTGAAAAATTGTCCAGCCCAGTTAGTGGTTCTTTTTTCATGCTGTGGGATGAAAGAGTGGAAATCTGTTTTGCTTTCTGTTTCTCTAGGTGTTGGGGGGGGATGAAACAGTTCTCTCTGGAACTGGTAGGAAAGCATATGGAGGCAGGAGCAGATGTTCCTGGGAAGTTTCTGGATTTTAGGGAAGTAGAAGGGCCTGGGGCATCTAATGCCTCCCCATCCCTACTAGCAAAATGACCCACAGAAGAGGAAATAAGAGACTGAGCGAAGATGCATGGTGGTAGAAGAACACTGGTGTGATGGCAGTGGCAGTAATTTCAAATAGTTAGCAGCAACTGGCTTGATTGCAGTTACAGGAGGGTTACACACATTGTAACAGCTGGCATTTTGGAACATGGCCTACAAAATACACTGAAGTGGTGAGTCACCTCAAATTTCATTCAGCCATTTTATGTGTCTGTGTGCACCCACGGCAGGTTGTTCACCATCTCCCATTTCCCTCTGCTACAAAAAAAAGAGCCCTGTTCAATTTACCTTAGTAATAAATTTACATACTTTCACTTCCAAAGCAATGGAAAAAGGCTAAAAGTCTACTATAAAAACAAAATTAAACTGAGATTTCTCTCCCGAGGGCCCAAAAAACACGCTGTGAACAGTACATCTCACCACTGCTTAGCCTGCTAATCTTCCAAGGCTCTGAAATCTGAGACCTTGTAAGCTACAGTGAGATTTAGAGTGTGTGCTTTGACCACGGGTTAGCTCTGTTAAACTACCCACCCTTCTGAAGCTGGTTCTTCTCCTGTTTTTAATAAATTCTCAGTCCTAAACCCAATTAGTTGTCGTCTTCTTCCCCTCAGGTTCTCGCCCTTGACACACACACATTAGTTTTGCTTCTTAGAGCCTGGCAATGCACAGACGTGTATCTATACCTCCAGACAGATGGGAAAGAAAAGGCTCAAGTAATAAAGCCCAAATCTGGCCTGAAAGTTCAGTTTCAACCAAAACAGTGGTTTAGCCTATAAATATTGAGGCCCATGAGGTAGAAAATTTAAATTGAGAGCTGTTGTTCCTATTCTGTGAGAACGTATAAATAACTTGAGTGGAGGTTCAGTGCTTGCAGATAGTTTTAAAAAAAATTTGAAGACAGTATCATTCCTTCAGGTCATGGCACAAAACATAAACGAGTCTAACCAAAATATTGGTAGGAGAGCAAAGGAGAGGGATAAACTTGCTCTCGGCAGGCAGAGCTAGATCCTGATCCTTTATCTGGCTGCTAGAGTCATCATAATAAAGAGATAACCAAAAAAGGTCTGTTATATGGAAGAAACATTGCAGAGCACTGTTTTCTGGAGCTGGCTTTAACCCAGAATCTCTTGTGTGGGTGAGACTTTAAGAATTCCTTTAAACTTGACTTGGATAGCGAGGCATCTGTAGAGCATTACTGTTCACATCCCTGGACCACCAGTTCAGAGTACAGATAGCTTCAATGAATATGTTGGCTTTTTGAGGGCTTTTTTTCCCCCTGATTTAATATTCTACCATCCTCTCTTCACCAAAGGAGTGGTTTCCTCATTTGTGATGTGGTAGCTTTTGCCAGTTTTGGAAATTCCGGCTTGAAAAAAGATGCATCAGTGTCTACAACATGCTGTTATAATTATGCCTGAACCAAAACCCGTTTGCATTATCTAGTCACAGGGAAGTTACTATCATCTGCAACTGAGCTTTGCGACTTGACTGGCCCGCTTTTTTGCATGGCTTTTTTGCTTTTTTACATTGAGAGCTTCAAGGGGAGAAGAAAAGATGCTTGAAGTTGCACTATCTGACGTGGGATAAATGTTGATGGGGCCAACTGCATGCAAATGTGCATTTTTAGACCTGACTTGGCCCTGCATAAATGAGGTATTGAGCTGCCTTACAACATCACGTTCATCTGCGTGTTTGAAAGCACGCTTCCTTTTCTAGCAAGGACACACGAGCTATGGAAAGAATTCTCTCACTGGCAGCAGAAAAATCCAGACCAGAGCCGCTCTCCTTTGTGCAGCCTGCTCAGCGCAGAGATAAAGTTCAGTGCCACGCAGTTTCGCAATTGAGTTCACCGTGGGGGCTGCCGGTGTTTACTTTCGGGGACGACGGAGGCGCACGCGGGAGAAGGGAGTAACGTGGCCATGCACTGCCAACTGCTCGACACCCCGCCGCAGGCCCGTCCCTAATGATTTATGCAGCTGCTGGATGGGGTCTGGTTTCAGGGGATGTGAGCTGCAGGAGCAGGTGGGACTCCCAGCAGCGGGTCCAGACACTGGACAAAGCAGAAAGAGAGATCTGTCCTCTTTCCAGAGTGGCAAGGCATCTGACAAGGAAGCACTTTGTGAGCTTAGCTTTCCCTGGGAGGCAAGCCCCCAGGATCCCTGCAAAGCCACCTGCCAGTTCCAGGGTAACGGGATCCTTTGTAAAAATGCTAGAGAACAAGTCCAAAGTTAGAAGAACAAATGTGTCGCACTGCTCAACCTCTAAGGTAATTACTGCAGTAATTTTGCTGTGTACTAGAAGGTCTTTGTTCAGGTCTCTGTGTATATGCACATCCTTTCAACTCATCAACTCTGACGTGCAGTGCTTGCCAAGCTAGGGTTTAGTATCACCTCCTACATTATCGTGGCATAAAAAGGGACAGGATGCTCTTTATTTACTGCCTTCTGGGGATCCTTCTTGTGGGCTTGCTATCAATGTTTTTACAATTTAAAGTAATTTGTAATTTAAAGCCACAATACCTAGGCCAACAATAACACAAACAGTCCTGCTATTGAGCTGTGGAAGTTCACATCCTCCGCTTTGTATTCCCCCTCTCCCCTGCCGGCATTTGATGCATTTTGGCAGTAGGCAGATATCAGATGTAATTTTCAAAGAACAGAAGCTTCTGTGATATTCATTTCAAATAATGCTTTTATACTGAAGTGTGTGCATACGGGAGAACATCCTGAGGCAAAAACTTTGTGCTTGGGGAATAGGCCCAGAAGGGCTGCCTGCCTGGGACTGAAGGAGCTGGCTTCTCAGTTTGTGCCTTTCTCCTCTGCATGCCACTGAACATCTGTGAGGAAGGTTAGTGCTTTTGGTTCTCAGACAGAAAGCCCTGTGCCGCAGTTCTGCTGGAGTCAATGGGACCCTAGCACACGTTTCAGGCTTTGTGACCAGGCTTATAATTAAAGGTTTGTTGGTATCAAGTTAATTGCTTTTTTAAAAAAACGTATCTCATCATTCATTTTCTGTTTGGGCTGTAGACCTTCATGTATGATATATTCCTTCAAACCTGGAGGTTTTGACTGTTTCTTTTGGAAGATGAAATGTTATTGGAAGGAAGTCTATGCTCAGAAGGAGAAAGATGGGAAAAAAAGCTTTTAGACCATGATCTTGAAGTGACCTCAGCCCCTCTAAGTAGTTCTCCAAGTCATGGCAGCAATAGACTCTAGGACACTATGTGCCAGGTCTTCCTGGCCTCCTGTGTGCTATATATATTTTTCCCATAGCCTTCTTTGCACTCTGGCCAGACAAAGATTTGTCTTTGGGAAAAGTTCTCAGGACAATTGGAGTCTCCTTTAGTCCAGCACTGAGCAGCTCTTCAGTCTGTTAGTTTTGCTGACGCAGATGCGGGAGAAAAGCTAGCATGAAGGTTACTGAATGAAACTTGTGAGAGGAGAAGGGGACACCGTACAATCTTCATTCATTTTATGACTTATCGAACCAATACCAACCATCGGTTGCTGGCTGTGCCAGCTCTGTGTGGCACCCCCTGGGCCGGCAGCGAGGAAACTACTGCTGCAGGATAAAGCTGTACATCTATTTTTTTTCATTATTTTTAGTACATAGAAAGTTAGGATAAATGACCCAGGGTCTAATTCTCCCTTGTGCAATGATCCGTTTGTAGAAGTGAACTCGTACCCTTCTGGTGATCTTTTCTTTCTGTATCTCTTGACATATACTTGATCTCTGAAGTCAGAAAGCTGGCCCATCTTCTCTTGAGACTTACGCTAAATAGGTGTGTTCGGAGTTTTCTCAGAGAGAAGAAAAAGCAAGGACTAATTTTCCCCTTCCTCTATGTATTTTAGTTCTGCAACTGAACTTGTTCCCACCATCACTTGCATAGACCAAGATGAACAGCACAGCCAATAATTTTTGCTGTAGCTGAAGCCAAGGTAGCATGAAAATTTCCAGGCTACCCAAGACTGTAGTATAAGCAGTGTGACCAATCAGGTCATTTCCAAATGAGCTATTTCCCATTTTGATCGTATTTGAGTATATTCCTTTCCTAACATGACAGAAATTTTTCTCTTTTTTGCTAGGCCAAGCTTCAGAAAAACGCAGAGAAATAAATATTACCCTGAATGTTTTTAACCAACACACCCCTCTTGTAATTGTCAGCCGAAAAGTCTAGCCATGATGACAGGAACGTGCCCTGGTACTAGCAGGGAACCACAACAGCAGTGTAAAGGCAGGCCCCTACCAGCTTTAGCTAGCAGCTAGCAGGATAGTTCTCCCTTTAGTTTCCTTTGAAATGCAATGAGCGGGTGTGTTGGGACACACAAACAGTATGAATATGAATAACACTAATTGCAGTAAACAACATGATGCATTTTAGCTGAGGACTGAACTCAAGTCTCACGTATGGCAGTGCGGTTGCCAGTTTTGTGTACGTTTGTGGGGAAAAACAGGGAGCTAGGCAGACCTGGATGGTAAGTGTTACAAAGGCAGCTTCCACTTTATTTGCAGTGTTTGTGCTTTATCCTAATTGTTGTGTCAGACTCAGGGGTGGTATCAAGGTTGCGTAATTCAAAAAAAAAAGAATACTTCTAACCCACATCAAGTTCCTTAATTCCTCAACAACAGCATAACCCTATATTCATCTAACATCATCCAGCTAGTATAGTTGTTAAATAATATTATGTAACTTTACATTAAGAGGCAAACTCTTCGTAAATTATTAAGAATCTAAATGTACTTTTCCTTATAGGAAGATCACTTCTTCCACTAAGCTCTGTGGTTTGTCTGTGATGTCTCATCTGAAGTTTTATAGCATTCAAACCTTGAGGATATTGATTCTTTTTTAATGTGGCTAAATAGAGATTTACAAGAGCAAACATAACTAACAGCAGAAATGTATTTTGTGTATGTAGCTCAGGGTATTCACACATAATATTTTTACTCTTGAAATGCTGCCCATTAAAGTCTGATTGTATTATGAAGAGTACCTATGTAAAAATTATCTGTTCAGTATGTCTGATCCCTCCAGGCTCATTTCAAAGCTTGCAGAAAGCCAGTGGACTTTCCATTGCCTTCAGACAGGCTTTAGATTATTCCTTACTGGTCATTCAGTGGAGTATGAGGCTACCTTTGTACAAGTGGTAAGAAGTAGCCACAATGGCTCTTGTTTCTTAATGATGAATCAATGCATTTATGACACAGAGATGTGGATTACATCCTTGCTAGCAAATCAACAATACCCATCTGATTGATATATTCCCTAGGAATGGGTCTTTGCATCTAGGAGTCCAGAGACAGAGCTCGTATGCTACTAGTACAGCGCTTAAAGGAGAATATACAGCTAAGGTAGAGACGGGTAGAAATGAAGAAGCTCTGGAGAACCAGGCCACTGTCTAGTCATGAAAAATTAAAATCTAAGTTCCTCTCAGACTCTGGTTTTCACCTGTGGTTCATTCTGCATACAAACCAAAAGATGAAATGGCTACGTTGTACTAAAGCAAGAGCTGCTGTGGATTAATGACAGCCAGCTAGCCCCTTAAACTGAGTGTCATGCAAGCCATCAGTTACTCCCAAATTCTGTTAATTCATGGTTGCTAGTGTGTTGCTGGCTTTCAAGACACCATATAGGATGCTGAGGCTTGGTTCTCTGCATTCATGACTCAGGGACTTGCTGTGCACAGTCATGCTAGGAGAGTTGTTCTCTCACTCTTCAGCTTTCTAGTGTCACAGGTCACATCACCAGATTTAGGAGATAGTGTGCTGAGCTATAGGCAGGAAAGGACTAAGATGCAGGAATTACAAATAGCTGCTATGGGCTTCATGTTTTTGGGAGCTCTACAGTTTTGTGTGACAATGCAAAACAGCCCATCCAGTTTGGTGGCAATAGTGCCCTCAGCAGAAGTAGCCACTCCCCAGACCTCTGGCAAATTGAAAGGCCAGGCTTCACCATGTTGCTCCTTAAAAGTGACATAGCCACAACAGTGGATTTGTGACAAGATGGCAAAAGAACAAATCCCACCATAAAAGAACAACAATGAAAGGCCGTAAGGGGGGGAAAATGAATTCCGGAGTGGGTTGATGTGCTTACGCAAGACAATTTACACAATCACAGCATTGTACGGAGAAACAAAGATACTGCCTTGGGGAAGCTGCTGCCATTTTGTAAGTAATAGTTAAAAAATGCTTGTGCTGACTGTACCAAGAAATGCCTGTAGAGGCAGGGGCCCCAGTAAGGAGCAGCAGGCAGCACCCCAGTGGGTGAGCAATCAGACATGGCTCCCTGAGCAAAAGCTGGGCCCCTTGCAAACACAAAAGGCTTTATGCCAAGTTGTGTGCCCTGGCTGTACCCCGAGCCGTGCAGCCTGGTGCTGGCCTTCGCCTAAACGCTTCTGGGCTGAATGTGTTCTTAGAGATGCACAGGGACAAGAGGTTTCACAGCAAGAGCTTCCATCCTTACTTTTTGTTATTGTCTGCGTCTCCGGTGTGTTCGGAGCTCGGCATGCTCAGCCATGTTTTTAGAGCAAGTTCCTCCGGCACGGCTTCTTTGTTCCTGTTCTGCTCCAATCTGCTTGCTTTCCCAGCAGGGTGGGAAAGCTCCACAAGTGTCAGTAAAATATTAGGTTTGGTTTTCCTCTTTCATGCTAAAAATCCAGCAAATGATAAATATTGGCAATCAAGTGTTGTGGAAAAAGGTGTTTTTGCAGCTAGGAATATAAATTATTGATGACTAATTCAGGAATTTGGTAGCTGACATTTAAAAACAAGCAGTAGCTCCCCAAGGTCATCAAAGCAGAATGCCTTACTGGATGAGCTGGCCTGAGAGTGCTGCACTGAGTTTCCAAAATGCTGGTGATTAGGCTTTCAGAGCATGGGAATCCCGGTTTGATGAGGTGACATTGCAAGATCTGTTGTTGCTCAGTATTTCTTTTCTGCCTGTGTTAATAAAGATTAAGATACAAGCAAAAAAAGGATTTTTATAAAGTAACAAGTCAAACTTGGGAAAATGGATCCCAAGTAAGATTTAGATCTATGTGGCAACATAAAAGTAACCATTACTTCAGTGCTACCAACAGCATTTAAGATAGCTACAGTAATGTAGTTTTAGGTGCCTGTGCGGTTCTCCAACAGCTCTGCTCAGCAAATGTCTAGCTGTAAGCCACCACTTTGTCACTGTGTCATCTTAAGCAAAGAGCTTGCTGGCATGGTGCACCATGCAAGGAAGAGCACTGCTGTCCTGGTGCTCCCATCTCCGTCATCTTCAGATTTTTCTGCACTGTCAGGGTAATGCTCTCTATCAAATTCACAATGCAGCCAAAACCACGGAAAATTTTCTTCTCTGCTGTTTTTTTAAATAATTTGGTAGACAGATATTCTCGTATGTGCCTTTGTGAGGTTATGCTGATTTGTTACTAGCCTGTCTGATAAGATACACCATGCTGTTTTAGTAACCAGTGATTATTACACATGGTTGTTTTCTTTCAGTTGTTTTTTTTTTTAACTTGAATGTAAATCTTGCAGGATCAAAGGGCCCTATACTCAGAAAGACTTCTTTCTACAAAAGACATGTTTCTATCTCTTCCTGGCAACTTCTGTGCCTTATGGCTACAAAAGCAGTTCTCTTTCAACCCTGAAAAGAAATAATAAGAAAAGCAAACCAGTAATTAGACTGTGGAATTGACTTCAGTGTTGAGCATGGAAGCTTCATCACAGAGTCATTTAAAGCGGGACAGCAAGAGAGGGAAAATCCCGCATTAGTGGAAGAACGCACTAACCTAGATGACCTAGCAGGCATTCTCTGGCAGAGTTTCCAAGGGTCTGCCACCCAGCAGATTAGCAATAAACCCAGGAAGCTGTTTTACCAGCTGAACCATTAATGTGGAACCACGGGTATGTTGAAACAGATTGTGTCCCCTGAAAAGAGCTTTTCTGGGGAGTTGTTTGAAAGTTATGCTTTTAATTGTTTGTTTGTAATTCTGTAATGGGAATTTCAGGTTTGTGTATAAACAATGGGGAAAGTGAACTAAGCAACACTAGCTAGTGTTTCACTTACTTTTGGGAACTCTTTTGTAAAACTTGATGTTTACATGACAGTTAGCACTGTCCTCCTGCCAGAAGATACTGAAAAGAAAGGAAATGAACTGTGCTGTCATTTACACCCCATGAAAAGACATTTGATAGCTCAGAAAGATTTCTCAGTTTCTCTAGTGACTTGTTTCTAATGTAAGCTTTCTGTCTTTATATGCTGGTCACGTACTTAGCCAAGCACAACAGCAGCAATGAAAAAAAAAAAAAGAAAAACTGTAGGGCCAAATCCATTCCAATGTAGCTTCATTGCAGTCAGTGGAGTGAAGCCAGGAGAGAATTTGTTCTGGAGACTTTGGAACAACAACAACAGAGAAATATTAAAATGAAGCCTAATGGAGCATTAGAGCTGAAAGGAGCAAGAGGGATTTATCTGCAAGTCACTTTCATTCAGAACGTAAGGAAAAATGGTAAAAGGAAAACTTCTTTCCAAAGCTGTAAGAGGCATGCACTGCCTCTGTCTTCTTCTCTGACTAGGAAGCTGTCCTTTCCTGTAGGCTTCCAAAAACATATCTCCCTATAAATATACACTGTTATCTCTTGGTTTTGATCAGCCCACTTGTCCAGTTAGGTGCATGCAACTACTCGCTTTAAAAATGGAGTCCTTGCCAAAGCTGTCTGTGCTCTCAAAGTAAATCAAAACTTAACATTACACTTCTAAAGAAAAAAAAAAAGTGTCACTAATCAAGACAACAACATGAATGACCTACTAGGACAGATGCACACCACACATCACATAATAAATATATCATTGCTGCATGTGCTGTGACATCACAGATGTGCCTGAACACACTTGATGATTTAGCACCTTTTGCTGTGAGATAAAGCTATGCCAGATCAAGGCGGAAAGCAATCCAGGCTGCTGAACTATGAAATGCTTTCACAAAGACCATAAGTAAATAATTTAATATGAAGTGTTCTGTTCTTTTCAATATTGCACGTTCAATAGTAAAGGACAACAGGTGCTTCATGATCAAAGATAACTAGTTACAAAGATGTGTAGGATATAGAATCAACGCTCCGGCTTTTTTTGTGCTTGTGTGCGTCTGCCGCGTTTTTGTTGTGTATCCTATTAAGAGGATCTGAGCATTTAGTATAACTCCTTTCCATGTAATCCAAATAATTTGATTTTCTAGAGTAAAAATTCAAGAAATTTTGGTTTCAGCCCATCCAGGGCTAGTAATTAACCTGATAGTCTCCACTTTAATCTGGGCTACATTATTTCTCTTTTCTAACCCTATTTGATAACAGGCAGAATTTGTGGAGGTCCAAAGGCTTTGGTTCAGATAAACATTCCCAGGTTTAGATTCCTACCAAAAACTTTCTAGGCCTGCTAAAGTGAATTGGATATATCTAGATGAAAGATTCCTTTAGGTTTTTAGTATCACCTGTAGTCTGGTTGTACGGAATAACTTGACAATAACTTTTCCTGTAGTACTCAGCATGTCTGTTTCCTGTTCCTCTGGAATTCAGCTTAGCAAAGGTCTATAAACATGCAACAAGGTGAGACACAGCCAAGTATTCATACTTTGTGAGAGCTCAGTAAAAGGTTAGCTGCAATCGGGTTCAAATACGGACTTTTGCAGTCACTAATATTTTATCTGATTCAACTAAATCAGCTGTGTATTGATAGCTATTCTCACTCCTCTGACTGAGAACAGTAATCGCTTGTGCTACTTCTACAGTCAGCACCATGACATGATCCATGACAACAGTACAAACTGTTGATTAGGTCACTAGTCAAGTTTGAGGCATGTAACAAACAGTAAGATTACTTAACCCTCCCTAGCTGGCCTCATGTTCTTTCCTAAATTCTGATTGCTGGTGATGTCCTGCACCACGCCAATCACCTCTACAAGATGGTAACGCCTATAAACTAGCCTGTAATACTAGCTAGAGATGTTTGAGACAAAGTACAGTATTGTCACTGAAACTAAAAGTCACCCGAAATCTCAGTTTTGACATCTCCTTTCGAAGATATTTCTTTGACTATGCAACTTCTGGTGAGTCCATCTGAAGCCCAACACAGCAACCACTGTTCTGTGGTAACTGCTGCCCACACTGATGCTGGGCCTGATTCTGGTCCTTAGCTCCTCCCTTGGCATATGGACAATGATACAGAACAACACGATGCTATTTCATGCATGTCACAGACACAAGGAAGGTTCAAACAGTGACTTCCCCTTGGGCTATTGGTTTTGTCATGGCATGTATATTTCTTCTATTAACAAGTATTTAACAAACTGAGGCACTGAGACAACTGCAGTATAGTGTTCTGCCCACTGCAATTTGCAAACTTTAGGAAAGGCTATAGAAAGGCTTGCAGGTTTGGGAAGTGTCTGTTTCTTGTTCATTTTCTCCCCCACTTCCCCAGAATTTTGCTGGAAAGGAAACTTTGTTTCACCCTTCCCTTATTCTGGATCATGTGGGTCAGAACAGGATCTAGCTGTGCATCTTGTTCTAATGAAAGTAGGCAGAGACAGCACAAGCACAGGAGCCTATTTTTATCATCTGAGAAACAGCTGAGTTAAAGCAAGAAATAAATTGCAGACTAAATGAAATTTCAGTGGTCCAGAGCATGGTTATCACCTGTCTCTAGAATGCAATCCCAGAACATATGTGATAGGTCCTAATATTCATACATGTGTTCTTGGGTGAGAATGATTAGGTGAGGACAACACTCTGTGCTACCCTGAAGAAAGACTGAAAGGCTCAGTCCATGCATCTCCTATTCCCTTCTACTCCCAACTCCAGGAAGAAACAAACAAAAAAAACAAAACCACAAAGCTGCTTACTAGAAATCTCCCAAACTTCAACTTTTGTTTTAGTCAGATGATTGCTCTGAACAAGTGCTTGCAGATAGACAGGGTGAGAGAGAAATCAGGCAGGCACGATGTCACTGTATTCAGAGTAATGCTGCAAATAGTCACAAGCAGGTTAGATAAGTCTGTGCGTACACTGTCCTAAGAAAAACTGGGGGAGGGGAAGTGTGGTCTTAATGTTTTTTTCCTGCTTGCTGACCATAGTTAAGATATCTCATTTGTCAAAGGGAAAATACAGTTAGACTTCTTGCTCATCTGTGCAGAAGCAAAGCTTCTCTAAAGAACAGTTGGAGATCTTTTCCTATTAACCTCTGTGTGTTCTGTGACTCCCTACAGTACCCGGAGGGTAAAAAGCTCCAAGGGAGAAAGGTCTGCTATTAACATTTTTGTTCGCTAGTTGTGAGAAGCTGTTTATCATGCTAGACTTTGTAGAAACACATAGATGGAAGGAGTCCCCCTGTGAGTTTACCCTCTAGATGATAACAGAGATAGGAAAACCATGCAAAATTACTTCTGTTTTGAGGGTCCATGGAGTAAATGGTATTAGCTCTTGTAGTCTTGGTACTGATTACAGGGGCTACATGAAGTCCATGCTCGAGTCAGCCATATTGTTCTAGCTTTAAGTGGGGAACTTCTGGGAAAAAGAGGACGGTAATATTATGGTAGTTTCAGTGTTGGCTTTATTGACAGCACATTTTTCCCCCTTCATAAAAATTCACCTCTTATAAAATGAAATCTCAATCTTAAGCTTTCAGTTTCTTCCTGTGATTTTGATGAAGAACAATTAAACTCAATGTGAGGCTGCACATTTACAGCAGCAAAGGAAGGAGGCACGAGTTAAAAAAACACTAGGACCTGCAAATAACAGCTGGGCATAGATAAAGTATGAGAAGGAACATGAATCTTCCAGGCTGTAGCTGAAGATCAAATGAATTTAGAGAAGTTGCTTTTTCCATTAGTGTTTTCACATGGCTCTGCCTCCAGGCTTCAGGCAAGACCAGAAGCAAAAGTGCCAAAATATCATGAGAAAGGCTGCTCTTGCAAAATTTCTGGCCTGACCAGTAGAGGAAAATCTCATGAAAGGCTGTTCTCGTCTGCTTTCCAGCCCTGCTTGGCAGGCCCAGAATGCTAAACCAGGTTCCACTTGGAAGTTTTGAACCATATTTGAATTCACTGGTTTCCCATGTCTTTTGTAAATAGTATTCTGTAACTCTGTGGTATGACAGCTGTACTAGCTTGATACGCTTATCCCCAGACCTGTGCAGACCAGCAGTGAAGTACTTTTCAACCTTTGTCTACAAATTATTTATTATTTATTAGAAAGCAGAGATCCACAGTCTGTTGAAATAGGAGCTGTACTAAATGATAGAAAATCGCATTGGCCACCAGAGCCAGGACTAATAGTTAAGAAAAGATTTTGCCACAGTTCTTCATCTATAAAACACGGATAGAGAGCATCACTAACCCAAAAGCATACAACTAGTCAGCATTCAGCCTAGATTTTTTGAATCAGAGTCCAGAGCTTAAACCACAAGACCATTCTCTCACATCCAAATGAATGTGCTACACATTACAAGAAGTCTAAATGCAAACAAAAATATCTGAAAAGCCCGTTGTGCAGGAAACTGGCTGGGATTCAGTCTGTCGCCTCAGTGAGTTCACATTTAGCCTAATTCACTCCAACCACAGAAGCTTGCATGTTCTATTGTTGTGCTTGTGGTAGAGAGTAAGCAGAACTGATTTCAAAGTCACTATGCACAATGTCTGTGCTTATTAAAAGACAAAAATCTAACTCCTGGGTTCTGCAACTAGTAAAGCTTATGATGACCTGCAGAAGAAAAAGATATGTTTTTTGAGAATTCATGACCGTACATTTGAGCCCTGGAACTACCAAACAAAGGGAAGTTGGAAGAGCTTGCTGACTCAGCAAGGCTCCATGGAAGTCAAGTTCTCCAGGAATTTTTTTTCATGACTTCAGTGTCAGTCACTGAAAGCCATGTTTTCTGACTTTAGAGCTCACTTTTTTAGTTGCTATAATTTAATTGAAGTAGTAATGTGATTCCCATTGAACAACCCTCTTCCTCAATGCAACAAGCAAAAATGATTGCCTTCGATGAACCACAGACATATAGTCCAGCCACTCTCCATATTAAAGATATAACAGAAAACCCCTACGCTGTTTCCAGCGTGTATTTTATTGTTAGAACATGTAGTCAGTAGCAACATGTTAGACTGAAGTTCCAGGGACACACGTATTTACCAAGGAGGACCTGGCTATGATTTTGAAAAGCAGGAGTTCCCTGGGGAGAATGTGTGGGGTACTGCAGTGCCTTAGGGCAAACTGGAAGAGCCAAGGAATATATTTCTGACTGTGCTAGAGAGATGCCCCATGCAAAGTCCATTAGGCAGAACAAATGCAGCTCTGTTTTACGTGAGGCGAATGGATTCTAAGGGCACATTACCGCCTTCTTGTAAAAAAAGGATGTTCTTTGTGACCGAAATTCCTCAGCATGCTGCACGCTGCAGCTAAACTGGGAGGTCCACACACAATATCTCTGTTGTATTTCTGTGCCACTGCAAAACACAATAGCAGATGGAACAATCCTTGCTGAACAGTAAATGGGATTATCTTTCTTTAGGCTTAGGATATTTTCTTAACTTACTGAGCAGAATTGAACTTCTAGGCTCTAATATGTGAGGCAGTTTCAGAGAGCAGCTTCTGGACCAGAAGTATTTAAAAGTAGTCCACAGCTTGGCCTGAAGTTGCTGTGATGCAGCAAGCAGTCAGCAAAGCATCGCTAGTGAACCTTGTATGCAGGTTGCCATGAGAAAGACAGTCTGCCATAGAAAACCTGAGGTATTTAGGAAGGTTTCTAACTTTTATTTGCCTCATTACTTTTGTATAAAATAGTTGTCTTCCATTGTTGACATTTCCGGTCCCTGTGGGACCAGGGACCTTTGTTACTGTATAGAAGAACAGGGCCTAGCAGAATAAACACAGGACAAGTGGTTATGATAAAAATTAGTAATAGTCTTGCTCTTGCTCCACTTCTAGATTAAAGAGGACATTGGCTGCAACTTGTTAGAAAAAAGTGTGATGTTAGCTTTTGTTAGCTGACCAATGCATTCCTCAGGGTACTACTGTGTTCTTCATTTCATCTGGTTCCCAAGAAGTACAATTTTCCTCCCAAGAAAAAAACAAATAAGATCTATCTTTGATGGCAAAATAGCAAACCGTTGTCTTCCAGAATCTCTCTTCACTGTTTGTTAACCAGCCCCAAGTGCTTTAAGCACATATTCTCTGAACTAATAGGGTTTTGATTGAAGAATATTTTCCACAGAGCCGTCACACTGTTATCCACCCACTGTGCTAGCTTTCTTTCCAGAAATACACCGTCAACTGAAACTACGTGATCAGTACCAAAACAAATTACTATTTGAACACTTACTACCATCCCAAAGGGTGTAATTCTTTAATGGGCAGGACTGCCACTAGTTCTAATGTCACTGCATTTCAATGTGAGATGGGGAGCTTCCGACTGAGCTCTTAGGAGGATGGGGCAGCATTCATCTCACCTTTCAACTTGCGACTGTGCTGTGTCACAGCCAGTCATGCTAGGAAAGAGAGACAGGCACATGTAGCAATGATGTGAAAGTACTTCACGGGATTTAGTTGGCTGAGATTGACTACATCACAAAAAATTGTCAGGCATCTTGCAGAACTCTTCTGTTTGGATACATACTGAAACACATACAATAGGCTGTATCTTGCAGATAGCTTTTGCAATACACAGCTTTTCAGTTCCAAAGCAATCTCTTTATGAACAGAAATGATACAGTTTGTTACAGGCAAGGCGTTCTGCATCGCTCCTGCAACAGCACAAGGAAATGCAACTAGTCTGAAAGCAACATCTTGCTTGAACTAGAGTTATTTTGAGAGACTATACCAGTGGGCATATCACACCCCATTTTGTGCACAGGACATCTTTAGAAGTGCTGGTGGGGGCAGTTTTGTTTTCATTCTTGGCCCTTCTGCTGAAGTTGTGAATAACGGTGCCACAGCGATTACAAAAGCCTTTGTTATGTATGGATGCCTGCCCACAAATAAATGGACTGATATCATCCACATATACACCAAAGGCCATCCGAGGAAGTGCTTTACTGCCAGTGACCCTCTTTCAAACCTGAACAATAACTTCATAGCCCGTTCCCGTCCATTAAGATTTTAAATGTTGTGTTTTAGTATTTGCTGGTAAGATGGGCAAAATCTTCACGGAGTTCTCTTTTGGCTGGTAAGCGACAGCAGAGGGACGTTCCCTCCTAGATCAGCCACCTACATGGAAGACTGTCCCTCCTGCGAGCACCGTGTAGCTGGCAGGAAACCCCCCTCCTCTCCCTTGTTTTGATTTCCTTCTCAGGGAAGTTTGGGGAGCGCGTGCTCTCCAGCTCCGCCTTCCCTTCCTGCTCCCTGTCCCCGCGCTGCTTGCTGCACACACGCGTGCACCTCCACGCACGCTCTGTCTTTGGGTGTCGACTGTTTTCCTCATTGAGATTTTAACCGCTTTAGTCTGTCAACAGAAGTATCAACAGACCTGGGCTGTAAGGCAGCGCAGCTGGAGGTTGAAATCTGATGTCATACAGCCACTGAAGATTCTTTTTACTTGAACCATGACAGATCCTGATCCTACCAGTTAAAATCCTGCAAGATTTATGGAGCTTTGTCCTAAAGAGACAATTATATTTTCCTGGGGCACTTATATGCTTCAAGGGGAGAGCACACTTTTGTTGTTTCCAAGTAACAAAACTTGTAATATGTAACCTGAGGCAGGTAATCACGATACGATCTTCCTCTTTTATTTTGTTTTCTTATGACAGTATAAGCATAATATTGATTTAACAGAAATTATAGTCGGATTTGAGTTCCATATTAGCTAAATGCCTGGAACTGCTACATTATGCACAGTCCCAAAGATTAAAAAGAGAAAACCATCTCAAATGCATATCTAATGCTGTTGGTGATACCAATACCAAGATTTGTGCCTCCAGAGCTAGAGTTCCTTGTTTCATGTATCAAAGCTACGGGGAAATGCGAGGACAAAGTCTGAGAACAGAGCGTGCAGGGATCACTTCATGCCCTTCCTCCTGCACTTCCATGTGAGAGGACCAGTGGCTATTTTTAAACTGCACCGATTCATTGATACATTTAAAAGACTTTGAGCTCCAGTTCCACTAACAGCAAATCAAAATAAGAAGCGAGGCACTTTGTACCAGAGGACTGTTCGCCTGGAGGGACACGGGGTGGTTGTGTTTTAAGAAGATGGCTGATAAAGCCACTTAGAACCAAAAGTGAAAGTTGTCAGTGCAGCTTTGCAAAGGTTCCCTGGCAGGGGCATACAACAGAACCGGCTCCCACCTCCTCTATAGCAAGCTACTGAGCTATTTCAGGCTATGTTTCACTACAGATATATAGGTATCTTCTCCATGCAGGGAAGGTACTTACTTTTGATTTTTCTCGCTCTGCTTTTCTCTCCTCCATCTTCTTGTTCACAGACAAGCACTACCACAGCTCCTCCTCCCAGGAAACAAAAGATGTGTCAATTGCTCATGTTTACATGAGGTCACACTGCTATCACTGTGCTCCACAAACTGAGCATGCCCTGATCCATTTGGTCTCAGGAAAATATCTAAGGAAAAAATTACTACTTTCATGATGTCTCTTTGTAGACAAGAAGAATTGTTTAGGAACATAAAATTATACAAGAAGATGTTTATCGTACCCATTTATTTGCATGATGTATCTGACAAATGCTATTGTAGTGTGGTAAAATGCAGGAGGTCCAGCTTTTGATGAGAAACAGAATTTTAAAGCAAATGAGAATACTGCTGTTTTGTAACAAATGTCCTCTTTGTTCATTCTTCTTCAACCAGCATCCTCTGCATGGCACTGCTAAGTCTGTTGTGTACTACTAAGATGCAGTACAGAAAAATGGTTTATCATGTGCTTAGTCAAATGTTAACACACCCTACGTACTTTCCAAAAAGACAGAAGGAATTCACCCAGATTCCTAGGCAGGAGCACATTGATTCCTCTTCTTTTGTGGAAACGCGTGGAAAAGATGTGATCTTGTAACAGAGACCCAAAAGGTGAATGATTATCTGCAAGAGGTGGGTGGGAGAAACGTACTTTGACACTGACTAGCATCTCTACGCAGGAATTTTCGTAAGTGGGCTTCCATCTTGAGAGTGGTATCTTTAGTGATGCTCTAGAGAAAAATAATCCACAGTTGCATGCTGAACTTTTCTGTTGAAGGTAGTCCCTCACTGCTGATGACTATTGAAATGGAGAACGTTTTCCAAACAGAAAAGATTGTGAGAAATGGACACATAGTAAAATATATGTAAATTCTAAGATGTTTTTCCATTTGGACTAAAGCAAAGTTGTGATGTTGACTTGAACAAGAAGTAAGAAAAAGTTCCAGGACCAGTGAAAGCCAGTGAAATCTTTTTTCTTCAAAATAATTTGAGTTTTAAAAAAATGTTCAATAAATAATATTTGAGTTTATTTCTAAATTTTTCACTCATTTGATAAAGCAAAAATTGTGTTGTTTCAAATTAGTTTTTTATTTCTGCTATTTTTATCAACACTTAAAAATCCCATGATTTTTTGTCAAATGCAACTTCAAAGTGTTTCTTCTATCTAAAACTTTTTTGCCAAGGTTGCCTATGTTTTTCTATTTCAGACCTCACAGTTAAACCCCTAAGACCTTAAATTAACTGCTTATGATTGAATAATATTACTATGCAACAAGGGAACTTAAGCAGAATTTTAACTACTCTAATACAAATTTTTTTACAAGTATGGGACTAAATTATACATTCAGAAATTAGAAAGGTTTTTATATTTTGAAAAATGCTAGAACAGCTTTGACTCTTACTCATAATGATGACTAGTAACAGGCAACTTTTAGTACCTAATATCTGTCAGTGTGTCATTCAGTCTCCCAAATTCACTATTCCCTGAATCATCTCCATACTTGAACTGGTTGTAACGAGGTGATTGTCAAAAACAGTTTAGGGGTGAGCTGAATCTGCAAATAAAAATTCACCATTTTCAAAATGTGGATGCTGAAGCAACAGCTCTCTTTTGTTTCAGTATGATGATATTACATGAAGTTGTTGCCAAAAAAGGAACAAAGACAAAATAAGAACTAATAAAGTCTGCAGGTGACAGAGTTTTTGAGGTGTGGTAAATAATGAAGAGGTCAGGCAACTGATGCAATGACCAATGAACGATTGGATCATTTGCACACAGCTATGTTCTAGCAGAGCTGAATGTAAAATCAGAGAGATACATAATGTTCTCTCATTCAGTTCTCGGAGCAATTTGGTCAGCTTTGGAGAAACAAGCAGAAAGTTTACTGTTTCCAAGGACCTAACCGAGCAGTAAAATGCTGAAAATAGATAGCACATCAGCCACAGGCCAGCTCTGTAGCACTGTTGGTACATCCAGCCTGCAGTTCTCAGTGTCGGCTGAGATGCAGGTGGTCAAAATCAGAAAGGAGCAGATAGCTTTCTAGCGAGTGGGCATCATTTAGAATGAGAAGCACTTATTTTATGTGGAAATGTGAAAAGGAGTACAAAGTACAATACGTGGTTTAGAGAATTGTCTTGCCATTTCTGACTCAAGATTAATGTATCTATTGCACAATTTGAGTTTTTTCCATCACATAAACATGACAGCTAAATAAAGTCGGAATGCCACGCTAGCCGAAATTCTCAGCTACTAGTATTACCTGGCTTTTCCTGTTTGTTGTGCAAGTAGATATTGTGGGCCAGATCATCCAATATTACAAACAGATGCATCCCCACAGACTAGAACAGAAACAAGCTCATTTGTCCATGAGCACTGACCCTGTTAAGCTTGGCTGTCTTCAGATTTAAGGCCCAACACAGAAAACAGTGCTGAAAATTTAGGAGAGGTTGTAAGGCAAAAACTGACAGGGACAGAGAAGAGGGAGTAAAGATTTTGTAAAGTTCTAGTCCTGTCAATATTTGAAATGAAGAAATAATTGCAAAGTTTTTGGAATGAAAAACAATTGCAATAGAGAAACTGCAGCACAAAGCACATTTTCTGTAAAAAAGTTGACAAAAAGACTAAAGTTAGTCCAGGTATTATGACTTACAATGGAATTCTCATTTTAATTTTTTTCCCCTTTCTCCCTTTCAATTGAGACAGAGAAAATGGAATTTAAGGTCAAAATTTTACTTGTGTCATTATTCCCCTCTAGATCATTATTTCTTCATATTTTAATCCAATGTATTCAGAGCTTCATTGTCCCCAGCATCTGAAATGTAGTGATTGCCTCAAGAGAAATTTCTGTATCAGCTAGTCAGGCAAAATTCTATCAATTCTTTGACTTTACCTGTGCGCTCTTTCCGTAGAGAGTACTCAGTATTTGGAAGAATAAGCTGTATTTCACCTGATCATGTGTGTCATGATTATACCTCTTATCTTCTATCTTACAGGACATGTATTTGTATTATAGTAGCTCTGAAGGAGCTATTTTCAGAACTGGAAATTGCATACTGTTATGCATGCGACCCTAATTCTCTATGAAAAGGCTCAGCTAAGTGTGAAGTAACACCAGTTCTGTAGTCTGTGGGATGTTTATCTGATCAGTCCATGTAGTTTACCCCCAACAAAAAAGTCAGGGAGGGTTTAAAAGAAAAATCAGCTCCAAGGAGCTTTGTCTTCTGGAGATGTACAGTATGGTGGTACTTACAGTGTCCAAATTCAGTTACTCATCCTAGCTAGAACTGTCATGAGAAGGAATCAGGTTTCTAAGAAGCAGTATGGAATGCATCAATTTTACAAGGAGACTGAAAATTTACTGCTGGATGTTCAACTGCTCGTTGACAGTCTGATTTATGGAGTCCTACTAAAAAATACTGTAGGCTTTTCAAGAAGTTCAAGTTGTTTTTCTGGATCTATAGATTTAACTCTTGGGGCTCTCACTGCACTTTGGTTATGCTCCTCATTGTGATGTAGCCATCCAAAGTGCGCTAAAAACATCCAGAGATGAAACCACTGTCTTAGCTTGCCAGATGTGCTAAGTGGATAAACAGTATGTTTTCTAAAGAGTGGCTCGCAGTGATGAATGAAATGACAGCCACTGGAGATTAAAAGAGAAAAATATAGGAAAAAAAGGTTAAGGTTAGAAAGCTAGATAAGGTTTGTGTCTCTGGGAACTGTATACAAGAAACAGGAGAGCTGTGCTTTCTGTTCTCTATTATGTTAGCTTCAGTGTGCTAAATATCTCTTCTTCAGCCTTAAGTCTTCTACGTCAATGGAAGGCACCTTGGAAAGGAGACTAAATGGGTCAAAATCCTGATCTTAGATACTCCAGAAAAGGAATCAGGGCTTTAACAGTAGTAGCTGGATAAGGACAGGAATTGATTGGGAAAGAATCTCAAGAATGGAGGTTAGATAAAAAGAAGGTATGACACAATGCAGAATATGGGGTCAGCAGGGTCAGACCCTCTGTATATGCTCCAATAATTCTGCTGGAGCAAGACAATAGCCTGTTTCTGAAGGCTGACCATCCAAAGTGCTTATGTCTCTCTCCAGCTCCTACTGAAATGAGTAGATCTTCTCCATAGACACAGATGAGAGTTAGATTAAGTCCCTATTTAACTAAACTAAAGGTGATGCTGTACACTGACCTCTCTGATTATTTTTCAACAGCTGGCAGTCTTCAGGCAACAGCTGTCTTCTCACTTCTCACACTTCCCTAGTTCTTATCTCTACTAGCTTCTGCTTTTGGCACTTATCAGCCATCAAATGTATTAGGGGCTTGTAGGAGAGAAGACTGAGGTAAAAAGAAAAGACACGATAAGAAGTGTTTATGAAGAGTGATGCTTTCATAAGATACTGCTATTCCTCTTGAGAAAGATGGGCAAGGTCCAAGGGATTGCACTGAGGTGGTTTACAACCTTCATGGATAGGGTCACTTGGCCTGCCCCCAGTAGTCCCCACTACAGTTTCTGCGTACACTGGTCCTGTTGAATCTCTGCATACAACCACTAGATGAACTGGTAAAACAACACAGGCTCTAAGGCAAACTGCAGACTGCACCCTGTTCTAATCATCTATCATCACAAATAATCACCAATGTGAACCAGTGTTCAGATAAGACCTGCTCATGAGTAATGAACGGCTCGATAACCTGGGCCGAATACATCGTAGTGATCTAGTACTTTGAAGTGCCTGTAGCTGCAGAGCAGCTCCCTTCGTAGGAGGCACAAACATTCAATAGCTCTGTCCGCTCTGACAGCAGACAACTCCGGGAGTCTGTGCTGATGCTCAACTGCTACTCCTGCTGAGTACATCCATGAGAAACTCTACCATCTCCTGACAGTCAGAAGATTTATCTCCATCATAATAGGTATAACTATGGGCCTTTGCCACTGTCCTCCATGGAAAACAATGCAACATTCAGAGATGTCAAGCTGCTACACTTGAAAACCCCAAATCTACAGAATGCTGTATTACGTCTTCTCACCACGCATGGTTACAGGACTTCTGGATCAGAACTAGCTTGGACCAACTGGTCCAGAGCAGAGGCAGGGCTTGCCTAGGTCTGCAAGCATTGCTGTCACACTTGTCCTGAGAGAGGTGCAACCACTGAGGGAAAGGTCACTTCTGTTGACTGCTCTGGTTTCTGGCACAATGGAAATTGCTACCAGCAGAGCAGCATTCATTAGTGGGCAAAACAGAGCTTTCCTGGGTTGCAAGCTGAGCTGAGATGATGTTACTTGGTCTCACAGGAGCTAAAGCTCAGCAGAAATATACCTCGCACTTGGAATGGGAGCAGGCATATCTGACCTCATTTTTCCCATATTAAGGAAGACAGTTACTAAACAGAAACGCTACATTACATGCACAAGACTGACCCTGGGAAGAGACTAAGAGCACAAACCACAGACATATGCCTTGAGAAAGTTCAGATGCTGATTATAGGGAATGGGCACAGAAGAGACTAGAGTGACTGAGAGGGAGCTTTCTTTCACGGAGAGGCCATAAATCCTCCATCCACAGGTCTGGGAAGTGCCTGTGAAGGAGAGAACTGCTGCAGCAGTACAGCAAGCTATAGAAACTTTTGTCTCTATCTTGCCAATCTAGAGGAGTGTTGCTGTTGAAACATAAATGCAAAAGTAGCATAAAAGAAACTTGTGGCTTGTTTTAAATCAAATACAGTTGAAATGAGGAAAGCCCACAATGCCTTCCAACCTGTGCCTATGGAAACACGCCTGAGTCAAAGCATACCCTAATACGCCCTAATGTTATTGGAAGTACAGAAGACACCACTTTTATTTCAATTATTCACTTGTCTGAAAACTACTGGGCGCATTCCTTTGAATTAGTCACATTAGAAGCTCAAGTAAAATAGATTTTTATTAAGCAGTTCCCCTAAAAATGAAGCAAATTTTTTTCCAATTGGCTACTTAGCCCAAGACTCTTGGTACAGAAATTTCTTCTCAGGCCTAAGGTGTAATAATTTCAAAGATTATGATATATTCCAGGAATGTAAAACAGTACAGAAAAAGAAAAAAAAATGCAAAGATATAGTTGCAGGAGGGCTACATATGGTCTTCCAAAGTACCAAAAGACTAATGCTAGAAATTCACCTTTACGGCACACTGAGTCTCGGTATATTGTGGGGCTCCTGCACCATTGCTCTGCCAAGGGTTAGGGTTAGTGTTGAAAGAAGAAGATGGCCCAGAGCTACGGCTGTTGGGAAAGGAGCTGGCAAAGGACACTGAGGGCTGCAAAACAAAATTCTTGTGAGGAAATCTTAGTCTGGGGAAGGACTGGACTGCTCAGTCTAAAGCTTCATGGTGAGGGTAGGGGATAAAGAGAAAGCCTAAAGCTACAGTTGTTTGGGCTGGAAGGAGGCTGCCAAAGAGACAGAGGGCTGTGGAAAGAATTGTCCCCTAAGGAATTCTTGGTTTTGGAAACGGCTTGGGTACCTTGTGTGCAGCTCAGCCTGGGACTAGGGTTAGGCTTCACAGAAGGAAGCCCAGAGTTACAGCTGAGAGATTCTGCAGATAATCCTCCAAAGTAAACGAGGGGCCAACGTTACGATTCTCTTTCCAGGTTTATTGAGACTCTGGATGGACTGGGACCCTGAAACAGCACAGCCAAGGAATAAAATGATTTAATAATTTACTTCACATTGTTTTTTTTATTTCTGACTCAGAATTGCCTTTTGTGATGTTCAGTGTAATTCTTCAGTAGCAGTACTGAATGTGGGACGTACTAGGCCTGTATAGGGCTCAGAGTAACTGATAACCATGCAATTTCTTCTCACTTTTCCGCCAAGAATCTTGACTTGCTATCAATTTTACCTCCAAACCATCCCCACCCCCATGCTGCCCTCTGGTCTCTGAAAACACACTGAAATCTAAAGTTTCAGCCATTCTAGGAATCTCTCCTGATTCTTTTTTTCCCAATCTCTGAGAAACCTGATCCACCAGATGGGTGGGAGAGCTTATTGTTTTTTCGTCTGACATCTGGATTTCATTAGCAGACTCATGCGTGCTGAATCAGGAATGGGAGCTCAGAAGAAAGCAGATGAGAGTTAAAATTGTGTTAATGCTAAAAAGAAAAATGCCCCATTCCCCTCTCCAAGTTTGCAAACAAACACGAAACATGAGTCATGTTGTGAGCTCAGTGTAAGCAGTACAGCCCTTATGAGCTGTACCCACTTGCACTAACGCTGGATGTAGTAATGCCTCAAGCACCTATGGAGAAGAACATTAAATTGTTTACTTATATATGTCAACATTATTAAAAAAAAAGAATCCTTTACAATAGTTTCAAATTAACAGCAGTACTTTTTAGGTTTATGAGAGACAGTCTCCTGTCTTCTATTTAAATAGATTCAGTATAGTATGCAAGGAAATAATTTACCACAAACCAACAAGGTAAGACTTGCTGCTCAGGAGACTGCCATAAATGATAGCAGCAGGAGGGAGGATATTTTATTTTATTTTATTTTATTTCAGTTAAGTTTAACAGGCAGCAGCAGGAGTGTTGTCCTAAAAGTCAGGGTGTTATTAATTACCGTAGCTCATTACTGAATAATCGAAATAGTAATGTAAGCAGCAACTGTCTGTCAGTCCTGTATGTGGTGCTGTGCTGCGCTGTGCTAAGCTAACAGCCTCTGGATGGTAGTTAGATCTTTTTGCTAAGGCTGATGGCTGCAAGTATACAGCATCCATCTCTCCAAGGCATGGGGAGTGCTGGCTCCCAGGCTGAGCGCTGTGCCATCCAGCCACAGCCCTGCTGGCTACGAGCACGAAAAGGGGATGAGGAGATGACAGTATTATTTGTGACTGCTTTGCACAGGGAAAGAGCGAGACTAGAAGCTTTTGGTCATGTTGTAGAAGTTCAAACATGTCTAGGATAAGGAATCAAAATTACAAAATGGTGAAAAGCTTAAAAGGCAGTATTATTACTTCATACATCATTAAAATGGGCCTCTGTCCCCTCTTTAGGACCTCAGCCGACACAGCTGATGTGCAGGTACAGCTGCTGTGCTCAGGTAGGAGAACTGCCTACATTGTATATCACATAGGATACAGCTGTGTAGTGCTCTTATATTAGCAGAAAATAGATAGAAACATTTGGTCACTAACGCAAAAATGACCAGCACATTCTAAAATCAGAGCACAGTTAGCTCCATTTGAATAACAGCACTCCAGCCTACACCAGGAGATGTGGCTACCTCCTGGCCTGGGAAAGTTATATTCCCATTACAGGTGAAATGCAGGTGGATGTGTACTTGCCTGTCACAGGCATGTAACAACCTCAGGATAGGAATGAAGACATAATTTTACATGATGAGTAACCATTTTCAAGGAAGCCTGAAAAATACTGGACTTGATTCTCCACTTTCCCGTGTTTGGTGTAAACGCTTTGACAGCGGCGAGCACAGCACATAAGCCGAAAGCGTGACCGTGGTGGTGGCTTGTCCTCATGTAAAGGGTTGTAGAGAATCAAGCTGATGCACACCTGGCATTACAGGAGGAACTTTTTCTTATTCTGGGTAAAAATGAAGATGACGACAGCACAATTTAAGCCTCTTGTCATTTAGCTCTAGTCTATTAAACCTGCTTAACCAGGACTTACAGAAATCTGTCTTAAGTAGCAGACTTCTAATTTGCATTGAGCAATACAAAATGCAGGCCTGCAATGAGTATTATTAAATTTTTTATTTTTTAAAAAACTGTTTAAACCAATCCATTCTTTTTTACTTCACTAATGAATCTCCTTTGACCTTCTGGAAAAAAAAAAATTTCCCCACCATTTCTTTGAAATGAGCCTTTCCTATCCCTACTTCTTGCTCTTCCTTCTCTGTTTTTCTCAACTGTGTAATCAGGCATTTAGGAGTAAGAATAACGTTCTCTCTGCTCTCACTTACTACTGTGACAGTCCTCTTCCTTACCCACAGAAGACCCCGTGGTGCTGTGTTGGGGAGCATGTGCTTGGGCTGGCTGTTCTTGGCTGCAGGTGGTGTGGGTGTGCTCGTTCAGGTGGCAATATTGATTTGCCTGGGCTATTGCAGAGTTTTATCTATAGCTGTACACCTGTGACATGGGTTAAAATTAGAAATGGATTCGAAATCAGTATTTCGTATGTGAAGCCCTTGGGCCTGGGAAATTACTCTGAACTCACATCCAAAATTACAGCTTGAGACCACATCTAAGTCTAGTTGAAACGTGCTCTTTCTTTGCAGAATGAAAAAGGGTTTGTTTTCAAGACTCAGTAACACAGATCTCCAAAGGTTCTGCTCTACCCCATGCACATTTCTGTACAGCCAGAGAATGAGATAGAAACAGAGAGCAGTTAAGTATCTTGTGGAAAATCGGGCTCAAATCTGAGGATGAACTAGCAAACAAGATTATGTCACTTCCAAAATGTCTGCTGTTGCTGCTAAAACCCCCAAATATTTCAACTTAAGTGCCTGTCCATGGGCTTTATTGCCTTAGCTAATAATTTGGCACTGACTGGGCCCTGAAATGAAAGGCTTATTCTTCATTTTGTCTAATTATTACAGGAACATTTTAGCTTTTCTACCCTGTAAAGGAAATTTGGAAGAAAAAGCTTCTTTTTTAAGGAAAAAACAGGCTTTTGCAAACTTTGGAAATGTCTCCTTAAATAACAGTCTTCTCTTAGCGACATGTCAGATAAGTTCTGGTATAAAATATAAGATGCTAAGGAACCAAGTTTACGGCAAGCTTATCACCAAATTTGACTTTTACTTTATTGCAAGGTGTATTTTGCTATTAAATATAAATGTGAAAATTGAAGATATTTAGCATTGGTTTTGGTGAGCTGTGAGGTGATGCAGAGAAATAGCCCCAGAGTTGAAGCAGGACTTGTGCCTGTCGTCTGAAGTTCTGTTCTTGGCTCTTTCAGTTTGGCAGTTAGGGAAGATATTAGGTTTCTGAGACTTACATTATACATCTGTACAACATAAATACACTGAATTTCTGGATGTAGCGTGGAATCAGAGCTAACACTTCCAGAATATAAACAGGAAAAAATATTATGTAAGTGACTGCTTAATGGTACTAATTTTAGGGAACAGTTTTTTATAATATTGGAAGCCTTGGGAATGGCCCTTATGTGAAAAAATCAAATTAAAAATAAATTCAGTTTCTACTCTCACTTGAACTTGCAAGAAAATTAGCATGACTAGAGTGACAGGTCTTCAAAATCTTCAGGTTTGGTGTTTCAGCAAACTTACAAACACTGTCTGTCCTCTCACAGGTATGCACTGAGTGGTACTGCTGCAACAAGGAACCTGCAGTTTTTCTGCCATCTGCACTAAACTGCCATTAACTTTAGGCTAAAACGTGACTTTTACTGCGCAGGCAGCAAATGGCAGCTGTATCAAAATGTGTTCCCTCTAGGAGGGCACAGTGACTGGAGAGCTACTCTAAAGGTACAGGGACAGCCTCTTGACAGACCAGATGCAAAGCAAGCCTGTGAATCCTAGCATCACTGACAAAATCAAATGCTTCTTCTCCAATACATGCAATGACTTCTAAAACAATTTTCATCCTCAAGTCTTCCTTTGTAGCACCAGGATTGCTGATTGTAAGTAAGCCAGCTCACCCAGTATATGCTGTAGGCAGCACTGCTCTGAAGAGCATCACCTGGACTGCTTCATCAGATCGCATGATGCCTCCTGAGCACGGCGTATATGAGGCTGACATCCACGGATCAGTATAGCACAATGGTTTGTGCTCCTGATCCATGTAGTTCTGGATCCATGCACCTGGGAAACTCTGTTCACATCTTGCAGTAGACCTTTCTATACCTATAAAATGGGCTGTACCTAAAAGGCTCCTTTTACCTTTATTGACATAAGCCAGATGCAGTAGAACAGCACCAATACCTGTGGTTAGACATCACGAGGGAAATGGAAGAGGCACTGATTTCCATTTAGTATCTTAATTTCTTGAGGGAAGTGAAGTAACAGGAAGGAAAGGCAGGACTGACTGGTACATCTTGACAGCAGGAAAATAAGAGGGGCACCCCTGGGGTGGATTTGTGTCCTCACAGGCTGCAGACTGTCCTGGGACAATCAGAAAAGTGAGGAGACGCTGAGCTGCAGCTGGTAGCTGCTGCCAGCAGAAACTGATGCTCTGCCTTCAGTGATCTGCTCTCATTCTTCAATGCTCTCGATATCTGTCGGCTTCTTCCTTTGTACAGTAAGTTAAAGGAGAAGGAAGTTAAAGGAAAAGAGATGGAGAGAAGTCAGTTCACTAACCTGATAATCACTTTCTCCACCTCAACACCCAGAGAATGTGCCATTCACCTGACATCGCCCGAGTTTCTACTCGTAAGCTTTTAATTGGGCATGAGGATTACCAGAAAATGCTTCTTCCCATTTGAAAAACTGGGAAACGAGGATCTGTTAAAACTAGGAAGGAAAGTTGAAATATTGATATGTTTGCTAGGTGTGAAAAAATTCAGCATTTCAAACTGGCAATGCCAAAATATGAATGTTCATTTGAGTAAATGATACTTACGAAACATTACAGGACAAAGAATGTTTCTTCCACTTTAGACGTCCACTTCAAACTCTTTTGCTTTTTCAGCTGAACACTTTTTTGAAACAGATGTTTTTCTAGAGAAAATTCCTTTTGAAAAAAGTGATTTGATTGACTTTCTAAAAATAGATGAAATGAAACTATGGTTTTACGGGAAGTGTTTGTGCACAAGCATTTTGACTGGTGTTATTTCCAGGGTGTATGGTCTTTTGTTTTTTATATTTGTTGTTGTAATAAATGCCTGTTTGCTTCAACTTTTATGTTTTAGCAGTATTGTATTTTGTGCAAATGTATTTTATGTAAAAGCACAGAGAGGAAGGATTGTGGTAGGCGTTAGAACTGGGAGATACAGACATCTGGAAGAAAAATCAATGATCTCTTATTGCAGAACCTGAAAATTTGTTTAATTATGATAGAATAGAATCACAGAATCATTAAGCTTGGAAGGGCCGTCGGGACGTCACGAAGTCCAAGCTCCTGCTCCAAGCAGGACCAACACTGCGTTCAGGTCAGGTTTTCTAGGGCTTTGTGCAGTCAGATCTTGAAAGTTTCCAAGCATGGATAGAAATTCCACAACCTGTATTTCACACTAAACCAAAATACTCTTATGAGGTGAGGAAACATGATTCACTTAATCCTCCATTACTACTTGCTTATTATCAGTGCGAATGAGGAGTTTATAAATGAGTAAGGTTTTGACCTGGTAGTCCTCTCTCTACCTTATCTATAAATCAGCTTGTGGAGAGCTGGAAACCAGACATTACTTTCCCTCTCAAGAGGAACGGTCATTCGTTCCAAGCTTCGTTTCCAAGCTAAGCACTTAATTATGGTTTATCATGAGTTTTACTGCAAGCTAAGCAAATACCAAATTGTTAGTAAACAGAGTTCAGATTTAGACCAGTGCAGCAGCTATGTTCAGTCTACTTCAAAGAATTCTCCCAGTAACTTGCACAGGATTTGGATCTGGTCTGTTGTGCACAGTTTTTAAACATAAATTATGCATGTTCAATGTAATGAGCTGTATTATTAATACGCAGATATACAATAATAGCAAAGTAAAGCTGGGAGATTCTCTGAGAGGTTCTTTCACTTGTCCCTGGACAGGATCACCTGTGAAAATCCTGATGTCTGTTTGTTTATCTGTACTATTCTGAAAGTTTTCAAATCATCAAGAGCCTTCCCAGGCACTCTATTTCAATGCCTCCCAGTGCCTCACAGCCAACTTCAAGCTCAGTTCACAGGACTCATTAGCTGTGGGTCTGGAAAAAAAAAACCTGTGCCCTTCATGTAAGGTTTTAAACATATTTGCACATTATTATGTCTTTTGGGGAGGGCCAAACAACATTCGTTCTGCAGCCTTTAATCAGAAGTCATGTTTCAGAGACCCTAAATTAATCTCTCTCCTCTCCAGTCTTCCCTGAATGACTGTGCCGAACCTGGACCCTGATGAGGCTTTATCAGTGCAGAAACCCTATTCAGTTAAAATGTCAGGTATCTGTGAGAGTCTACATTTAAACAGCATTCAGTTCCTGATATCCACCTTGCTGTCAGCGGTCACCCGACTTGACCTTATCTGGATAGTGAATATGCAAGCGAGATTCAAAAGTAAATAAAAAGAAGTTGAAACACAGTGAAATGCAGTCAGATCCTGAGGCAGGAGGTCTACCAACGCAGTCGCACAGGCGCTCCATTGACTGCAATTGCACAGGACCTGAGAGGCCACCCCAAGGTTGCTGCAAAGACCAAACACGCATGCCCTCTAACAGTATTTGCCTTTATCACATCTGTTTACATTGCATTTCCCACAGCAGAAAAGCTTGAACTTGTACCAGCAATAAAGACTGAACCACAGTAATAACAGCTTAGCAATGGTACATAAGGAAGAGTTTGGTTTTGGCTGGTATTCCAGACTTTGGGGAATGTAATATCAAGCAGTGTACTAGACAGGAAAGGGGAAAAGACGCTGTTCACCAGATATTTCTGTTTACTTTTTCACTATCTAATTGCTCTTATTCTGGCATGTAAGGGTTCGGTATCTTCTTTCAAAACACCCAGTTTATCAAACAACAGGACATAAATGCCACATGTTGCAGCCACAGTTTCAAAACCAGTGCTTTCGGAGCATGTTGGGATGCCCTCTACTCAACATTCTGCTGGCCAAGTTACTCGCCTCTCTGATAAATGGTTTAAAGGCATGACATGCACTGGTTTTGCAGAATTTCCAAAACAGAGAGCGATGCGTATGCTTTCATGTTTCAGTCTTTTAAGCAGCTTAAATTTCCAGAGGTAAAATGGCTGTTAAAAAATCACAGCTCACCAGACTTTTGTTAGTGTGTGCATAGGTGTTTACAAATGAATGCCTAAGAATTACAGTTTCTTATAGAGAGAGAGATTTAGGTGAAGAAATATGCACTATAGAAAAGGGGTTAATGTATCAACATGTATTTTAAAGATAGAGAATCGAGGGTCTGGATATAAATAGATGTGTTTTCTGAGTGCCACGTGCAGCTTGAAAACAATTACATGCAGCACAGATTAACAACAAGGTTTGCTGTCAGTACTGGTCTTATTAAAAGCAGTGCTACTGTACCAGAGATTAATTTACCTGTCATTTTCTGTTATTATATATCCCATATTATCATCTTTACCTCTGTAAGAGGGATACTGATTTTGGTGATTCAAATGCCACTGAATCCATGTCAGGGATTCACTGCCAGGCCTCTATTAACTCTCCTGGCCCACAGAACTGAAGCATAAATAAGCAAGAATGGTGCAGCACCATATCAAGTGCCAGCAAGTATATTCTGATCAAAAACCATGGAGAAATCTGCAAAATTGAGCCATACAGGGTTTCGGATTCCTAAGAGACTGTAGGGCTGACCCCTCAGCCTATAACTGAATCAGAATAGCAATATTTCACTCAGTTCGCTTGAGGAAAGACTTGTTTATTTGGAAGCCATTACTAGATATCCAAAAGACTACTCTGAAATGTAGAAACTGTCATAAATTATTATTTTCAGAGTGAATTTTAAAGACTTTTTCAGCCTATGATCTCCCTTAACTTCAGAGCTTTCTGAAATACCATCTGCCACTATATATATATATATTTTAAGACCTCTAAGCAAAAAACCAGAAAGGTAGAATCTTTGTCTTTGTATATATGGCAGTTTATTCATCATTGCTATCACAGCCAGCCTTTGGTACCTGGAGAAAGCACAGCTGAGGACATTTGAGAGCCTTTCCCAACCATAAGGTAAAAGACAAATGAGATTACTACTTCAGGTGTGAGAGTCGCTGCAATCGTGCAGCCAAATAGCTGCCTGTTGAGCTAGCTCTGCTATCAAAGACCCGCTATATCTGACTACAGGGACGGACGGCTTCAGGGCAGCATGATCTGGCAGACCAAGCTGTGGACTGAGAAAAAAGGACTAAGCTCAGCTTGACGTTGATTTCTTCCACATCGTGCATGAAACCACAAAAGCAAATCTATGCAAACTCAGGCAGCCACAGTAATTACCTACTACTCCTATTGACCTGAATACGTATTCTAAAGGTACTTTAGTTTTGCAGGCTCTGCTTCAAAGATCACTGTTGCCAAAGGAAAGGCTCCCTCATTAATATGAATCATGCCATACATTTCATTTACACAGCTAAAAACGCAGTGCAAAATGAAGCTAATATTGTTTCCCATTACATATATATCTGTGGTTGTACATCTGTATTTCTATGAGTGTGCACATGCATTTTCCTCTACCAGTATAGCACAAAACTTGGAAATACACAATGCAACAGTTCTGTATCTCCCAGGGACTGGACTAAACAGTTTTCAGAGAGCTTGGCACTAGCACAGGGATCAGAACAGACTCTTCTTCCAGCATTAAGTACAAGGTGGCTGGAGTCATGTATTTTTTGAGTGACTAGGTCTGCACATATTTTCACAAAAGGACTTGAGAGCACTTGAACACGGTTAGGAATGAGAGACCAGCAGATGGAACTTGTGCTTGGCAGAAGCATGCAGTAGAGCAGCTTGGAAACTTTGAGCACAGTGATGCTGCGCTGGAGCTCTGGGCTTGGGCACTTCCGGGACAAACCACTACCTCACAAATTAACAAGAGGAATGACATGCAGTAAATGAGGTCTAGGATCTGTGTCCACATCTTTCCTTCCAAAAGAGGATTTTGAACAGTGCCAAAAGTTCAATTACTCATCAACTTCTTAGAACCTGAACTACGTCTTTTATTCACACATGTCCTTACATACTGCATCTAACCCATTATTCTGTATTTTGTATGTATTAAATCTATATGCTAGTGTTATCTAATATGTATTCCAAGTCTGAGTATAGACCAGTGACATCACGAAAGAGTGCTAATCTCCACAGCATTCTTACACTGGAAAGGAGCAAGATTCACTTTGTGTAGGCTGTGCAAAGTACAAAAGAACCCACTGTTCATATTTTGTAGAATTTAAAAATATAGACTACAGTGATAATGGGTGAAAAAACACGATTTAACTTTTTTAAAAAGGTCTTCTGTGAATTTCTACATAAATACATGTCATTAAGAATCTTATAGTTTAACTGTTAATGGTGTAGAGCTCATCACTATTTGTCCTGGAAGGAGGAAGAAAACCTATGGTTATAATGTATATGTGAGATGTGCACTGGTACAGTACCTTCAAGTACACAGATAAGTACACAAAGTTTTGACAAATCTAGATATGTACACACTTATATATCATGCACCTAACCACTGGTAAACAATGCAATAGGAAAAATACTCTCATTCCTTACCTTCCTTGCTATTTAAAGAGAAATAATTTGTATATTTGATGGCACTGTCAATGATAATTTAAGAGAGCCAGTATATGAAGAGCACTGCTTTTAACCATTATTCTCTAATTATTTTTCAGTTCTTTCAAGTTAATGACATTTTTGTATGTGAAAGAACATCAGAAAGGTATGAGTAGGATGTTACCACCTAAGCCACTGAAACGCAAAATAAGTTTAGAGAAAATGCAGGTATCCTATAAAGATGATACTAAAGATAAAAAGTGCTGCATTTTTGTATACATAATAATTGCAAGAAACAGTTTTTGCAAATGTATGCAAATTTGTAGGGATGAATTGCAGTCATAACATTGGTCTCATTTCAGATAGTTTCTAAAACAGAAACTACAATTTCTAACACTACAGATCACACAAACTATTTGAAGACTGACTAATTCCTACCTGCTAAAAAACCAGAAGTTTGATAAATCCCATTTCAGTTTCCAAACAGATAATTTTGGACAAGATATCAGACAAACTGCAGATACCTGAGGTACTAAAATACTGAAGTTGACTGTTTTCAACTATAATTACGTAGCCTCCTAGAATACAATCATCACTTAAGATAGAAATCTGAATCAATACATGTATTTCCATTGGTATGGTACACTATCAATTCTTACAGCAACAGAAAAAGAACACACATCTTTACAGTGTTCATAACAAGCAGAATTAAGGGAGGATATAAAATCTCAAAGTTGTTACACAATTTCTTTGTTAAGCACGAAAAACTCCACAAAACACCCCGTTTCAAAATCTGTTTCTTATTAGGCAATTGCATAAAAATGAAATAAAAATACCACATGATTTATTGATATGCATTTTGTCCAAATCAGATTAGTTTATCTCTTTTCTCTTTCCAAACTTAAGTACTTCAAAAATGCAAAACTACATCCCTTTTTTCTTTTGTAGAATTTGCAAAACATCTTTTATTTTCGACAGCATTAGTAAAACTAAGCATTGAAATCTAAGCGATTAAGTAGAGTATGTAATGTTGAAATTAAGAATCAATTATCGTCAAAAGGAGTGGTAGCAAATGAGGTCTTTCTAATAAAGGTCTGATCCTGCCATTGGTACCCTGTTCTTGTGCACAATGTTTTAAAAGTTTTGAACGTGACTCACGCACACCAGGTCATCCCCTGTAGATCTGTTCTCAGATTTAGAGAAAATAAGGGAATTACTTAAATTTTTGTGAAAATTTGTGTGCTCTTGTTCAAGAAAGCATTTATCTGCTGACTACATCATAAAACGCTTGTGTTAGAAATCACCAGTAAAGAAGTACTAATTTCATATCACCTTCTCCTTAAGTAGGATTTGAAAATTAACTTTGATCTATAGAAACAGATAGGTGCATAAACAGCAAAAGGCACTGATGAGATCTGATTTGGGGTGCTGTATGTGCTTGTAGTCACGCATGTTCGAGATGATAGAAAGTGCAAGAGGATAGCCATGAGCACTGGGGAACAGACAGGATGACTACCTTTTGTGAGGGGACTGAGAAAGCCTGGCTCAACTAGCCCTACAGAACGCATGCTGAGAGAGGATATGGTTGCAGTCTATTAATACATCCTGAGATAAACACCAGGCAGGGAGATGAGCTATTTCAGTGAAGGACAACGTTGGCATGAGAACAAATGACTATAAAGTGGCCATGAATTACATTTATCCTGGAAATTGGAAGATTTCTAATTATTAGAGGAGTGAGGTTCTGGAGCAGCTTCCCATATGAGCAGCAGTGAGGGCAAAATACTGAAATACCTTCCAACTAAAACCTGATCAGTTTACGAAAGGCACTGGCTGTTATGGCTGCCTGTAACTGTAGCCACACAGACCGGGAGCAGCAGATGCCTCCCAGTCCTGCAGTCCTTCACTCATTACTAGCTTATCAGCCAACTATAGGGTATGCTCTGTAGGAAGTCTTTTCATTCCCCAGTTCACAGAGAAATTGAAGACATTACTAGTGAAATCTTAATATGTGTGAAAAAAAGTTACATCGGCTGTGCAAGTAAAGTACATTAATCTTCCTACAGGAACCTTAATTTGTTTATGTTTCCTGGATTTTTGTGGGTGTCTCCTCAACTTTTTATTAGTTGTTCTTTAATTTCTACTGCATCAAACTGTAAAAACATCTGTGAAACAAACAATGAATTTCTGTTCCAACATTGACACATCCACTTGAGACCATCAGTGTGAGCAGCAGCTTGCATGCACTGATCATCACAGGACCTGTTGCAACCATTTGATTTCTTACACAGCAGGGCACAGTCATCTCCCACAGCTCAGCACTTTGTCATTGTGAAGCATACTTAGGAGTTGTAGTTCTAATGCCCTTGTTAAGTAACGTATGATGTTACACGGCCCTAGCTCCATATTTTGCTGTAGCACGCTAAACTCAGTACATTAAACACAGAAGTATACAAACCAGAGGGTTTTTTTGATCTTATAGCAAGGAAAATTTCATGTTTTTGTCAAGAGAATTGCCTTATTCAATGTATATTGAAATAATATGAAGTAAAAATATTTTCAAGTGCCACACCCAGGTCTGCAAGCATAGTTTAATTCCACAGCTTGCATTAGAACTAATGAAAGATATACAGCTAAATTCCATGAAGAAAACAGCTTAGCCCATGCATAGCAGCATTGGAATACGCTCAGTTAAAGCTCATCTGACATCAGACTTGATTTCACACTGACCTTGCTCAGCTGGCAAATGCTTTTCTGCTTTGTGTTTTGGCTTACATGGGTCTGACATCCCCAACTGCCACAAACTGTAGTTATTCTATGCAGATTAATTCTGCTGAAAGTCACACATTAACAGGGTAGGAGGTTAAAACCATAGTGAAGTAGATGACAGTAATGTCCACATCTGTGTTTCTAGAATATCAGCAGCACTTGAATTTCCTTGGGACTCTACATAGAATATTGTTGGAGTTGTGAAAGTTTAAGCCAGAAACACAGCTATAACCAGCTGAAACTTGAGAGGATGGAGAAACCTCGCACATTGTGGCTTGGATCCTCAGGAAAACAGTTGCAGATCAGTAAGTGCTTTTAGTGCACACAGGTTTATACCTCTTTTCTACGGAAATAAATATTGCCAGCTTTGCCACTACAAAAAAGTTCTTGGAGTCCACAACCATCACATCTCGCCAAGTATAGCAAACCACTTCTATGAGACGAGACATTTTGCACTAGATACACTTGGAGCTTGTGTTACATCAACACTAATTCAAAGTTCCCATCCAGTATAACAATTTCTTCTCCTTTAGCATATGTAACTTGTTATATTTTTTATTAAGTGCCATTGCTAAACTGACTACTGGGTGTGCTGCTTGAAAATGTAATTTACACAATTTCTGTGACAGAAAATTACATAATAGCCATTTTTGAAGTTTCCAAAATCTACTTATTCATGTGCCTAGCTGAGTATCTTTTATAATGCTTATTAGGCGAATGAAATAGCAAATTTTTTTCCATCAGTATTGTGATAAAGAATGGATTAAAAGAACACATGGCTAGCTTGGCATTTTGTCAAGATATTTCTTCAGTGCTACTCTAAAGAACTATTTCAGTCAAATTCTATGTTACTAAATGAAGCAATGTTGAAAATTTTCATAAAGATTTTTCCAGAATACTGTATATCCCTTACCTGTGGGCAGTCTTTGATGTAGTGTCCCTTGTTAAAGCAGAGGTGGCACAGGTAGTTAGGAGGTGGCCTCTTGCTGGGTTTTCTGGCTTCCGAAGAAAGGGATAGGTCAGAAAAATGCTCAGTGAGGGAGCTTAACCCATCCACTATGTTGTTAAGAGAGCCATAAGGAGATGCACTCTTATACAGACTGCTGCTCAGAGCCTGCAAAAGAAAAGAAAAAAGTTACATGAAACATAGCACATGAAACAATCAAAGAGTGTTCTCAGACTGATCTGAGTAGGGGAAGGATAAAAATAGCAGAAAAAAAAACACGAGAAGTTTTTCATTAAGAACATGGCTGCATATTTCAGGGGAACAATACAGAGGTCATTAATAAAGAGGTTTCTTGAAGGCAATGTGACAGAACACTTAGCCCAACCCTTCCACTAAGCAGTGATCACTTTCTTGTGTTTGATCGTACCGCAGTCATGTACGCGGGCAAAAAGCTGAAAGAACAACCCACAAAAGGCAACATTTTTGTGTCCAAAATGATTTATAAGAACAATACTGAAGTCAGGGAAAGGAAAAGAACACCAAGAAAAATGCAAAGTAATTTTTAATCTCCAACCCAGTTAATGCGACAGTCAACATAGAGTCCTGGTTTCAAGCAATAATAAGAAATGTTCAGATCTACATCTGTCTTGGATCTTCAAAGGGGAAAACTTCTGTGATTTAAACATTTCCTGATAAATGGTAAATACCTAGTTTTTGTACTTCACCTGTATAGGATCTTCACTCTCTCAATCTGCAAACCAAAATCACAAGCTCTTAATTTGTTATTCTGTAGTATCAGAGCTGCAGGAAACCCATAATCTCCTAAAGACATAATCTTTCTAATGGAGATAAGTATTCTTTCTCTTTAATGTCTTAAGGCTCAAAAGAAACTGTGTAGTAGGAGTTTAAGAAATAAACAGTAGCTTTCTTTCTTTTTTTTTTTTTGTATTTCCGAACACTGTAATGAATCACTGTAGAAACAGGACTGACCTGTGTCCTTTTCACCCTGAAATGATGGGACACATTTCACAGGGTGTTTCTCCATTAGGTCCGATATGCCTCACAATAGTGCTATACTTGTGTAATTCTACTGGCATCAGAGAATTACTGCTGATTTATGGGAAAGTGAGGTAAGAAGATGTCCAATCTGTGCCTCTATGGAGACCTTGCTTTTCAGTGTTATTAAATCCAAATATTTAAATGGAGTCTTTGTATATGTTATATAGGTGTTTTGAAGACATATAGAAATTGGTTGGGATAGCTTATGAAATAAATTTGAAATGGAATTACATTAATGTCAGAGATCTGCAATATTCAGGATATTTGTACAGTGAATGTGCTTTCTGGGTAACGGCCTCTTATTGAAACAATCATGCAGAAGCCCTAGGCACCACTCCACCTGGTCTCACTGGAATCAAACACAGATCACTGAGCTCCACTGACTCTCTTACAAAGCTGAAGCTGGTGCACAGCAGCAGGATTAATCCAAAGGGCGACGGAGTGGGAGTCCAGAGCCCCAGACCCTGCCCTGACCTTCCCATTGACTTGCTGTCTGCCCCAGAGAAAGTCATTACAATTCTCTCTGCCCTTTTAGCCTGGGAAATGGAATAGCTTGTTTTCTATTTACAAAATAATAAGCAGAATGAGTTTGATCTCATGGGGGACTTCACACATCTTCTGGCACTGAAATGCCCATCATTTTACTCCAGCACAGTGCTGATACAGTTCTGTGCTGGTTCAAGATGTTCTGGCTGCTGAGAGGAGAGTCAGCCACTTTGTTTCAGGGGTTAAACCTGTACATTTCCAAAGGAAAAGCTATTGCAAAAAGTAACGAAAAGGTTTTAGCTGCTTTAGTCATCAAGTAAGCAAAGATACCTCCAACAGTCACTGGAATTTATTTTCTAGGATTTATTGGACGCTATTGGAATGAGAAAGTCTTGGCATCAAATTGCTAAAAGGAAGGGGAAGTGCAATGGATGCCAAAATACTATTAATTAAGGGTCTTCAAGAAGTTCTTGTCTCCCTAGGAGCCACTTTCTCTTGCATACACTTGGAAAATAAAAAATCTTTCTTCTTAAGAGTCCCTCTTGCCAAGAGATTCTTAAAGTACTTCACATGCATTAAACCCATCAGTACCTTTGCAAATTCCCTATAATCTGACTTTTACAGAAGGGCGTATATACACACAATGTGTGAAATCCCAAATTCTTTACCTTTCACAGAAATGTGAAACAACCCCTGGGGATAAAGAATATATAACTCCTGCCCATCAGGAGGCTGCTAGTCCTGCCCCCAGGGCCAGTTCAGGGACAAGACAAAAAAACACACCTACCTGCTGCCTTCAGTGGGCTTTGAATGGGACATAGGACTCGCAGAGGTGACCATTTTCCTTTCTACACATCCTTTACACTGAGCGATTACAACCATTATAAGGGAGCAATTCGGCACCATGACTGTGTGTCACGTAATTCTCTCTGACACTGATGCTTCTTGGCATCTTTCAGGTCAACGGGGGAACTGACGGGTTGCAAAGACCACGGTTTTGGCTGCTCCATCAGCAAATCTTTACAAACCTTTGGTTGTTTAAACCATGGCAGCCAGAAGCCTTGTGAAAGGCCAGGACCCCATCAGACTACTGACTGTATTGACATGAAATCATAATCTTAGCAGCCACCTACGGCTCTATGGCCAAAGTGTGACACATGGCTCTGAAAGCAGCCACCTGGTTCAGCTGGCAGGGCATTTGTGCAGTATATGCCAAAGCTGGACACACCAAAACATCACCATGAAACACGTGTCTATAACCATCTTAAGGCCCAGTGTTAAAACAAAGAAAAGACACAAATACAACAACCCAGCAGATGATGGCAGAAGAGAAGATGGACATTGCCAACACCACTGGCGCTTCAAAGAACCATTATTTCATTAAGGAAAATTCCTGGACAATCCCAAGATGCAGCCCGTCCCTCCTGGTACAGAGTCAGGCAAACTGCTTCAACAGTTCCTGCCAATCTAACCTGGAAAATGGTCTTACATCAGTTTAACTCTGAGTCAATATGAAAAACGTATCAATCTGGCACTTGAAAGATACCATAAAGAGCACCAACACAAACAGTGCTGCATCCTGTCGCTAGGTGTGGAAATCTCCAGTTCTTCATAAGGAGATGAGGAAAAAAGCTATTCCAAAAAGCCCAGTTATGTAAGGGTAGTGGTGGGAAAATTCATCCTGGCCCCTGGAATGAAATAGCAGCCCAGGAACATGTGAAGAATATGATGAAAGCAAATGGTGATATAGTCTATTCTGTCTTTGTAAAAGACAAGGGATGAATGAATATTGCTGAGATACATGAACCAGTATTTTTTGTCTGGCACACCTAGCAAATCAGCAATTCAGCCCTTGCTGAGTGTATGCACTGCTGCAAAGGGGAGTTTTAAGAAGGGTTTTGAACAAAACCTTTGGATTAGCTTCACACCCAAAATGTCCAGTGGATGATCAGGGTGACAGGGAGAATGCTGATGGTTTTATAAAGATGACAGCAGAAAGGGAAACAGAAAGGAAGAGGGAAATGCATTCTGACTCTGAGCACACTCGTACACGTCTGTGAGGTGTCAGGGAGGCTGCTCCTCTGATGGGTTCCACGAAAATCAACAACTGCTTTGTGTTCACAGGGTGCCCCTAGCAAAGTCAGCCTGTTTCTTTAAGATGAAGATAACGCTTTTAAACCACAAATAATACCTCCCACTGAGAGGCTCATTTTGAGCTATGGCAGGATTTGAGCTTGGCAGTGAAAGGGTTAGTGCTCTCAAGGAGCCCAAAGACCACACTGCATGTCCTAATTACAAGGCTCATCAGGCCAGCTGCAATGAATTCAGGATTTCCTTATCTTGCTGCACTGGGAGGGTGGGGGAGCTACTGGCAAAACTTAGAAACTTGCTTGGTGGAAAGTTCTGGCTGATAATGTAAGTTTGGTTGTTTGGGTTTTTTGTTGTTGTTTGTTTGTTTTTCTTCTTATTGTGGAACTTGTTGACTTAGTTGAATGGGAACCAAACTGGAAATCTGGTGGTCTGTTTTTAAAAGGTAACCTCTCTGCTCAGTGGGTCTTCCAACCGTATCTGTTGGTGGTGCTGGGAAGTAAGGCTTCCTTTGTTGTTTGTTTGTGAAGCCTTTCCAGTTAAAGGGTATGCAATCAGTAAGGTTACAGCCTGGTCTTTTGTGACAGAGGCAGCTATTGTCTTCTATAGCTTCCTTACTCTGGTCGCCAGTTGGGTAACATATGTGAGTGACTTAAGAGTTCCAGTATCTAGCTCACCTTTAAGAAATTCCTAGTTACGTGAAGGATCTGGCAGACGCTTTTGATTCCCTTGGCTGGTCCCCGCCCTTCAGAGACAGCTTTAGGGATTAATGTGCCAAGAGGCGGATAAGGAAACATTGGAACAGAATTTCTCTTTTCAGCTTTTTTTAACGATGGTATAATATTAAAACTAAAGAAAATGGTATGGTTTGGAACATGATGATGCATGGCCCACTTTAACAAATGGGTGATAAGCCTTCCTTTCCAAACTCCTCCTGGTATGGCTATTGCTTTAGCTGTAAAGGTATTTTTTAACTGGGGTTAGAGAGCACAGATACCATAAGAGCATCTCAATTATGATAATGTTTAATTTTGTCCAGAAGTGATGGGATTACTTGTTCTCTAGAGCTACAGCTTACAGCTGAGATTAATAACTGAACAATCTGTTTATGTGGGAATGGCACCTTGTTATAAGAATTTATAGGAGTTGAGAGGTAAGGGTTTTAGGCATGGGATGGAGCATGTAGAAACATACCTGGGAAACTTAGTTTTCTGCCCAAAGTTCAGTTTGTAGCTGAACCCTGAAGGCAGTGGTAAAGGGCTGCAGATCCACCAGTTAGCAGGACAGCTTTGTTTGGATGTGGCACTATTACTGTGACTATTCTACCTGAAATCCAGTGATTTAACAGTAGAGGAGGGGAGGCAACAGTCCAATACTAAAATATTCTTCCCTATTTACAGCTGTTTAACAGCATCTCTAAGGGCTTGTGAAGGAACCTGTTCAGGCTATAGCTTGGTACAATTTGTGCTAGTGGCTCTCTCCACGTTTATTAATTGCATATACTGAAGTGAGACCCTATAACACTTCAATATTTCTGTAGTGTCATTAGTTCTTCCATTATGTGAAATAGTCTGTAATTGAAAAGCAATGAGCAAAGAATTTTTGATGACTTATTTTTGCTTTGGTGTTTTGCCAATATACTAAAGTGAACAAAAATACAGCAGCCTTAACTTCCAGAGTTAAGTTTAAGTCAGCAGGCACCATGGCCGTTTGAAGTTTGCTGGAAAAAGGAGTTGGGTTGCCCTGTCATCAGTGTGAAAAAGTAAGGTTTTCATATACAGTAAATTATAAACATTCTCTAGTCTGTGAAGTGTCTGTGATGGTAACCAGACTAGCTATGCTAATTACTAGCCCTGCACTGAAATGTCAAAAGGTGCTGAAGTTGTTTATCAGCTTGGATTTTCATGAAGATAAGAACTGAGTACATCCCTGCGCTATGTCATGAATAAAACAGTAGGACGGACAAGTCATTGCCCTCACTCAGTTGCTATTTTTACATGAAAGGAGGCAGAAAACTGAAGCTATCAAAACAGTAATTCAGTGGCTTGCACATTCTTATATACAAAACTTAACCTGAGGGCCTACCTCTGTCTTCCCTGGTAGTCAGCCAAGGTTTGTTCCTGATGTGGGACTTATCTGTGGGGCCATGAACCATGTGCGAAAGCAGAATAGTGGTACCTGAAGATGAGAATGTCTGGAGAACAGTGCTTCCAATTTGTGACTTTTTTGGGGCTCCAGTTCCTTATAAATGGTCAAGACAGTTCCTTGATTTTTATTCCCAAAGAAAATATTCAATGTAGAATCAAAGTTTATGGCCAACCCAAAAGCCTTCTGAAAAGAGAAGGATTAAATGAAAATACTGTTACAAATTTGGTTGTATTAATTTGAATGAGCCAGAAGAAATAGAGAAGTTTAATTACCAGGGCTGAACTGGAAAACCTCAAACTTCTGTATGGCTTATGTCTGCTTTAGCTCTTCTGCCAAATTATAGATACTTTTACAGAGAATAAAGAGGTTACTTAGTAAAAATTTTATCGTTGGACAAGTGCAAGCAAAGTTTATCACTTGGTGAAGAAAATGTTTGCCTGGAGGAAGGAAAAAAGACCCAGGCTTCTGTCTCCTTCTGAAGTCAATGCTTAAGTTAGTTGTCAAAAAACTTGGTCTCTAGGCTGACTTTAAGAAAATGTGAATTACTCAAGTTCCTCACTTAACATAGGTAAATGTAGATTAGCCAAGTACACCTAAATTCATCCCTCTTCTGTAGAGGGGCTTAGATAAACACATGCTTATATTAAACTGCTAACACTAATGCCTGCTTCTAAATATTCTCGGATAGAGGGCACTAGGATTCTCCTTTTACAGAAATGGTATCTTGAGGAGACAACAGTGAATGTGGCATGACTTGTCAGTAGTTGTGAAGCAAGTCAATGGTAGGGCAATGAATCTTTAGATAGATCTAGCCATCTGGTTAATCTAGCTCTTCTAGATCTGCCAGCTTGGTTGGCAGTGGCTTCTCAGATTGTAATTGCTCATCACCTCTGAAACTGCGTAACAGCAAGTGGGTGCGACACACTTCTCTGTATGATTTGTGAACCTTCACTTCATGGAAGGGTTGAAGAGCAATGCATGGCACCATCTTGCCTCGCTTTAAAAATCTGATGATCTTTAGAGTCTTGATCCAAAGCTTTTAATGTCTGCCGTTCAGGACTTTGACAGATCTGTAGATCTTAGAAAGCGCTGCTCCCTGTCTACTCAGTGGTGTGGGGGTAACAAAGCTGACAGTTAAGAAGTTGCTCAATCACTGTCATTGGGATTGCTGAACTTCAGGTAGGGCTCTTAGCTCTCTGCCAGCAGTATGATCCTTCCTGTTGCAGCATAAGGGAAAGGTTTGGTGTGGATGTCAGTGGGGACGCATTTTACACAACATACAGGGACCTCACCAACAGTCTTTAATGGCCTTTAATGGAAAGGTGGGAAAGACAGATTTCTTCTGATCCTTTTCATCAGCTGAAGGCTAAACAACTGCCCATTTATGTTAGAGAAGCTCCAACACACAAGCACTACGTTAGGGACAAGGGAGACCATTCACACGGCAAATTACTTTAACACATCCCCACAGGAGTTTTCATTTCTCAGCCTGTCCCTGGGCTGCCTGCAGCTGGATCTCCCCCAGGTCGCAGACCACTAACCTCCCTGACCTTTCCAGAACGACTGGGGGAGGGGGGGGGGGGGTGCAGGGAAGGCCCCACCAGGCACCCTAATCCCAGTGCCTCCCAATGTCACTGGAAAAATGAGCACACTTTGTGGGTGTCAAGATGAGGCTCTCGGACTACGAAGAGGCTATGAAGGTTATAAAGCATACAGTGAGGGGAGAAACGGATGGACGTATTTTGACCCTTGCACTTTAATACCCACAGCCACATTCTGTTAACATCTCTGTTTCCTGCAGGAAATCTTGTCTCAATCTGACCTACAGTTTGAAAAACAAGAGTCAGGTTTCCTTTCATTTGGTGGGTCTTTTGACACTCCAAACATAAGAAAAATAACACCCGGAAATAGATATGTGCCTGTTTAAGGCACACTTAAGAAAGCATTTACCTCCTGTGCAGCTCTTACGTGATGAAAGGTTTTGCTAAGAAATGTTCATTTTGGGTTAAATAGAACTTTAAGTCTGAGACACTTTTGTTTATATCATTTACATTCAGTAATGCCTTCTTGGCACAGAAACCTCTGCAATGGCTGCCAAAGTTTAAAAGACGCAAAGCTAAGGTCACTGTCAGAGGTAGAAACAATACATCATCTGCCCAGAATGGGCCCCTCACAATGTGCTTAGGGCCTCAGTTCCTGCACTCATGGGAAGACAAAAACTTGTATTAAATTTAATATAGTGAAGAAAATAAATTGCTTCCATCTATTAAATGACAGGCTGGAATTTCATCTTGTGACTCCAGCTTTTGGATAGTTTTATCTACATCTATAGCCGCCCTCTGAATCAGTTGTGATACAGCACAGCTTCAAGTATGATCTGAGCAAACAAACATAAAACTTCACAATCTGCTTCAGATAATCTATAGCAATTGAGTAATCTAGTTTCAAAGTAGAATTAAGGATTTTTTTTTTTCCAGGTTGGGTCTGCTAGAGGAATGAATGTATTATTCTATTAATTTCAGTTGCAATGTGTGTTGAAGAAAGATGGTTTTAAGAATGTCTCCATATTTCAAGGACCACTGACGCTCAAACCCTCTTCTCTTACAAGCCCTTACGAATCTTTCTTTTCAGGATGAAACACCTGTACAATAGATCCTTTGCTTTCCATTCAACCACAGGTATCCACGTGATAATGAATACCCGCATATAGGTGTCTAGCAGGCTGGCCTAGTGTGAAGAGATGTATGCTCCTCCTCCCAAACGCTTCCTACTCCCCTGCAAAATCTCAAATAAGTTTAGAAACCTGGGACTCCTAGGTTGGCCAGAGAAGCCTATGGGAGCAAGATGATCCCTTTAAAATGTTTGCTTGGTTGGCACTTAGCTGGATGAGATGTAAATATAGACTGCCAGATTCCTGAGATCCTTCTCAGGCGTTGCACTTGTCTTCATTCAAAAGAGACACCAAATCCTGCCATGTCCTTGGAGTAGGTGTGGGTGGCCTTTTTATATAGCAGGAACATATTTATGCTTTGGATATGACAGCAAGAGCCATGGACCTCTCAGAATTTCTGTGGACTGAGACGGTATTTGCTTATCTTCAAAGTAAATCTTGAGAGAGACAAAACGTATTTCCCAAGATGCAGGTTTTGGAACACCATGCAACAGTTCTCTGAGCAGCATCAGCAGTCTTCAGTGGGTACGGAATAACTAAGAAAAAGGCCTACAGAAGGCTCCTTAAAATCCCTCCTACTCCAAGGGTTGGACTCGTTAGTATTGGCTCACACCAAAACCCCTGACAGAAAGTAATGGGCTAGGCTGGTGATACGTTAAAACTTCATAACTTAAAACCCACCGAAACTCAAAACAACCGCGCTGGCCTAGCTAGGCAACAAGGGACAAAATCCAGTCCCCCTAACTTTTCTGAAGTGAATCTCTCTGTAATTTTAGGTTCTACTTTTAGTAGATCAAAGATTGTTTAACGTTTCCTGCAGGTCAGTTCTTTATTCCTAGAAGAAACTGATCTATGTTGTGACACTTATGAAACACTGCCTGAGTTCTGTCAGAATTGCTGAGAGATTTGAATAGCTTTTTAAAACTTAATCAGTTCCTTTGCTCCATTATAACTTCTCTGGAACCCAGACAGAAACTGAAGTAAACTGCAATGAAGCAAAGACTTAAATTCTTTCCATTTAATTTAATCACTTCATCATGGATTTCTAAAAGAGGAAAAAGGGCAATGCAGGAGAGCGGCAAAATGGATATCAGGCAGCTGGCAAATTCCCTAGGAAAAGGAAACTAAGGACAGGTACAAATATCAACTGTTATATTTCACAAAACCACTCAGAAGATTTAAGGTGATATCCACTATCACTTTTTAGGCAGCACTTATATCTATACATCTAGTTTTGATAACAAAATGTATTTGCTTTTGTTTCTGTGCAAATACTTATCGATATGATCAATATTGTATAATTAGCTTTGCAATACCTGTGCTTGGATCTTTGTGCAACTGCACAGAGTAAGAATTTAAGCAGCCCACTTAAACTTGGAATTAGAAAACTTCTTCGCATTAATCCTCACCTAGTGACTATCAATAATGTGATCTCTTCTTCTGAACTTCTATAACTTAAAAAACAGCACCACTACTAAAAGTTGTTTGCTATCTTGTACAATTCCACAAAATCCCCAAAACAATTTAAAAAAAAAGGGGGGGGGGAGGGAAGTTACCTTAGATTTTTGGATAAACACCCTTGGATTATCTATTCATTCCATACTGCTCATAAATATATTGGTTCAAGTCAGATTTGACTGATGGTTTGTGCAGTTCACTGGAGAAGGATGTTCCTTTTCTGAGTAACTGAGTCTGTGTCTACAGAGCAAAAGAGGAAGGGATGAAAAATCATTACCCAACACTTGTTACATCACCCCTTTGCCTGGGTGCCTTGGCATGGAAGACACTGTAAAATAACTATAACTGGAAACTACTTGTATAAAATAGAATTGTAGTAAGAATTCTGTATGCTTTTGCCTCTGTTTGGGTGGTTTTTTTGTTTGTTTGCTTATTTCTTCCACTGTATGTACTGCCTGGCAAGCTTTTTAAAACATGGATGTATTTCTGAGACAAAAAGTGAGTGCCCATGCTCTTCTCAGTTAGGAGTTTGCATAAGTACAATATCCCAAGTGATTTGTAAGAGTTGACAATTTTCAACTAATCAGGAAGAATACATATAATTGTTTTCTTTTCCATTGCTAGCTTTTTTTATGATTAAAAAGAAATCAGTGGTAAAGCAGCAGGCCCATGGCCCTCTTCTGCATGACCTAAGTTTAGCAATTAGTATTTTAGCTCTTGCCAGCTTTTCAGACAGTTCAGCCTTTGATGTGATGCTATGTGGCTAAACAGTTCTGTTGCCATGAAGTAAAAGCCCAACTGTAAGTCCCATTTGAACTAGTTAATGCTAGAGGCAGAGCAGATGCACTGCAGAGCTACAGGAGTGTTGGTTTCAGGTGTGGGGAGAGTAAGGAAGTAACAAAAGAGGCTCTGGCTACTGGGCTAGCTTCGGCATCTTCACTAGCAGCTTGCTTCTGTGAGGTTTCTGCTTGTCCTTGCTCAGGTAAAGAATCCTGAGGGAAAGCAACGCAACTGTACTCAGAATACTTGCAGAAAATAAAAAAAAAAAAAACTGAGTAGAAAAGTCGAAAGACATGCTTAAGGGATACAAATGGAAGAGCAACTAACTTATGCAATCACTTGACTTTCCCACTTCTGAAAATAAGATCTACATCTTGTGTAAGATTCCACTTCATATAACACCTTCATGGCTGTCATTTTGTTTTGTTCTGTTTTTGGTTCCCCTCTCTGTCCCAAGCAAGAGAGTCTTCCAAAGAAGTAGCAAAGCAGGAGGCCATGGCTGTAGAAGTAGGAACAGGGAGTTAAAAAAAAAAAAAAAAAGCTTCTGGACTTGAAGCCCCTCTTACTCACCTGAATTTTGCATTTTACTGCACACATCAAACTGGAATTGAAAATACAGTAGTTGTTAGACCTGAGACTTTGAGCCCAGAATACAGCTGGGGGTGTGAAATCTGCGCTTCCTGAGCTGAGGCAGTGCTTTCAAAACAGCTTTAGAGCTGGCTGCATGGGAGGACAGAGAGGCTGAGACCCCAAAAGTCTGCTGACTCGCAGAGGTTCAGCTCCTTTGAATCCCTTGCAAAGACCAATGCAAGAAAGAAACCTATAAAACAGTGTGAGTACCAACGTACATTGTGGTGCATGTATACAGGAGCAATTAAGTTTTGAAAGCTTGAATTGTATGCGTTGCATGCTGACAGCAAAGACTTGTAGGGAGCCTCTCAGCTTTAAATGTGTGTTTTTTTTTTTTTTTTTTAAACCTAAAACTATTATTGTTAGCAGTAGCAGTCAGGTGTCTTAGAAGGGACAAGGATTAAAAAACAGTAATTATTTTGGCTTGATTGCTTTAGTTATCTGACAGCATTGTGCTAGCATTTCTGCACCTCTGTAGGCAGTTTTGTGAAGGAAAGAGAAGGAAGCACGTGCTTTTCTTTTTTTTTCTTTTTTTTTCCTTCCCCATCTCCTACCCTTTTAAATACTATTTGTAAAACCACAGAAAACCCTTTGCACCTGGGGAGGAGGCAGAAGGGAGAATGCACCTGAAATGCCGTTTAAGTTCTTGAAAAGCAGTCTGAAAGGAGTTGACTGTCATTTTATGTAGCCACAAGGTATCTGTAATGTACAATCATCCCGAGTCAAACAGCAGAAGTGCCTCCAACACAAGAATCGCAGAGCTACTGCCTTTTCAATAAAACTTGTAGAAGGATAAGGCCAATGAGAGTTTAGCACTTACATAAACAACACTGAGAAAAATGAAGATGAGATCAATCAAATAATAATCACTGCTATTAATGGATGTTTTAGGAGTAATTTACAGCTGGCAGCCTTGGTGGAATGTTTAATTATTCCATTACACAGTCTATTTTTCTTAAATTTGTAAAATTTCTAGTACTATAAGCTTATCTAAATTACTTGTGTCAGGCTGCTAACATTTTTAGGATGAAGATATAGTTACTAGATCTTATTTGCAGACTTAGCATTTTTGTGTGTGTTTAAAGTATTTAAATAACTCCAACTTTCTCCTTTCCATAAAAAAAGCCAAATGTTTCAGCCTGAGAAATAGCAACCTCTGGTACTATAGAGGTGAAGGCCAATTAAGGCCAGCAGCCAGACTACCTCCTGTTGCTTTTCTTCAGGTAAGAAAACCCTATGGCAGGAACGGCCCTATGTAGTGTATTTGACGCTTTGCGGTCCTGCACACTGTTTGGCTGTGCTAAAGGCTAATCTTACAATTATTGGAAGAATAAGTAAATACAGGAACATAAAAACTTTTGAAAATTATTTTTTAACATGCCTTCACTCACTGAAGGCAACCTATATGCTGCACTACATTTAAGGATGCTTAAATAAGAGGAGATAACTGTGGTTGTTTAGTCTGCAATGGAGAAGCAAGGAGTCCTGACTGAGCACGCTAAGCACTGTGTGGACCGCAGATATGCTCTGTGTTAGAGTAGCTAACAACAGACCAGGAAACGAGGAGAATCAGTAGTGTTCCGGAGCATATGGCAATTTCTGCTAATCCTCATCTCTGCTGTATTTGCCCTAGGACCTCACTGGCTGTGGGTAGCTTCTCACAAGGTGTTTTGTCTCCTACAAAGTGTTTTGTCTCTTCAGTCTTTTGCTCGTGGCTGTTCTCAGAGATATGACAGTTCCTTTAGTGGGCCAGTGGCCTGATCTTGTATGGCGATCCATATATTCTTTTGATACTAAGAGAATGGGGGAACTTTTTTTAATCATACCATTACCCTTCAAATTAATTCACTTAGGCTAAAGAACAGATCTTCCTTTGTAAAGTATCGAGCTAGTGTGTACGTCTAAAATTCTATGAAGAACAGATAGAAAACAAGTTGGTCAGATATAAAACATTTTCTGTAGAAATGCTAGCTTCCATACATCTTCCTGTTCTTGCAAGTGGTTCATGATTTTTTTAATTT
>VXAL01019891.1:902937-915962 GCA_013399475.1 Chauna torquata | reverse complement strand
GGAGCCCGGCCGCGCTGGGACGCGCTGGAGTTAACGCTGAGTAGGCCTTTTAAGGAGTCGGTAGCGCAAAAGGGGATGATGGATGATCCTGCTTTTAGGAGGGAGCCTGAGTGGGTAAGCTGGTAATTACAGTTCGTAAACTCTTCCCTGCCGCCTTGCCTGCGATGACTGGAGTGTCGTGGGGCAGCGCTTTGGTACAAACACAGTAGCAATGAAACCGGCAGTTTTCTGTTTAAAACAAAAGGAGGTAACTGTGAAAGACTCGAGCAGAGCTGCTTGTGCTGTTTCCTGAGTTATGGGAGGCCGCAAATTCAGGTCTTACCAGCGCATTCTCAGGAAGAAAAAAAAAAAAAAAAAAGCCTTGCTTACTTAGATTTAATAAATAAATAAAACATGACCTTTGAAACATCAAAGTTGGCATCTGGGTTGCCATAATGAGCCATACGTCTTCGTTAAGATAGAAGAAGAATTGCTGTTCTGAAAAAGGCATGGTTGCAAGCAATAGAAAATGCAGGACAGCATACGCATAGCAGACAACGCTTTTAAGTTGTCAGCTGCAGACCCAAAAGATGGATGCATTTTACTTTTGAAAGCGGGTAGTTAACTGCACAGCTATCTGCTTGCAAGGATGTAAGTGAAGGTGAAGATTATAACTTTCCAGAACTGCAAAGCAAGGTCAAGTTTGGAACAACTGAAAGCAAGCTGAACTCCTTTAATGGGGCTAATATTATTTTTTTTTAAATGAGAAAGGTCTTGCAGTGTGTATGCAATTTGCTCACTTATAAGCTCTCTTGGTTTACGAGCACTTTGGAGCACATGTAAATGTGTGCATATCAGCATGAGAAGGAACAAACTGCACCAGTGCAAAGGGCCTCTTCAGCTATCCACAGCACAGATCGTAACAACAGCAGAACTAAATCAAACTGCACCCCAGACTTAAACAGTTGGATAATGTATTATTCAGACAAAAAAGTTTGAATGAGGTTTAATGACTTAATAAGTTATGGATGAGGATTTTCCAGGATTTGCTGGTAAACAGAAAAAGAACCAGAAATACAGATCACAGTTGAGGAACTTGCCTTTCTGGCAGACAGTGAAGTCAGGATATGGTAGAAAATCTGGGAGGGGGAACTAGGCTGAGGCTGCTTGGTTTGCAGTTGTGGACTTTGTTTCTGTGAGCATGGTAATTCCTTCCGTAAAGACAACTTCCATTTTTACCACTTCCCTCTTTTACTTGACAAATTTAAAAAAAAAAAAAGAAAAAGTATTTTCATTCAACAGCTCCACTGTTCGTTCTTTTTAGAAAGATGCTGTGAAGCTCATGGGAGCTCCGAACCAGCAGGAGAGATGGTAATGTAACAGGGTTCGTGTAAAAATGTATGTCAAAATGTAGAGTGGCCAAGGTGATAAAAGGTTTCGAAGAAGTGTTTTTGGTACCTTGAGATACTCTTCTCCAAACTGAGCACAGACCCCCTTCGCGCTGGTTGGCTGGGCTGCTGCAGGCGCACAAGGCAGCGCGGGTTGCAGTGGGGCAAGGGAAGGCAGAGCTGGAGTTCGTGTTGCCGTGTTTGGAGGTGCCCCAGCCTCCGCTAGTGTTGGGGACATCGTGCGTTCTGACAGGTGCATTTGGACATCTCGAGTTTTTTGCTTGTAATTTCCCCGCAGTCCTGGTGGCTTCTAGTACCCATGCAGAGGAATGAGTGAATTGAATGGGTTCTTTATTCAGCATGTCAAGAAAGACTGCAAATGCCTCTGCTATGAATAGCTCAACCAAAGAGCACTTGCACTGAAGGATTTGGTTGTCATCCTGGTCTGCTGCTGCCGTTTCTTCTGGAAAATAGTTTCTAGGCAGCCTTCCTCTCTTTCTGAATTTAATACTGCTCCTAGCTTAGCAAAATGCTGCTACCACATTTGCAGATGTCTTGTTATCGTCAGGATGGTGATTTTTTTATTTTATTCTTTTCCCCTTCCAAGTCCCCTCTTTCTTCACTTCTAGAAGTTATAGATTAGTGAGGAGGCGATGGGTGCAAATGGTCAGTGTTGCAGATGTATCACAGTAGGGGGGAAAAAAGAAGTTGTCAAGGTAAATTTTGTCAGTTGTTCTCTGAAACGTGTGTGGGGAAAAGCTATCCAGTCCGATGGCTACAAGATGTCTTCAGCACATGTGCACAGCTCCTGTTGATCACGTTGGGGTGCAGTGTAAGCGACGTCAGCTGTGTGGATTATGCATCAGCTGTACAGTGCTGAAACAGTTATTTATCCTCCTGGTCTTACTTGCGAGTAGTGCTAATGAAGTCAGAAAACAACTGGAACTGTAATGTGAAGCTTTAAATGGTTTGCATGGCTTACATGACTTGAATAATAGTCTTGAAAGAGGTCAAACACACAGAGAGGATGCAGCATCTTCACCCCACTCCTGTTCCCTAAGCAGCAGGTGACCGTGTAATTTATTAATGACCCTGTAACCGCTCACCTTTGCAAGCTGGACCTCTTGCAGCTGCTCTCTTCCCAAGGAATCTTTGCAAGAGTGAGGAACATAATTTTTGATTTCTGGCCAGGACTCTTTCCATTAATCTAAAGTGCTCGAGTTCCTTCTTTCAGTGTTCGTACCTTTAGAAGATGTCAGCCTTTGAACTGCATTGTCCTTCGTGAGTGTGTGTTTATGTTAGGGTTTTTTGTTTGTTTCTTTTTTATTGGTATTCCGTATTTTAAAAATGGATGCACCCTAATAGAAAATGTCCCAGATGCTCGCTCCTTTTAAAGAGTTCTTGGTCTGAATTGCTGTCATCTTAGTTTAGCTCTAGATTAGATCTAAAATCAGATTCCTTCAAAAGGAAAATAGAAGGAATACCTAAAACCAGCAATAAGACTAGAGAACTTGAAGCCATCACTGGATTATCTGGTTTGTGTAATCTGGATACGTGTAATGCAACGGACCTTTCAGCTGCAGCATAGCAGGAATATTCCAAGTGAATGTTTTTCATATGGTACGGCAGAATTTCTTGTCTTAATATGAAATAATTTAGCTATGCTATGGAAATAGCATGTGCGCACTCTTCAGATGATGAGAAGGCATTGTACAACTCTAAAACTACATCCGCCTGTGGCGTTGCTCAGTTATGGGTGTTACAGACACTTGTGCTTGCTGCGTAGGTACAACAGTTCTGCTGCCAGAAACAAAACACAACATAAACCAAAGTTTGTGAAAGTGAGTCTAGGAAATGCATGCACTTGTTGTGTATGTTACACCATGTAATTCTGCAGCTGTCCGAAGGCTCAGCTGCAACCTACTGTTCAGGTACAAAAGTCAAAATTCCTGTTTTCTTCCTCTAAGCAGAAGCGACTTATAAGTACTCTTCCTCCCGGAGCTTTGACATAGAAAGTTCTGGAAATGAATGAATATGAATTTATAGCTTATTCATATGTAGACTTTTAGTAAATACATACCATATGCTATAATGATTTGTTGTGGGTAGTGTGCCAAGCACAGTTCTTATAAGACTCTCAAACCACAAAGTGGGTAATTGGTGTAACAGATCCTCCTGGAGCACATGGGTTTTGCACCTGGCCAGTTTATGGTTTCAAGTCCTGGGGCCTCCCCACTTGCTCTATGTTCAGATGTCAGTGCATTGCTGCATAATTGCATGAAAACTGTAGTAGATATGAGTAGCTGTATGAGAAATACTGGTTTGGGGTTTCTTTTTTTTTTTTTTTTGGCATTGTTTTGCAAAGTTTCCTGCCGACTCTTCAGCTGCAGCACAGGCTTCTGAAGTGCTCTGTTTATTTCACTTTAAAAGACAGGAGGTTCTTGTCTCTCATATTGATCTAAAAGTTCAGCATCCTTGGCCAGAACAGTAGCTGAGGCATCTTATCCCTCTTACTTAGCCCATCCTAGCCCCTTGCTCTTGCTTGACCCAGGAATCCAAGAGCACGAGCAGCCCAAGGAAGGGAGCAGAGCAGAGAAGAAGGGCAGCAGAGGTTAGGGAGAGGAGACCCAGGTGCAGAAGCAGTCTGTCCGCCCTACCTGAATTGTCTGCCTTGGAACCGCTGCTGGTGCTGGCATCACCGCCAGGGAACGACAGTTTGTTTCTGCCAATATGTTGGAACGCTCTAAGTTTGCTTGTTGAGGCATAACAGGGCTTAAGAAAATAGAGCAGCAACAGAGATGAAGATAAATGAAATGGTGATGAGCAGATGGCACGGGTCAACACTGGGTAATAGGAGACGAAGAGGACTCTGAGGGACAAGTGGGACCCATGAACAGAGTGGATGCAACAGGATTGGAAGCTGGGATTGTAGCTACAACTCACCTTTGAGTAGAGGGTTACCTGACTGCTTGTTATGGAAGTAGTGACTGTCTTAAGTCAGCTCAGGTCTGGAAGCACTGCTTTATCCGTGGTATGTGAACCTGGAGGCACTGCACTTGTCACAGAGACCACCACTGCCTCCTGCTTCAACATTGCACTCTCGCTGGTTTCTTCTCAGTGCCTTCTTTACATACTGAGGATTATGTGTGATTTTGCTTTTTCTGTGTTATCCCAGCTTTCCATTTGGATAACAGAATGAGGATTTAATTTGTTCACTGGAATATGTGCATCTTATTCAGTGTGACTTCTGGGGCCGCATTGATTCTAGAGCAGGCATTTCTTAGCACTAACCCCGTTCCAGGAAAGTTTGTTTCCTGGTTACTTCAAGTAGACACAGTATTTATATCAGAATCGGAAACTCTCCAAGGAGGTTTTAGGCAGTCCTTTACGTAAAGGGAATGAATCGCAGATGCTTGAAGACAGAAGACTTTTCATGTCCAAATATTCGATCCTTTGTCTCATGTAAGGTCTCATTTTTTGCCTCGGTCAGCACACCTCACGTGCCTGTGAAATCCTCTGGGATGGCCTAGAACTTGTCTTATCTGTATCGCCTGGCTTTGAGCTGTCTGATGCTGGCAACATCCAGTTACGGCTCTGGACAGGTAGAAGCTGCCACCTACCACCATCCCATCAAGGGCCAAAAAGTCACCAGCTTTTATAACAGGTACGTGGCGTACAGGCTTTGCATCAGACTTACAACATCACCTCTGGTGTATGATTTTATGAGGACAATTATGTTACTACCCGCATAAATATGGACTAAGCTACTCTGGTATAAAAATTAATGTTTTGTCAATTAAAGATAAAAAATAATTGTTTTCTTCATTTCTTTGATACCATCCTGGGTAACAAAGATGAAGTTATAGTGGAGATTACAGTAAATAGATGAAACAGAATGGTATAGGTACTTACACTTTAAGGAAAAATATACCCCACTCTTCTGGTGTAAAGCTGGAATATTTTCAGTAATACCATTTTTCTGGAAAGATTTTTTTTTTTTCCCCCTAGTAACCTGAAACTTTATTTTTATTCTCTGTGTGGATCTAGACACCTCTGCAAAGCCTTACAATGCACCTGCTAAGATGAGACTGGTACCAGTCCCCACATAGTGACCTGACCCTTTCCCTTTCAGGTAGGCGAGTAACTTCTCCCCTTGTAAAGGGCTGAACAAGCCTACTAGTGTCTCTGTCTCAAACATAACTGTTAATTTGAAGGTGTTAACATGCACCACCTGGTCCTGCAAGGGTGGGATTAGTCAAGCATATCATTAGCACTAATAACTTGTTGAATGAAAAGTAAAAATGAAAGCTGAGGAAATCTGCTAGGGCGTAATTGCTCCAAAATTAACTTTCCAATGTTTCTGCCTTATGGCACGTCCTATTTGCCAGGAAATGTGAAGCGCCAGTGAACAGATGATGTATTTCTTGACAAACTAGTGAAAAAAGTGTGAAATTCATTTTCCTGCTTTTAATATTGATGGCACCTTGTTTTCTGCCCCTTGTCCCAAACCAGCCGGTCAGCCAGGGCCGGCTGCGCAGCTGCAGAAGCACCTTCTCTAGCTGATGCGTCCACCTCACTGCTTCTGCCACAGAATCCCTGTCGCTGTAAGCCTCTGAGGAAAAAACACTCATCCCCATTTACGCTTTCAGAGATGCTTCTTAAAAGTATGTCAAAACTGAATGCTTGGGTAAATAAGGACACTGAGAAACCAGGGGATATTCCAGTATAATCCTAATACTCACTTTACAGACCATAGCAAAAGGTTCTGTATGCTTTTACTCTGTTAAAATATAAAGGATAGATGGAAAATCCCATTTTAAATCTTTTTGTGATGGCTTCCCTCTACGCTGTTTGCCTTCTTTGCCACTAGAGGGAACACCTTTCAGGAGGGTGGCTTTGGTTCAGCAGCACAAATGACATACTGATGATGTCATAGGTCCTGCATGTTCCTGCCATTGCCAGATTCCAGCTTTGCTAATGGCACAGTTATCTGTTGTGTGCACCAAAAACATTTTTCCAATCCATCAGCAAAGATTTTAATAAATTAATGCTACAGAGAAATGGTATTCAACAGATTTAGTCAGGTCCAGAGAGAGAAAAACAGTACTCCAGTGAGCTAACTTTTTTTGTTAAATTATTTTTGAATGAATGACAATTCTCTTACGAAATACTTTGTCTTTATTGGCAATATTTGTACAGAAAAATCTAAATTAAAATCAAACGTGTTGAGTCTCTGGAACCTGGAAACCCAGCTAGGTGTTCTAGAAAGGCAAAATGTTTTAGTTGCATTTAAAAAAAAAAAAAATAGAATTTGTTTAATGCCACTTCTAGTACATACGAAATTATTGAACCTTCTCTCTGTATTTATAGTTTGCTTTCATGTAGTCACTGTTTTAAATGAAGAGATGGGGTGGTGAGTGAGAGTTCAGCTGCTATTAAATGGTCTGTTCATCTCTCCTCTTGGGTTCAGAGAAAGGATAATAAGTTAAACTCACATTTAAAAACAATGCTAGAAATGGGTTGCTCTCTACTGTTTTGAGAACTAGGAAACTGTCAAGCACAGATTACTTCCAACGAAAGAAATGCGCATTTTGTTTCCCTAGTCGGACAGTGGGCGTGCAGGGTGTTGTCCCTTGTTAGTGAGAGTTGGAGCGGTCTGCAGGAAAACTTCATGTTCTGGTTAATTGCTGGTGTAATGTCCTACATGCTATTCATTTTGCTTCCAGTGTGAACATGTGTATCTCGACTATATTTATATCAAAACGTAGCAAAATGCGGATGACAAAGATCCACGCTGAGGCACAGCACAGGAAGGGGTCATGCTTTTCAGCCAGATTTTTTCTAGGTCACCAGTGACTTGAATGAAGATGTCAGTATCCTGCATCTGGTTTTGTATCTTTCCAGATGTCTCGAGGTGAGATAAGAGGATTCATGCAGCTAAGAAAAAAACTTATCTGTATTGTGTTCCTTATGTGTCAGCTAAAAAAAATATCAGGCCTCCCTTGCCAAACTGAATGCTATGAAGAATTTTCACTTGGCTTGAACTTACCTATATTTAGTAAAGAATATAACAATATACTAGAAGTAATGTCCTTTGTTTAACTTCTTTTAAACCTTTTCCCTTGGTGATCTGAAAATATGACTGTGCTGCAAATATTGCCAAAATTATGATTCTCTTAAAAATCTTTTGAGAAGAACTGACAGTGACAACTAATATCCCCAGTAAAATGTTGTGGTTTGGCTTTGATTTGTGGTTGACTATGGCTGGAGTAGCAGCTGGAGGTGCAATTTGCAGAAGTACTTCCAAAATTATGATTCATTTTCAGTTGTAGTTGGACAGTTTGAACTGGGTTCGGGCTTAGTTTGATTCTCTATTTTAAAATACCTGCATCTCATACTGCTTCCGCACTCCGAAGGCTCTCTTGCAGTCACTTAACTATGATGGTGGAGAGAACGATCCTTTCATAAAGAATGGCTCTAGAAGGCCAATAAGTAAATAATTCGTGGCATACCCCCTGAAGAAATGCTTTCTGGATAGCCTGAAGGCTGTATGTTAGCAGGAGGCTTGGGTTACATTGGGACATTTTTAAACTGACAGTCACACTTTTAAAATGAATAATTGTTTTTGATCATAACAGCAGCCAGTCTGCAAGGACTAATAAATTCCACTGAGTTACCAGAGATATAGCTTAGTCTCCTTGGAATCCATAATGCATTTTTAATCAGACTGTTATGGCTCTGTGGTACCTGCATATTCCACTGAACGCTTGAAAACCATTCTGTTACAATTCAGTAGAAATCTAAAGAGCCGTATATCCTCCTTGGGTTCCTCAAGCTTATTTTCTTGGCTTGTAGTAACTCCCAGAGACTGGGGAAAAGGCCTCACTCTTTTCAACCTGCTTCTTTAGTCATTTGCTTTCCCTCAATTTTTCCCTGTCAGTAAACTCTTTGTTCCCTCTCTTGCCCTGTAACAATTTGGGTGCTTGTTGTTTTGAAAGTCTGTTTGGGGAAGTAACCCTCCAACCCAAGTGGTGGATAGAATATAAGGTTATATCTACTCTAGCAAGTACTGTGGCTATTTTTAAAGGTCAGTGGACCTAGCACCCACACTGCTCATTTCAGGGTTTGTCTGCTCAGGACGAGATCTAGTTTTGCTATCTAGACTGAATGACCTCTAGCAGTCAAAGCACATTTCAGCACAGGCTTGCATTTAGGGCATGTTGTATGTGCTCTGATGTGAATAAAAATGGGGCAAGGGAGAACAGTCACGCGATTTACAACAGGAATATTAAAATGCTAAAATGTTGATATAGCTGCTCTCTAGGTGCACCTACCTGAGAGCAGCGCATGAACTAGACTGTCCCTGTGGCTTGCTCTGGAGACAAGATGCAGTATGCTTGTATTTCTTCTGTGATGGTCTTGGGACTGACAGCAAATTCCTGCCTTTCCCCCTCTCATCTATTCAGGATGGATTACAGCAGTTCTCCCTTCAGTTACACAGCTTTTTTATGCTTTCTCCCTTGTGGAGGTTGAAGGAAGGCTCTGAGCCTTACTGTTAGCAAGAGTTTCAAAATGGTAAGATGTCCCTCCTATGCTTTTGCAGGGCACAGAATACTATGTGAATGCGTGTATAATGAATACTGGCATTCCAGTAATCACAAAACATTTCCATGCTGTGGTACCCCAGACAATTTGTCTTCACTCATACTTCTATGTTTCCTCCATTTATAGCATATATATCCCTTCTGAGAGGCTTCCGAAAGGATCCGTGCTACAAATAGTGGCCCAACGTAGTTCTGATAATCACTTATTTGCTTGGAATGGAATCAAAACAATGCGTTATTTGACACAGGACACTGAACAGCCATCAAGTCAGGATTTTGTCAGTGGTGTGGGCCAAGTTTCAACTAGCAAGGGTAGAAGAAAAGGACTCTGTCATTCTCTTCAGGTTCTAAAAGTAGTGTTTTTCTTTAATGATCCTCAGCTGAATGGTACTCCATAACTACTGAGTATTTTATTGATACAAAATAAGGGTGAGTGCACCCACTAGATAAGTGTTATAAAACCAGCTCTGTAGGTACATAAACTCAGACCAACTGAACAACTTGACCGTGGATAACAGTGGCCCCCTGGCAGGCAGAGCCAGCCAAAGGTGTGACCTAGAATTTTGTACTCCAGCCACTAAACCACACAATTTGAGTGTCTTTCACAATGGGGACACTGGAAATACATTCTCTCCCTTATTTAAAAAAAAAAAAAGTTCTACATTTGGGATGCAGAGTTCTACCCTGCCTTTTCCTCTGCAACAAGAACAATATGCAGTAAAAAAATAAAAATAAAACTCCTAGATGACCGTCCACTTCTGAATTTTTTTTTTGTCCCATTGAGTTTTGCCCTCTGTAGAGGGTTAACTAAAATCTGGACACATGAAGAATATTTCTCCTTTAGGTCATCAAACTGTTTACCTCTGAGCTAGTTTCTGCCTCTTTCTAACGAGCTGACTTGGCTGCTAAAAATGCTGGCACTCACCAGGGCTGGGAGGACAACGTCTTCTGAACCATTCCCTTACCCTGCTTTGCAACACAAGTTTTAGGGGAATGGTTTTTACTGTTTATTGGGACTGGGATTAAGAGTGGCTGTGTTTTGAGTGGCAGGCACTACTGGGGACCTGTAAAAGTCTTCATCTGAGTTTTTCCTTTCTTTTCGCACTGTTCAGACAGTGTTGTAAAGTTGCACCTCTGTTAATAGTGAGAAACAGCAACGCTGCAAATCAGCGGCTTTAAAGAGCTTGGCTGCCTTTTGGCACCTGGTCATTTGGGCCGGGATGTGTTTAAAACCTTAAGCCCCCCCCAGCTGTCTGTGGAATATTTGTGGAGAACAAAAATAATGCGTTTCCTATTCTTCCTAGGCTTAGCTACGTCTGTTACATACTGTCAAGTAACCAAAGGGAGTAATCTAGCGCTGATATCCTTTCAAGCCAAACTGATCACCAAGGGAAGGGAAGCAAACCCAAAATGTTCGGCCGTGGGTTGGGCTCTATGCAGGGACTTGGGTTTGCTTGGCCATGTGTGTGCTTGTGACTTTCAAGCGTCTGCCCTGACCCTGATGTTCCAAGGCTAAGATAGTGATTTATTACAAGCTTTGCACTTTAAACATTTTGTTCATTTAAAGTTCTACTGTTGCTGTCCTACATAGCTGCAAAAGGAGAAGTTGGTACAGACTACGTTAGAAGGGGGTATTGTTATTTCTGTGGGATATTATTTAAAATTTAAAAAAAAAAAAAAAAGTAAACCACCTTAGCTCATGGTGTTTTGTTTGCAAACCATTTTTGCTACATCTTACATGGAATGTCTCCAGCTCCCTTTTTTTGCAGCAGCTGCTTAGGACACATTCCCAGAACTTATAAGCGACCCTTTCTTCCAACAAGGGGAAGGCTCTGGGTCTGCCATAATTGCTCCCAGCATCCTGACTCTGCCTGGAGTGCTTCCATCTCCTGGAATGAGTCCTGAATCTGCTCTGCAAATCGGTGTGCATAGCTTTGGTTGTTAAAAATACTAAAGATTTACTTTCTCAAATGTACCTGTATAAGAGTTCAAGCCTTGACAGTTCCTAGTAGTATATGAAGCAGATTTATTTGGTTTTGACTTTACACTTGATGCCCATTAACATTTTAATTTAAAAATTATATTTTACAAGGTTGATATCTTTAATAACCCTAAGTCTTGTCTTTTTGCATAATAGCATTTCAAGTATTTATAGTGTATTTCAATACAAGACACCACAGAACGTACTTTTCCTCTTGATTCCCCCTTGTTCCTCTACTTCTTTTTAGATGAGAGTTGCCTTATGCATTTGTTTACCCTGGCGGATTTAGTATAAGTATTTCCAGATTTGTATTTGCAAGTGCTTTTTTTGAGAACAATGGCAACTTTGAAATCCCAAGCAAAAAGTGCTGTGTAGCTGAAAAGCTTGTTATAACTTTATGGCAGAGCAAAACTGCCAGTTCTTGTCTGAAGCCAGGAGTATGAGAAATGCAAACGTGAGCGTTAGAGCAGGTATTAGACTTGCTGCCCGCTCGACCAGGCCACCTCAGCGCAGCTGAGGCGGGTGCAGCTGCATCTCGCTGCAGTCCCGGAGGGGTCGGCGCTGAGCGGGCTGCTCGCTGCCGCACCTCCTCTTGGCTCGTCCTCGGGACGTCGGGTGCAGACGCTGGGCTTCCATGTATGGGAAATGGCTTGAGGCACTCTGTCTCCAAATTTCTTTCTCAAGAAGATAACAGGTAACTCTTAGAATGTTGTATATTGTTTCCGCCAGTTGCAGGCTGGATGTGAACCAATAACCTGGCTTACAAGTTCAGAGGTGTTAGCCCCATTAAACTTCTTTTTTTCCCTTTTAAATGGCACAGTCCAAAACCAATTTAGTAAGTTATTGCTTATATAATGTACCACTAAAGCAATGAATTTGTTTAATTTTCATATTTTCTCTTTTTCATGTAGTTGCTGCCTGCTGTGTTGTCATCAGTGTCTTTCTCGGCGTAGGAAAGCCCTGGCCTGCGCAGCACACCTACTGGGGCTGGCGTGGCCTTGAACATGTGAGGCATTTGCGTGGTGTGAAGCTGTCTGCCTGGACTGGCCTCGCAGGATACATGGTATTTTTCTGTCAGCTGGATACAAGTCATTGTTTGCATGTAGGCTCCACTGAGAAGCCTTGGGAGGGAGAGAACAGAACTGAAATGCACTTTTCGTCAACCCTCTGCATATTCATATACATCTGTGTACTCAGAAAAATGCCCACTGATTTACACTGCCAACAAAAACAGCTGTATATAATGAATAGCCAATCCTTGCTATATGCTATTCCAATATACTGCTCCCATATGATCTACAGCATAAAAATTGTTTGTAGGAAGGACTTGGCAAATAAATCTGAAAAAAAAAAAAAGTCAAAATTTAACAAAAAATTAAATCGGAATCAATTACCAGGTTTTACTTGAGAAATCATTTCCTTCAAAACTTTCGTTTCATGACTGTGCTGTTTTCCAATCTTTCATAAATGTACCAATAGTATAATTCATAAATAGAGATCGGGTTATTCTGGTATTCATTTTTCATCATCTGTGGAAGAGTAGACTTTATTTTTATATTAGTTCTCCCATAAAAGGAATATGCACGTATGTCTCTGGTTACATGTGTGTGTGCTCACAGCTAGTTATTCTCCTTATTAATGTTTATGAGAGAACTCTTCACAATGCCTTTTAAAAGCACACAAACTCTATTGTTGCCTGTTCTGTTAACTTATTGACATATTCAAATAGTTGATAGAGGGAGCAGATTTTCTTTAAAGAAACCATGCTGCTTTGAGCAGTTTGTACTTTCTATCTCAATGTTGGACTGTGCTGTCCTTAATAACTCTTCACTAGTTTCCTGCTAAATGTTCATGATTATTATAAAGGAATGATTTATTATAGACTACAGTTACTACAGTCAGTACAGTACGTTATATATCTTTGAATTGACTGAAGCTATATACTCTGACAAATTTTCTCCAAGTACACATATTACTGCATCTGTCTGACCTTTCTACAACGCAAATCAAGAGAGCATTAGAAAGAAGACTCAGGGATTTAAAAAAAAAAAAAAAAAAAAGTTAAGCTGTTTT
>VXAL01019891.1:875017-902907 GCA_013399475.1 Chauna torquata | reverse complement strand
AGTTGTTTGGTTTTTTTAAAAAAAAAAAAAAAAAAAAAAAAAAAAAAATAGCATGCCAGCACAATGCTTCATGAAGCCATTTACATAAGTGAAATTCAAAGCAGTTGCTAAATTTTAATATGCATTGTCAGGACAGATTTTTATTTTTATTTGTAATTGTTACTTCTTTTTCCAGAAACTAATAAAATATTTTGCTCCAGTTTGAAGCAGCATACTTTGAAATACCTGAATTTGCTGCCTTCTACTTCAGATGATACCTGGCTTAAGGATAAACTGGGAATCACTTAGCCTTTAGTCAGCAGCAGTTACTGTAATTAGTCATTGCCAATATCTTTGTCCTCAGGCTTAACAAGTAGGTATTGGAACAGTGCCTCCCAGTCATTTGCTTTGGCCAGTGGTTATTTAAGGCCCAGTGATTCTGTTGCTCGCTCTACATGGGCAGTAAGTTAATATCCTGGCAGGTTTTTCCATGGTCTGTCAGCGGTTCATGCAGCTATTCCTTCCCTATTTTCACCCAACATAAAACCTAGTGGAAGTAAAATGGGCTGTAGTGAGTTTTTTGTGTGTTTTTATTTTCAATGATTTAGGATTAGGTCAGATTCTGTGAAAAATGATGTACAAATATGACCAAAAAATCAGTTTATAATTTTTGACAGAAAAATAATATTTTAATGTGGACGAGTTTGTTTCATTTTGTTTTTGACTGTCTTGTCCAATATCTGATGCATCATATTGGATTTTGAGATTTAGCTCAAGTTAGCTCTTCTTCGAGAATTTATCCAAACCCCCTTATATGTGCTCTTAATCTGGGGATCTCTAGGGATACGTAAGGGAATTCATTATTCAGATGACTGTGTCTGACTTTTTTTTTTTTTTCCTTTTTCCCATTTCTTTTTGGCATGTCGTGCTCTACAGTTTTGAAAGTAGTCACTGGATAAATCTTAGTCATGTCCTTCAGTGCTACAAAAGCCTGCAATTTTAGCTACAGATTTCAAAAATTGCATAGATGTTGAGATGAAAGGGGATTAGTTTAGATTAGCCTCTTGAGTATAAGTCAACAGAGGTTATGTAGGAGGTAGAGTAGTAAACCTTACATATTCATCCGTTGTCCAAGTCACAATCAACTTATATAGACAGCAACGCAGAAGGTTTTTTTCCAGTCAGTAAACCACTAACTTTAGTCTCGCTCTTACAGTACCACACTTCTACAATGTGAAAAGAAAGCCATATAATTCTAACAGCGTGTGGTACACAGCATCTACACAGCCTTGTGACTGTACCAAATGAATGCATGAGCAATTGTGATTTGTAGTTCTTGACCACTCGGTTATCTTAAATCTTCAATCTTTAACTTTAGCTATGGTAGCAAATAGACAATGAATATCTGTATTTAAATAGTTTGGCCAAAAATACGGTGCCTATTTCTATAAATCGCTTAATCACACTGTTAAATATTTGTTAAATGCAGTGTAATCCTCTTGTAATTACCTATAGCACTCGTTGAGGTGTCCTTTTCTCTAAGAAAGCAGAAATTTCTTGCTTACATTTTACTTTGCTGAAGAAGTACATATAACTTATGTTTGTAAGCACAATTAAAACCAGGGTGAGTATATATCAGTAATTACGATGTAGAGAACTGAATCAGTACTGATGCATGGTTGTTACTGTTCCTATACGGCTTCATTTACAAAATAAATAAATAAAAACTACTTGCTGCTCCGCAGGATGTTTAAAGCATTTTGTGTTAGTAAAGCTTACTGTTTGGAATGAGTTTCATATCAACACCAGACCTAATTTTGTTAGTTATTCAGCAAAAGTCAGGATCTGGGAACATTGTCTCCTTTACATTTGGATAACAAATCTGCAGGGCATCTTTATCTCAGAAGATTTGTAGAATCATAGGATGATTTAGGTTAGAAGGGACTCTTAAGGATCATCCAGTTCCAACCCCCGTACCGTGGGCAGGGATACCTCCCACGAGACCAGATTGCTCAAAGCCCCATCCAACCTGGCCTTGAACACTTTCCAGGAGGGGGCATCCACAACTTCTCTGCGCAGCCTGTTCCAGTGCTTCACCACCCTCATAGTAAAGAATTTCTTAAGTTTATCTAATCTAAATCTATTCTCTTTCAGTTTAAAACCACTACCCCTTGTCCTACCACTATACTACCTGAAAAAGGGTGCGTCTCCAGGGTCCCCTTCTTGTGGGCCCCCTTTAGGTACTGGAAGGCCGCTATAAGGTCTCCCCGAAGCCTTCTCTTCTCCAGGCTGAACAACCCCAGCTCTCTCAGCCTGTCTTCATAGGAGAGCTGCTCCAGCCCTCTTGATTGTTATATCTAGATTTATTACTGTCTGTAAAGAAAATGTGAGAAATGTGAGGTCTTGTAGGAGTACTGTCTAGAAGTCTGAGTTTTCAGACCTCATGTTTTGGCAGTTTTTCCACTTTCTATTCAGTGCCCAAGCTTCTCCCTTTCTTCTGGGAATTTTTCATTGCTGCACCTGCCAATACTTCAGTTTTCCCCAAAAAGATCTTGATAAGCGAAGGAATTTTAAACGTTTCAGCTACTAAAGTATCTTCTTGGAAATGAAACTCTGGATTAAGAAGGGTGGCACTGTTGCTTAGAGAGCTCCCATAAATACTGTGTTGAAGCATCTCAAAGGAACTGCGTACTGGGAAAGAAATCAACAGTGATCCATTGATTTCTTACTACACTTCTGAACTGTGTGTCTGTTTTCAGCTTCTAAATGAATCAATACACAGTGAAGTCATGATTTTGAAGAACAGTTACTCCTATGCAGCAGCACATCTTGTGGTTAGGCCATTAGATGGAGCTGGGAAGAGCTGTGTTCCTGTTACTCATTCAGCCATGGACCTACCTCATGGTCTTAGGAAAGCCCCTTTGCTTCTTTGGCTTCCCGCGTCCTTTGTCCACTTTTTCTAGTTAGATTGTCTGACCGTGTTATCAGGGACTGTCTCTTGTTCTGTGTTTTTGCCAAGCTCAGCACAAGGCCCAGCTGGATAGTCGACTGGATCCTTTGTATTGGTGTAGATCCATCTATTGTGTCCACTGCTGTAGTCCTATAGGTGGGTTTCTAAGACCAGAAATGAACGTACCATGTAGCTTGTTGTCAATGGGATCTCTGAGATCACCATTCTCCTCCTTAACTTGAATTTCACTCTTGCATTCTGCTTTTGATGAAGAGAAGGTTATCAAGTGTCTTTACAGTTTAAATTTTCCTCCATACATTAAGGCTGAACACAGGGGTTCAAATAAGTTTAGATGTCTGAGAAGGCTAAGCATAAAACCTTCCACTGAAAACATTCCATTTTGAAATCGATTTCATATCTACCATGCATAAAAGTCATATGCAAAATACTGTTGTGCATCACCGGATACATTGGTATCAGTCTGATTTGACAGGATTGGTGTGAAATAGGGCAGCATTGTGGCACTCTGCTTTAGCTCAGAGTTGCTGTTGGTGAGCTGTAGCTGTGCCATGTGGTTTGCACAGTAGCTGCAGTAAAGAAACATGAAGTAGAGGAGAGAAGAATTGCGAGGTGGCACCAGACATCAGTTTTCATGTGACAAATCCTACAAGTGGTTACAACAGTGCTGCAGACACATATTGAAAAAGAGCCAAATTAGCTGAGGAGTCTTCTCATCTGCAGTACATGCAGCAGATATTTCCTAGCAGGATCATGGTCAGGAAAAAATGTGACATGAAAAGGGTAATGTTTCCCTTCACTGTTATGTTGGTTGCAATGTAGAGGAGCAGGAGGAAAAAATGAGTTGCTTGCTGAAGTTTTCAGTCAGATTAATTCTTTGGCTTGACAAATTTTGCTGAAGTATTTTCACAGTGTTTGAAAAGCCACCGTCTGTGGTGAACAAGTAAAATGTGCTCCTTGCAAAGAAGTAAACAAACAAAACGCCCTCAACTGATCAGTTCTTGGTCCCATTTCAAACAATAAAAGGCACAGAGTATAGATCTGCATCTGACCTGGAATGTGCCAGAGTTTGTCCTGGCTGATCTTTCTGAAACAAATAGCAGAATCAAGGTCCAGAAATGACCAACTGGAAGAATATGACTATCAAAAGAAATAAGGGATGCTGTGTGTTGTGCCCAGAAAATAGTGTTTGCCTTTTGGTAGACAAATGTATGATTGAGGGGTTGCCTTTACCCATATACCTCTTCATTGCTGCTCATTTGTCTATTAAATTGCTTAGATAAGAACTTTTACATGTATAAAGAGGTTTCATGATGGGATCCCAAGTATTTCCAAGCTCAGATACGTATTTATTGCTCTATGTCAGCAGTAGTATGTAGCTTTGTGCAGGCACAGAAGATCTGATGATCAAAGATTAGCTGTTGTGTTTTCTCGTGTTTTCCAGCATGTTTTATTGATGTCTGCACATTTCAATGTACTCAGCATTTTTCTTGGGAAGGAAGAGGAAGAAAAAAAAAGTCTCTGTTATCGGACTCTGTCAGTTGTCTACAAAGAGACTTAACTAATTAGTTGACCATTCAGCCCTGCAGACATGGCTGGAACATGGTGCAGTTCCCTCGGGCTTGCGTTTTAGCGCTGCGTTCAACTGTTTCATTCTGTGCACTCATATTTCTTCCTTTCCACTGCCACAAAGTAGCAACCTTATTAAAAATATACTTGACGCTACTGGATGCATCAGTGGATAATGGGGTTTTGTGTAGAAGTGTGAGTCAAAACCTTCACTTCAAATGCTGTGAGGAAAGTCTAACTCTTCACAGAATTTAAAGTTGGCAGAGACTATGACAATGTTTATTCCAACCAAGTCTAGTATGCAAGATAGTGAATTTTCCTAAGAATTGTATAATCTTTCTAATATCTTTGGCCAAAAATGTCATCTTGATCCAAGGAGAGAGAGGGAAAAAAAAAAAATAAATGCAACAGAGGTAGGGCATAAACCATTTCCTTTGTAGTTGGTTCCAGTGGTTAATCACCTTTAATCACCCTTTACATTAAAAGTGGCCTCAGCCACTATTTACCAGTTTGTTTGTTTTTTCCCACAAGTAAAGAGGTGAGGTTTTTTATTTGTTTGTTTTTGTTTGCTTGTTTTAATTTACAGTTTTTTTTTTTTCTAGGGAAAAAAGAATAGAATTGATTTATATTTATATAATTTTTTAAACTGATTTTCTTGCTCCAGAAATTCAATTTTTGAGCTGAAAAAGCAGAAAAATCTTTTCAAACAATTAACAAATACAAAGTGCTTGCTCATATTGCAGAGTTGAAATTTAGGCCTTTTTCACTGTACTTTCTTGATTTCGGTAAAAGAGAGATTTTAGAATAGCAAACTGGATACTGTAAAGCTTCCTTTAAGAAATTAAGGTAAGTTATCAAGCTGCATTTTTTTTGATAGTCTTTGATTCTGCTTATACACAGAATGCAACTACTTGACGTATATGAAGAAAAATGTAAAGCAAAGCCTATCTGGAAACGCTTCTGCTGCGAACTGCTGTAGGAAGTCTGTCCTGAGGCACCAAGGTACGAATTACCGTTGCACATCCTAGCAGCCCTGCTGGAGAGATGTTTTTTGTGGAAGGCCCTAGTGGGACTAGGACACTTATTCAAATTTCTTCAAACTGTGTCTGGATAGTCATAGAACCGGGATTTTGGCTAGCTCTTCTAACTACTGGCTCTTAACATATTACTTGAGGTAATTTGTTGATTTGGTTGACTATTTAACTGGTTGGGGCAGGAATACTGGAAGATGTAATGCAAGAGGAAAAAATGACAGCACAGCTGTGCAAACAACACTAAGATGTTCTTCATGCCTTCTCCTCATTGATTTGCATCCCCTCCTCCATGTGGTCAGAGAACGCATTAAGTTGTATGTATGTGTATTTCTACACACTTGATGTGCAGAAATAGATATAGTTCTAATGTGGATTATTATGAGCATAATTTATTAATGATAATTTGAAGATCACACCGAGACTCATTCTGTTGCAGCCTTTAGGGCATCAGCAGCAGTTCGAGGGTCCAAGAGGATTCTGAACTATGATCGGCACGACACATGCTGGTAGGTGTATCTTAAACAGAGGAACTGCTATGGGGCTATTTTTAGTGTGGCTATCGAATGTCTTAGGATGGAAAATTGCAGAGCTCTGTTCCAAAAGATCCTACAAAGCCCGAGAGGATGACCTCAAAATATAAACAGATTTTTAAGACTGTGCCAAGCATGAATACATTGCCAGAAAGATGAACGGCAATTTTTGCTAGTCGTGCAGGAGAGGGAGAGGGAAAGATGCTTTCCCCAAACTGTGGTAAGTTGTAAATTCTTTAGTTTTGCTTCAGGGTTTCTTCTTCTTTTTTTTTTTTTTTCTCATTGTTCATGGGGACCAGTCCTAATACCTTCCTATTTACACCTGTATCATGTAATTCCCATCCCCGTTTTAAGCCTTGGCTGTACAGACTGACCTGGTACGTTACTGCCACGTAGAGTTCAGTGCCAGCTACTGTATGTTTTTTATAATCTCTTATACAGTTAATGGCAATCAAGAGACCCTTACACAGGACTGCTTTCACTAATTATGCAAATAAATGGATGCCATTTTATTCTTATTCACTTGTATGCACATTCCAACTAATAAAACTGGATACTATTACTAATGTGTAGCTAAGGCCAAAACAAAAACTCCAATATAAGTGTATACCATAACTGCCACGTTTATTTGAAATATAGCCTGTGTATACATATACAAATGCATAGACACACGTTGTGTAACTACACTGAATTGCATGCTACTGAAGAAACATATGCTGAAGATTGTAATGGGAGAACTAACTATGCTGCAAAGCATGACATGTGGCTCCATGTTCTTAATTTTAGTAGTATCTAATCTCTCTGTGGCAGTAATGCACCAGCTCGGTTTCCACAGTCAGGTGTAACTTCGTCTGGCCTGACTACATGAGAGTAGAAAAAAAAAACTGAAGAGATTTCTTTGAAATTCCTTTCCAAACTCATATAACAGCACATGTGAGAATGCTTGCTTGGAATGAAGAAAAATGTCAGTTTATTTGAGGATAGAACTTAAATGTTTCCTTGATTCACCTGTACCATGTCATTGGCTATATTTTCTGGAAACTTTCTGGAATATGCTGCTGTTGGTTTTCTGAGTTTTTCTACCTGTCTTGGATGTAGAGACAAAAGATTGGTTGTTTTTGTTGTTGTTGTTTGTTTTGTTTTGTTTGTTTGTCTTTTATTTTTGTTTTCCTTTTTGAAGTCATGGTCTTAATGGCTTAGTGTCTGCATAACTGTAGTTCTGCATAGAACTTCATATAGCTTAGTCGTCTGGTACCTGTGCAACAACTGAACAAAATTTTATTTTGATCCAGCAAATAATTGAATAATAATAATAATAATAAAAATAAAAAGGTATTGGTGATTGGCAGCAAAATGCTACATGAAAGTGTCTGTAGTCTCACACATGCATGCTACTTTACCGAGAGAAGTTGGAGACTGCATTTCCTGCAGTTTACAGGTGGTAGTGTGTAAGGTTGCTGTCAGGTCAGACTGTGGAGCATCTCAATGTTCATATGTTACCTTTTTTACTGTTCATAGTATTAAAAGGGGTTATAGGATTGTAACTGTTTGTTTTCTTACCTAGCTGGGTCCTCTCTGAAAATCATACATTTCAAATGCCAGTAATGTGATCTCCATTTCCTGTTCAAAATCTTTTACTGTGCTCCCTAGCTGAAATCTCTGGCTCTTTCCTGTTTCAGAGTGTGCTGTGTACAGCGACTGTAAGTATTTGTAAGTTTGCTTTTCCCTACCCTGAAGATTTTGTTGATCAAATGTTAGCACTTTTTGTTGCCCAATTTTCTTCCCTCTCCTTTGGCAGCTTTCCTCATCTCTTGGCAGTTTCAGTTCTTTGTCTAGGCTGTCCAGCAGGAGATATTCCCATTCTGTGTACATTTCTCAGAAAGGACAACTTTTGTTGCCTCTCACAGAAGCCTCATAGAATGCACACAATGTTTCCTTTTCAACCAGCAGCCTATGTAAATCTGTAGGATCCAAAGGAGTCTTCCTGCTATCAAACTGTAGCATCTCTTTCAGCTCAACCTTCCATTACATACTGTATTTAGCAATTAATTATCGACTTATTGCAATTACACTGAGGAGAGGACTGTTGAGATTTTTTTTTTTTTCTTTCCTGCCAGAAGTGCTGTGCTGCAGTATTTAACTGCAGATATTAGATGACCTGGCGAATGGAAACCTCAATGCTTGTGGAATTAGGGAGCATATAAAGTGCCTTTTGTATGTAACTACTAATAGGATCAGTACCAGCATCAGTTTAAATGATAATTTATTAAGGATAGGATTAGTAAGAGCTCATTTGACTTTGGGAGTGGAGTTAGAATCATGCTTAAAATCTCACCCAAATGTCCTGTGACTTTCTCCAGCTTGTCCTTGTCTCATTGCGCTCAGTTGGTCATTCTGTAATGGTTAGAATTACACACACAGAATTAGGTACCGAATTAGAGGTGTGATATTTTATTTTAATTTTTTTATAATTTAAGCTACAAGTGCTTACTACTGCCTTGCAGCTTTCAAGCTGTCTTATAAGCAGAAATGCATCGCATCTATAGTAGCAGCTGCTCTTTTCTCTTGTTCAAAGCATGCATTTTCTGCTTGCTCTATTCCTATCACTTTGCTTATCTAGTTTCCAAGTGAGCTGCTAAAGGGTTGTCTTGAGGGGAGACCTTTCATGCTTCCCTGGGCCTTTCCTGACTAGAAACCCAAGTGGATTTTGAATATTAACTTTCTTCAAAAACATCAGGAACTGTTTCGCAGAGTATTGTGGAGCAAGTCCTCTTACCCACCTAACACGGTGGAAGTTTAACTTGAATTTTGCGATTTGGTCATGTTAATCTATTACTATCTATTAGATACTAGTATCTAATTTGAGTCCTAGGCTGCATTAAAAATAAATAGTATCTTCCTTCAAATGTGCAAGATCAATAAAGAAGGTAAGTCATTCCTATTAATAACTTTTATCTAGTAACTTGACTGTACTACCGAAGTCCTTTTTCTTTTTTCTCTTTTTTCTCCTTTCCTCCCCACAGATCCTGGAGGGGGGCGGAATTAAATGAAGTTGCCCAACTCTTCTATTTTTGATCATATTGTTGGAAATGAGACTCTTTTGACACATGGTAAATAAATGGCTCTTAAACTTCCACTACTAGGACTGTAGAGTTTCAATTGATCAGCTTCAAACAAATTTTGAAAGTGTAGAACATAATAAATTTAGAGTTGAACTCAGGATTAGAAGCAATAGATTACAAATGCAAGGTATAGTGGGAGATAACACTGAACAAATGTTTATTCTGTTTTTTAATCTGTTTTACATAGATGAACTGATTTAACAAACATGAATTGAAAGTACTGGTCATTGAATTGATATTCAGCACCCAGTTACTATATTTGGATGGTATGGACAGACCAGAAAATATATGCAGAGGAAAGTTTAAATACCCAGTTAGCACTTCACAGAATATATTAGTAGATCCATGAATGGGGAATTAGCTTTTTTCAAACTCGGGGCAGGGGTGGGAGGGTGGAATCTGTTTTGGCTAAGCAATGACTAAAGTGCAGAGAGTTCAAGGTAAATGCCTGCAAATACTTGGGGTACACAAACATTGGTGAGTGAAGGGAGTAAATAAGCAGTGGTATAAGAGAGACTAACAGGTTGCAGCCAGGAAAGTGAAGCTGTTACACTCTGCTTGCTGATGGTGAAATGCATTAGGCTGCAAATATGGAGGCAGTGGAACTGCTTTTTCAGATGCATGATTAGCTTGGCTGGAGCACAGGAAAATGTACATTTGGGATCAGTCTTGTTTTGGCATGGAATATAATGAGATGAATCTATGATTATTTTTTTCCCTGTTTCTAGCATCTATGATGTCACTCTTGTGAAAACATTTCATGATAGAAAAATAGAAAAAAATCCCTCCTTTGGTATTTCTGTAAGGTTCTGCAGATCGAAAGTCACCATGCTGAGCTGTCAGAGTCCTGGAGAGTAAAATCTTCTTCTGCTATGCATCATAGGCGAGGGCAGGCCCTGGTGTGGGCTGAGATGGTAATTAGGTTTTATAGCATGTGTATCTCTGGGTCTTTTTACAATCTATTGCCAGAATGTACTATTTTAAGAGGTGAGCATGTGCCTGTTGAGGATTGACGTGAGCTCACCAGCTAGAGTCTCGCACGCCACCAAACAGCTGTCAGGACAGAGCATTCGTCTCCAGTCCTGTTCTGAATTCAACGCCAGCAGCCCCTGCACCCATCTGGAGCCCTGTTCATGGATCTGCCTGTGCAGAGCTCGCCAAGGGATTCAGGCAGACATCACGTTGTTCACTGCAGCTGTTTTTCATTGTGTGTGAAGTGAGAGGGTCCATCTTTGAAGCTGGATATGGGCCAGTGACCTGCTGATGAAATACTTTATTTGCCAGCATCCTCAGAAATGCTAGAAAGAAATGATAGTGTTTCTATGTATTTGCTTAAATTCTCACTTTAACTTAAATTCCCAAATGTCGAGTTTGGAGAGCACTGTCTGCAGAACGATGCACTGCTTGCTGCTCTGCGTTGCTTATGTCCTCCTCTTCCCATCTCAGGAGCACAGGAGCCAGGCACCTCCAGCACAGAGCTTCCTCCGGGGCAAGAATAACGCAGAAGAGCCGAGGGAAGAGAGAGCAGCCTTTGCCCCAGCGCCTGAACAGCTGGGGTTCCCTGTGCGCTGCCAGCCAGCTGGGCTGCAGCTCCCGCAAGGGAAGGCTGCCTTCATCCCCTCCTGCTGTCCTGCCATACGTACTGCACAGGATTCTTCAGATGAGAGAGTTGTTAGTATGCGCAATCATCCCAGTTTGGGGATTCTGTAAGTTAGTCAAAAGTCCTGTTTGGTAATTCAGTTTCATGTCCAGGGAACAGCTGTATTTCAAAATAGTGTTCACACTGGGACAAACTTGATAATTTTTGTCATCTTAAGCATTCTCCAAAGTTGCTGCCTGATCAGAGAGCAACAGAAATGTGCATGAAGGACTGAGAATCCCAGTTTGAACAGTGATTTCAGCATGGGCTTGGAGGAAGTGAGAGCTATACCAAGTCTTCAGTGTCAAGTGTAATTTTGGTGTCACTTGGCTGATAAAAGCCAGGTTAAAAATCTAGCCCTCTCCTTTGCACTGGTTTCAAAGATCACCATCAGGCCTCTCAGATTGATGTCTAAATTGCATCTCCTCTTAAACAGATGTAGAAAATACAAAACTGTGCATCTCCCTAGCTGTTTCCTTTACACTTCTTTTCATAATTTTTATGCTTTTGGTGTTGCCCTCTCTTTAAAATGATCCTTGGAAAATATAGCATGTTAAGGGAAGACTTTTGAAGATGTTAGTTCCTTTGAAAACACTACTTTATCTACAATATAGCAGAGAAACTGATTTATGGTAAACCATTGGACATGTTCAAGCTCTAAATAACTCGGAACTTCCAGAAAATTGATCTACAGGATCCTCCAAAACAAATGAAAACACATAGCTAAGTAGGGAAATTAAGTAATTTCCTCCTTGCTGTGATACTGCTTTTTTAATAGCTCTGTATAAAATCTGGCTAGAGGTAATGCTACATAGGCTATCAGAATAATTTCAAATGAGACAATGGCAAACCACATTTTTTTTCCTGTGAGCTAAATTAGTTTTTTTGTTTTGTTTTTGTTTTTTCCCCTTAATGATAGGGTATGAACTCTGGCCAATTTTCCTTTCAATTTTAACTGCTACTTTGAAATCTCTTCCTAGGAACTAACTAGTCAAAGAATACCACCTGCTATAAAAGAAATGGTGTGTATTTTTTTTATGTAGATGTAGGATTTTGCATTTCCAGCCTTGCTGTAACCAACATGTGGCTCACATGTTTCCTGAGAATATCATAATTTTAGGACTGGAACAAGTGACTGGAGTGGTGGTGGTGTTTATGTAGCAGTGGTGTTGTAGTCGCTATGAGCAAAGCGTGCTAGATCCTGAACAGGGCTGACCTATAGTGGCACGAGGTACCTGCTTGCAGGAACGTACCCTATAAAGATGTAAAGGATGGATGACACTTCCGAATGATCCGGGCTTTGCATGCGGTGAGGATCAGCCTGCCACTCTGATCATAGTTGAAGCAGTTTGTGGAAAAGGAGTAGTGATGCCAGCTTTTAACAGTTGCTTCAGGAACTACTCTCTGAATACCTCTGGGCGCATTAGGAAAGATGCATCTGTACTGAGTCTCTGGCGATGTGTTACTACCAAACTTGACAAGTGCTAGTGGAGCTACTCTGGCACAGAAAATCACCTCGGCTGAGCGCACGGCCGGTTCAAGTGGTGGGAAGCGGCATGGAGCCCGCAGCCGGGGACAGGGCGGTGGCGGGAAGGGCGGGTGCTCCATCAGCAGGCGGCCCGCTCTGCTCACCAGCAGGCGTAGGCTGCGGCCCTGACGGCCGCCCCAGCCACCGGCAACGCATGGAACAGTGTTCTGTCAGGCGTGTGGCAGCGAGGCGCGGACATGGTGGCCACCTGACAGAAAGCTGTGCTCTCCGCCTCCGTTCCTCCGGCGCCCGGTAGGACTGATGCCTCCACCCAGGCGGAGCGCCAGGCAGCTCACGCGACCACCCAGCCCTCAGGGTGCCTGGCACCGCTCCCCAAGATGGAGGGCGAGAGCACGCACACCTGCGCCAGGTGTGCCCAGGTAGGTGAGCTGCTCTGCCCGGTGGCCAAGCTTCAGGAAGAGGTCGGGAGACTGAGAAGCACCTGGGAGTTCAAAAAGGTGATAGATCAATGGAGCAGTGCTCTGCCTTCTCAGGTACACATATGCCAGCCCAGCATGGCAACTACAGAGGCAGGCCCAGCATCTGATCTGCATCAGGATAAAGGCAGCAACTTGAGGGACACTGAGGAGCGGAAGCAAGTTGCTGCACGGAGCTGCAAGAGGAAACCCTGCCTGCCTGCTCTGCTTCCACTGCTGATGAGGTATGAGGCTCTGGGTGCAGCGGACAAGGGATGTGAAGTGACGGAAGAAGAGGCATCTGTGCAAGTTCTCCCTCCAAGGTCAGATCAACCAAGGTCTCGTAGCAAGCGCAGCATCAAGACCTGCACCATGAAGAAATGGTGGTGAGTTGTAGTCATAGTTGACTCCCTCCTCAAGGGAACAGTGGCTCCCATCTGCAGACCAGACCTTCTGCACAGAGAATTTTGCTGCCTAACCGGGACTCAGATCAGGGATGATACTAGGAAGCTTTCAAGCCTTCAGACTGTTACCCACTCCTCCTCTCTCAAGTGGGTACCAAAGACATAGCTACAAGAAGCCTGAGGTCTAAAAAGCTAAATCTGATCACTTTACATCTAGGGAGTTGAAAATCCAGTCTAAATCCTGAAATGGTCGCTCTTTGAATTCAGCTTATTTCAGTGGTGGGCTGTGAAGGACTCGATAGCAAGATGACAAAGGCTTCAGTCAAGAGTGCTTTCGTCCAGTTTTATACTGTCTGACTGTTGCAATAGTACAGTAGTAAATCAGCTCAGAAGGCTTATGCATGCAGCTTGTGTCTTTGAAAAAGCTTACTGTGTTGTCATGTGCAAAACAGGAAATGTGTAATGGTATGAACCCCAGAGGAGCTGATCCAGGGCAAACTCTCCTGACCTCGTGGAAAACACATCCATCTGAACTTCACAGTGAAATGCAAACATAGAAGTTAACCACTGAAGTTAAGAAATATCTTTGCCTGCATTGTATTGCTTTAACGTGGAAAGTTTTAACATGAGCAGCAGAGCACCATGGAACTGTCCTTGTGGTGGTGGTCTTCTCAGAAGCAAGATCATACACCAGGTTCTTTTCATTTTGCAAGCAAAGTGATATTTTGCAGTGAATGACATACTTTCAGATTTACACACTATTAGGTATTGCTGTCCACAAAGTATGAGAAAAATGTAACTGCCAAAGAGAGAGATACATGCTTCAAATTAACCTGAGCAGGTACAAGCTAGATCCTTAGTTAAAACTGAGTAGAGAACAGATCAAGAACAGAAATTTTGTTCCAGAAATGACTTCTTGTGGGCAAGACCAGATCTCCACTGAAGGCAATCAACGCTATGTAACCCTGCACATGTCAGAATGAGTATAAGGCATTCTTAAAAACAAGCAAGACTTAGCTTGTCTTGCACAGGTATAACAACAGGGTCCAAATGCTGGTCCTAGCGTTATCTGAGATAAGGCTGAGATATCTATGTCTTCAGATAAAAGGCCCAGGTTTATTTCTCATTAAATTAAAATTAAGGGAGGAATATACCACTTGAAACTTAGAAAGCTATGTTCTAGTTCTCACATAAGCTACTCGTTATAATTAGTTCTTTTGAAAAGACCTAGGAATACATTCAGAGTTAGAAACCACTTAAACTTTGGAAGCCTATAAACTATAAAGCCTACTGTGTAGAGATGTGCTAAATATTCACAGACAGACTAGTACTAATCTCTTCGTTTAAAATTCTGGTTGTTGCAGTAGTGTGTGTCTTCGCCTACTGATAGAAACAATATTTCTTTAGGAACCTTTCAGTTAAATACGATGCTGAAGTTATTCAGTGCAACATAAACATTTAGCTCTGCAGTTTAGTCTGTAAACATTTAAAAGATTGGAATGTTTATTCAAAATGGCCAGGCTTCCAAAACTTGCAAAACTGATCTGCTTGCAGTGCTAACAAGGAGTAGAAAATGATGAGGTTTACACATTTGAAAGTGAAGACGAGAAAATCCCATTTTTAGCCCTCATAAACAATTATCTTCAGGTTTTGTTTCACTTCTGAGTTTCCTTGGAGCCAGTTTTCCTGCTTTGAGCTGATTTCAGAAGAGAATTGGTTGGGATTAGGATTGCACCTGGAATCTCAGTGTAAACCCAGGTCCCAGTGAAAGGAAGGGGCTGATGCAGTTAATAATGCTTTTTCTATTAAAAAAAAAAAGTTCATATGTCAAGCTGAAAAAAGCAAAGGTTGATGAGTTGCTTCATGAGCAATTGAGTTTTAACTGCAAAGAAAATGGCAATTTCCAGTCACAGATGTGGCTGTAACCTCGTATTTTGTCCTTCTGCGTTATGATACTGTTAGTAAGTCACCACCTCTATATGCAAGTAAGCATGATTGTTCTTGGCTTGGTTGTTTAGTGTTTCCAAAGAACTTTGCTAGTCCTGGCATATATTATAGTTGTAAAGGGTTTATTTTGGTGTAGTACATAGAACTGTTACTTCTGTTTACTTTTTGTGTTCCTTTTATGCGCTAAGCTGCCGAGTCCAACCTGATCTGTAACACGATTCACATCGTTGTCAGCTCTGCTGTTGAAATCCTCCTGTCAAGTCAGAAGGGAGTTGGCAACTTCACATAGGGGGTCAGCAACAGAGGCAGTAACAGTCCAAATAATGGCTCCAAAATACTAAATTAACGTTTTCAGAAGTCAATAGACAACTTGGTTCATGTTGTGATGAAAGGGCAAGTGAAGGCAGGAGGATTTTGTTCCACGTAAGCTACTTCTTTTGTGACTAAAGTTACAGAATATTTTAATGAAATGACCACATAGAAGAAAGCTGATTTATTTTGAACCTTAGAAGGGGTTAAGCACATAGCTGCTACGTGACAAGTTCCAACTACAACATCAGGGAAGAACTCACACCAGTTCTGCAGTTAAACGTAGATCTGCCAACAGAGGGGAACTATGTAGTTTCCCTATAGCATCTGACATAATTCTTCTGAATGTGTTTAAAAGTAATTATTCTCATAGTTTTTTTTTTTATAGCTGTGCCCATAGATATAATTGCTGTAATGACACAAATGGCTACTTGAATTCTCCAGTGCACTTCTAGTGATTGGATGGCTGATATTACCCCATGTTTTGATCTGCTAAATACCCTGAGGTGACTTTATTTTGCCAACCTTTTTCATTCTTGCTATTAGTGCAAAGATAGTTGCACAGCAGGGGCACAGTCATTATTGGAAACCTCTGAATATTCACTTCTATAAAGTTTTGGTAGACAGTAGAAGGACTCCCTCTATTGGCAAATCCAAGCGTAACTGCAAAATAAGAATTCTGTGCATATATCTTCCTGGGATACTTGAATTTTGTGGAGTCTCAGAAATTTGATTAATGCAGTTGAGAATAAAATAAAATAGCCACAATCTGCAACTGAACTGTAAATTTTGACACCTCCATAATTCTGGTCTATTTACATTGGAGTGTCACATACAATATTTTCTCCTTAACTTTTTTTTCTTCATTCCCTGGTGTAGTCTTATATTAAAATTGAAGAAAGATGGAACATCAGTGGCTCATTTTTGAATGTTAAATATTTGGGGAGGTGAAGTAGTACAACTATTTAAAGAAAAGACAAAATGCCTTTCTCTGTTTCCAGAAGAGGGCTCTGACTCACCATGTCATGTATTTTAATAGACTGAGGGTCTGAATCTTAACTGTTATCACCAATCTCTCCTTCCTTTGTGCTCTGAGCCCTGTTATTATCGTTATTATCTCAGACAATAGGTTTTACTGACTGATTCTTTTTTTGTTATGATTTTTTTACACAGCAGCTACTAGGTTTTGGGTTTTTTTTCCCTCTTTCTTTCCACGTTGCTCCTAAATATGAAAATGCAAGTTCAGTTCAGGATCTAATGGGTCTCCCTCCCTTAGAACCCCAATCAAAGGAGGTTTGCAGGGCTTAAAGCATGGGTCAGGGGTGCAAAACAATAAAAAGCGTTTGAGGCCAACTGTAACTATCCTGGACTGACTGAGCTGGAGAGACAAGGCACAGGAGCTGAACTCCTTGGCACAGGTCAGTCACCATCCCATCTGAGCCCGTGTCCTGCACGTGTTGCCCCAACTCCCCACTCCAGTGGAAGGGCGCTGGGCAGAGCAGAGACCGGTGCGATGCTGCCGGGCTGTGCTGCTCCCTCACCATCAGGCGACTCTTGCTCTCTGCAGTTTGAAGAAAAGGAAAGAAGTGTGTACCGATTCAACCTAGTAGCTAACTAGGGAATGCTGGTTAGAAAAACTCTAATTTTAGATCTGAATTTCACTTCTACCCTTTATACAGTTACTGCCTTATTGCTGTCAGTACTGAGAACACAGAACTGATTTTATTGAGTTCCAGTTAAATATTGTGTGATGCAGCTCTCTGAGGATCTAGGTTGTGGTTAGAGTGCCTAGCTGGGAGGCTGGGACACCTATGAAAGGCAATCTTTCAGTGCTTTCTTTTTTTAGCAGAATATTTTGAGCAATCTTGGGTAAAAGATCAGCTGTACTAAAGATGATTTGAATGGCATGGTTTTCCCTGAATATGGGAAAGGCTCCTGACTGAGTCAGGGCTGAGTCACGGGAAGATTATGCTATTTCTGTATATGAGACATAGTTTATGTTCCGATAGTTATTTCCCAAAGAAGGGTTTCACCACAGCGAGATGCTGCTGCAGCTGGAGGTGTAGTTTGATGAGGTGCTGACTGCTATCATTAGTGAGGTAACCACTCAACCAGAACTTGCTGCACACAGATGACCCCCACAGGCATTAGATTCAATGATCAGAAGGTCTGACCAGTTGCACAATGATCACTTTTAAGCAGAGGTTGGATTTTGCGTTTTTGTAGTCTTGGGAATAGACGAGGGAATAGAAGAAGCTCAATGTGGTATATCCTAACATAGCATTTAAAGGTGAAGAGAGAAGAGCAGAAGGTATGAGAGAGGGTTCAGGTCTAGTCAATAGCATGGAAAAGGTGAAAGGCTGTGGATGAATGGCCTGACAGGAGGTGCTGTAAGGTGTCAAAGCAAGAATCAAGGCTAAACAGAGCTTTGAGTGAGATAACTCTAAATCCCATCTTCTTTTCCTATTAGAGGAAGCAATGTGATGAGAAAATATGGAGGAGGTAATCATAGACACGTTGCTGTAAACAGAGAATGGAAGAACAGGAGAGGAGGCAAGGGGATATAAGAATTAAGATATTTGTTTTCTAAATTGCTTCTCCAACTGTATGGAAATCAGGGCCGGTTAACAGGACAAAAGTCACTTGCAAGACTTCACAAAACGTCAACACCCTTCCTTTTGTTTAGGTATACTAATGTTTTTTTCTTCTAAGCCTCTGGAAATATGGAGTGTGGTGTCTGTAAAGACAAGGATTGTCAAGTCTTTGATGCCATACGTGTAAGTACTTGTAATAGCTTGTGTTTTGTCAGTCAAAATAAAAGCTGTAATGAAAGTCTTTATTTTCCTGTAATATTTTTACCTGCATTTTTAGTATGGCAAATTCCAAACAAAGAAATTGGTAGTGCTTGCATAATAGGAAAGACAGTGCAATACTTAGCTATTGAAAATAATTGAAAGATCAGTAGTAAACAGCATGAGTCTAATACAGCTTATAGGGAAACATAGCTGTTATAATCACTGGAGCTAACCACTGTCAGCTTAGTAGAAATCCCTTGCCTTGTGCAGACTATAATGGACTACAGGGACTGCTAGAAAAACTGGCTTCACTCTCGTTTGACTTCTCAGAAATTCTGCTGCCAACAAAATATCTTTCAATTGAAAATGCAAAAGTAATATTTTGAAATGGGCTGTTGAAATATTATATTACGGTTGGGTAAGTTTCCCCAGCTTCCTGTGAATTTACCAGAGAACGTTTCTTTTCTTTTTTCCAAGGGGAGGAAATCCTCTGCTTATCTACTGACCTGATTCGAAAGCTCTATGATACTGCTGAGTGTCAGTGGCTGAGTTGCTTCACTCTTCGTTTCCTGGAGACCATACTAAAAAAGGTGGGTATCTGTTTTTACATTATATTAAGTTCCACCCATAAACTCTGTGGGGCTGGAAAGTCATTTATAATGATCAAGTGAAGAGTTCAAAATGGTATTGTAAACTGCCACAGTCGACGCATGGAGATAAATGGCAGATCTAGAACCCATTCAGATGGGTTTCCCAGTCTCCCAATTGAAGTACATTCAGAAGCACTTAAAAAACAATATTAGCAAATATTTATCTCTTTTCCCATAGTGGGAGCTTAACCTCGGTGGTGTACGAACTTGGGCAATGTGAGCTCCTTCTCCTGTTACCCAACTCTATTATTTGGAGCTGCTCAGAATTAGATTTTAGCTAGAGTTCTGACTTCAATTTTGTGCAAGATACAGCCCAAAGCAGAAGATCTAAACAAACTGCATAAGAAGCAGTAATAGAGGGTTAACCAGCAGCTATATCTGAGGGAAGCTGTAGACAAATCTGAGCTGTAAATGGCTGAGCTAGCAACTTCTGTGAGTGTGTGGTTGCAGGGTGTCAGCCCAGCAAAACAAGCCAGGTTATGTCCACCCAGCAGTAAAACACAGAGTTATCCAATTGTAACGCTTTAAGAGTTTAATGACGTTTATATTAATGTGAAATGGAAACTAAAGCACTTACATCTGTTATTCCTTGATGAAATTGCTTATTTCAAGACCTCATTCTGCTTCATGTGAAGGGTGATGGTTTGTGTATAAATGCACATTCAACACTCCATAACTTGCATAGCCTGGAGTGTAGAATTAGCTTTTATCCTAACTTGAATTAATTTAGTAACAGTAGAAGGTATCAGATTGGCAGGCCCAGAAATCAAAGCTCAGGGCATGACTGTTTTAGGGAAAACACAAAATATGCGCAAGAAAATTGTTTCAGCAACAATCCCATGTACTAAAGACCTACACAGATCTATGGTAGATGCCCCTTTGACCACACAGAGTCTGTACAGTCTGTTACAAATCCTGGTTCAGTTTATGAAATGGCTATGTTGTTGAATTCCTCAGCATACGTCAAGTCAAGCCATAGACTATATCACCTGTATTCCAGACCAGGGACAATGAAAAGTCATTAAACATTGCTGACATGAATGTGCTGGGAAAATGAAGCTGGACTGCAGAAATCATTTCAGCTGAGCTTGGCTCCAAGAAATGGATTTTAAGCAGTAAATTTTTTTCAGGAGTATAACACATATTGGGGATAATACTACCTCTTAAACATCATCAAGCCTGTGACACTAGTGGGTACAAAGAACTTGCAAGGAACAAGCAGGAGAGAGGAATAAAAGCACATGATATTGTTTTGTAGGGATCTTGTTCATCTGAAGGCCCAGTTATGAGGGAGGAAAACAGCTGCATAAACAGCTGTGAACTGCATGATTTAGCAACCATATGTAAAAAAGGTAAGTTTAAAACTAAGAAATGCTCAGGAGTAGTAACAAAACTGAGGAAGGAAAATGGATACAAATGAGTATTATTCTGTTCAGGTCCTTGTGCTCCTTTCATTGGCTAAAATAAAGTGAAAGCATCTGAGAGTGCCTTTCCAAAATCTCCATCAACTAACAGGACTGTAAAGAAGCGAACCCAGAACATGTGTGAAAGAACTCTCTTAAGGGAGAGTTGGAAAATGATGTCTCAGGTCTCAAAATGAATGTAGATCAGATGTATGTTTATCTTCCAAGGATGTGATCGTCATCAAGCTCATGCTGGCAGCATCTGGAGTAACCTGGATCGCTCAAGTTCCAGGCTAGCACTCCAAAAATTGTACCACGGGCTAGCTGGTCCTCTAAGTTCCTAGGTTGCCTGACAGAGTTTTTAAAAAAAACAAAAAAACAAACAAAAAAACCTTGCAGAAATCTTCTCCTGTAGTTTCTGCTTGCTTTTAGTGTGCAAACTCTCTTGTATCTTATCCTTGAATTTTCACCAATAGAATATTTTAATGATAGAAATACAATGCTGAAAAATGGAAATGGAAAAAGGAAGGAAGAAGACAGCACCTGTGGAACCAGGGGTGTGGATGTTGTACAGCTATTGAATTAACATAGTTTCCATCACTCCATCCTAGTTTGCGTGCTGTTATGGCACAAACCCACTTGGAAAGGTATAAGGTTGGAACTGAAGTTTGGAAGAGGCACTAGGAAAATGCAGTGTTTGCAGGAAATGCTGTTGTGATTTTGTGCATTCTCCCACAAAGTCTTCTCAGTTTGAATCTGTACTGAGTCAGTACCAGCACAATGTCAGAAAGCAGTATGACTGTGCTTGAGATAATATGAAAAGTTTCACCTACCCAGATACCAAGGATTCTAGGCCTCATTTGCTACTGTCTTATCCCGGCTGTGGCATCATTGCCCACATACATTTAGTTTGAAATCCTAATACAGAGTGACAGTTGTTAATATGAGTAAAGGTAAACCTCTGTTCAAGGGGCATATAAGGTTCGGGGGCTCTATCCCAGCTAAATACCAGTTTAGATATTAAAACCCACTTGACGGTATCCCTTCTGTAATTTTAACTGCAGAAAATATCTTTTTCCTCCCTGTATCAGCTGCGCAGCATGGCTTTTGTGAAGGAACTGTGTGCTGGAGTGATTGCACTTCTACGCTGGGTTTAGGTTTCCTTCAGAGATGATTGAAAACCAGTCTTAAAAGGTATGTGTATGCATATATGCTATAGTGCATGTTTCTGCATACTTTTCTTCTTGTAAGCTCTTAGGGAAAATTGCTGCAGTTGCACTCTGCTCTAGAGATATAGTCAGTCAAACTATGACATAATATTTACTTCACCAGTAAATTTTCCTAATGTGCTTTTGAGGTGAAATGTGTCACAAACATACAGAGAAGAGCAGTCAGAAATCTGGAGACTCTTAGATTTATCCTCCTGGCAGGAATTCATGATACAGCTGAGCTGATCTAACAAGGATCAAAGAAAGCATGGCTGGAAATGAAGGGTGGAAAGGAGAGAGCGACCTTGTCCCTTTTTGGCAGCAACTATACTGTGAATCTCTGTGGGAGTCTCAAATGTAATGCTGCTGAAGGTGAAGAAATGGGCCTTATGGAGAGTTCCTGTTAACATCTCTTTTTATTTTAATAAGCTCTAAGGAAAGCAACAATTTAATGTGCAAGTTACTTCTAGCTCTGTAACTTGGAAATTTGCATACTGTCCTTTCAAAAATGTTTTCCATATTTTATGTAATTGTATATTTTTATACATTTGGGGTTAAAAAAAATTGGCACTTTTCAGAATATACTTTGTCACTTGTTTGAGCCAAGCACCTATCAGGTACTAACAGGATTTAAGGGAAGAAACAGTGGGCTAAGGAATTACAGAAATACGTTGCTGGAGCTAGATCTTCATCTTTGCCTAAAATACAAGAAGATGACATATTAGTATTTTGTGCCCCAAATATTCACTTGTGTGACTTATGACTATATACTTGTACATATCCATAGAAAAAAGAACATACTAATATTCCAAAACAGATGATCTCGGTGGTGGTGGTGTTTTTTAAATCATGAGCCGCTTCTTTATGAAGAGCCTATCAAAAGCATGACCAGTGCTTATCATTGCACACATGCATCCTGCTGGTTATTTCAGAAATTGTTATATCTATGCCATATAATTCCTTCGTGCATGCAGTGAAAATATATCATCCATATGAAATTGTTATTATATTTCTTCATGTATCTGTTCTTGTGATTCTCACTGTCCCGGATTTTTGCTCACGAATGTGTGAAATTCAGTGGTTTTAATTACTTTTGTCAGGTTGAATAAAGCAGGGGCCAAAGCTCACCAGTTCTGCTCCTCTACTCTAAAAACACAACGGCCTTGCTGTCATCTGCTTTCTTCCTCCAAGAATGGAGACATGTCTTCCTCCAAGAGTTGGAGACATGGGCGTTATTCTCTCCAAGAGTATCATGCATCCCTTTCTGCTCTGAAGGTGTAAGAGAAACAGAGCAAAACCCCAGCAGCCAGAGAATGTGTTATTGAATGAATAGCGAAGCCTTAGTTGTAACTTTCCTACTGTTAACAAAATTTTCCCCAAGTGCTTCCTTTTTGCCTCAGAGAGGCAGTTTTGGAATTAAGATGCCATTGAGATGTCTATGGAGGTTAAAGCTGCTGTTTTGGGCTGCCTACATTTCCAAGCAGACTGCACTTACCCTTGGGTCACTTTTCACAGGTTTTTGTCAGTTTTTGTAACCAGAAAAACTGTATGTAAGCTGAGATTTTGATGGGACAGCATAGTGATGGCACATGCACAGGCAAATACAGGTTTCAATTTCTTCCTGACTCAGTTTCTCCTCCTCAGTTTTTCCTGACTCTCTTTTCCTGTTTTAAGGTGTCCAATTTTCAAAGCTCTACCCCACTCTAACAAAACTATAAATATTCTCACAGATATTTCTGCAAATTTACTGCTTGAACCAAAACACACTGAAGTCTACTGAGAGACTTCACTTGTCTTGGCTTCAATCTATCAGCTTCACATGGCTCTCTTAACAGTTCCCCTTATTTCACTGATAATGAAAGAAACTCATCCTAACCATTTACAAATGGCTTCCAATATACCAAATAGCTCTAATGTGCATCACTTAATTATAAACATGTTTTTAAAGAGAATGTTCCCTTTAATAGTGGTGTTATGCAACTTGATTAATTTTTTACTGATATAACATGCTGCCAAAGCTACCGCACCATGGTATCTTTTTTCTTTTTCTGACAAGAATATTTGTTGTCCATAACAGCTTTTGCAGGAAGAGGGATTTGCTCCCGCCAAAGCTCCCAAAGAGCCTGAACTCAGAGGTTATCATTCCTGTGAAAAAATTTCCAGAAATGAAATGTGTTGAGTAAATGCCTCACTCCCTGTCTGAAAATGGCAGTTAGGGAGGTTTCCATACAATGGTTTCCTTGTCAGAAAAATATTTCATATGCTGCCATAGCTAATCTGTTTGGTTTTTTTTTTGTTTATGAATGTAGCATCAAAGGTGTGGGACTTAGAACCACAGAGGCTGGATAAATACAGGGATTCACAGAAGTGAGCCAAAACCTGAATCTTAGTTAAATCCATGGAACATTGCAATCGACTTCAAAGCAAGCACAGCCAGGTCTGGAATAAATACCGGGCTGGTTGCAGCACTACAGGCTTCCTTATACATCCCTCCTAGTCTAGGCATGATGTTCAGAGGGCTTTTCTACATGAGAAANTATACAAATTCTGCTTGAAGAAGAATTGACCCTTTGTAGATGTCCCTGTGTCCTCATCTGATGAGAGTAGCAGCTCCTCCTAACCTGTTTCAGTCAAAATTACTCTAGGTAACAAAACTCTACTGTTAAAGCTAATGCGGCCCCTTTTGGCAGGCGCATGTTAGAAAGTTAACTCAATGGTCCCTGGCCTTATTTGAATGTGAGCTATTCTGTGGTCTTAATTTTTCCATCCGTCTGCATAGTGAATGTAAGACTATACTGCATCAAAACCTGTGCTGATGTTTAGTTTTGTCTACTATCATAAATGTCTTTATCAGTGAGGCTTAAGATCAGCTACGAATAAATTTGCAATTTATGCTGAAGAACAACAAGCCATTCTTAAATTGAGATGTTCACCTGCATTGAACTACTTTAAGTTTTCTCCCATGGACACAGCCTTGGCCTCTGCAGTGCTAGTTGAAATTTTGATGAGGAAAAAGAAAACAATTTTCTTCTTTACTTCCATCACAGCTGTTGTATTTCAGCGATTAGCCATGATGGTATTTTGAAGCTGTAAGGAGGAGAAAAACACAGCCCCTCCGCTGAAAAGAGTGGGTGGGTGACCAGGCACGAGAGCACAAAGCTGTGACTGACATCCTAGTTTATAGCTTGGAGAAACAGGGCTATCAGGGCACTACTGCTTAAGATGATCAGTGACAAAATCTCAGGTAAGATTGGATTTCTCAGGTCTTCTGATCTGCTTTCCTTCCTTTCTTGGCCAGGTGCTTTGATTGCAGCTTCCACCTTTGCAACCTGGACATATGCTTTAAGAAGCCTGAAGACATCCATCAAGATTAGTTTTCTAAATGAAATAGCCTTGTATAAAGCATATTTATGAGAGAACCCAGTGTTGAAAAGTAGGTTCTGAGATCCTGTTCATAAAAATGCAAAGAAGAGTTTATTCCCTACCCAAGTTGTACAATCTTGTGATTCAGTGAGCAATGTTATGTTGATGAGTGTCTTGGCAAAAGAAATTTAACTGGAAAATGCTAGGTCTTTTTGTTTTTCACTTTTATTATTTTGTTTTGCCTCTCTAAATGCTTCCATGTGAGCAATTCACTCATCTTTAAAGAATGCATGTAGGGGGAAAAAAAAAATGTGTATTGAAGTGTTTAGTTAGTACTGCTTGTACTAGAAAAGGTCAACATGAAAAATCTTCATTCTCTAAAACTCTCATAGAATTTTACTGAAGGAAATGTATGTTATACAACAAAACTGGGTTTTCTCTCCTACCTTTCCTGGAAAACATGTTTTGGTGGCATGTTTTATAGAACCAGGTAAAACAGTGTTTTGGGCATTAAGATTAATATTAGTAGGATTATTTTGCAAGCGTTCTCTGGGGTAAGTAAAAGCACAGCAGTCTAGCCCCCACGGTGAAGTAAAAGTCACTAAGTCACTGTCAGAGATCAGTTAGGAAGCAGCAGCATGTATTACGCAATACTACACAGGTGAAGGTTCAGTAATGTGAAGGGATCCTGGAAGGTTTTAATTTGTCTGTAAACTCTGCAGCTTCAGATTTTCAGCCAACTTATGGGCAAAGAGTGTATTGGAATATCTAGTCAAATGGTGTAATCGTCTTTTGCTATTTTTTTCTTCAAGGAGAATGGATATTGGTTATCTTCAGAAGAGTTAAGCAGGTGAGCTTAATGTTACATTATGTTGTGAGAGCACTGAGAGAGACAAGTTGCTCATTTTCTGAATTATCCGAAGAGTTCCTGATTGTAGTAGTCAGTTTCTGGTTCTAAGTCAGATGTTAAGCTGAACACTTAACACCTTGACTTGGAGGGCAGCTTCCTTTATTTGGTTTGGCAGCAGCTATGCCGCGCAGTCGTTCAGGAGATGACGTCCGGGAGGGGAAAGTCCAGGGTGGCGTTGGGTGTGTTTTTATGAAACAGACTTTCCCTTGAAAATCGCCTTTTTGTCAGGCCTGTTTTGTGGAACTCGCCAGCTTGTTTTCTAGGCGGAAGCTGCTGAGGCTCCCCAGGAAATGTTTCATGTCATAAATACCGCATGCTAGTCTCTCCGAAAAAAAAAAAAAAAATCCTTTAAAACCTGCAAGGAATACCGAAGCTGTCCGTGCCCTTGGCTCCCAGCCGCGGTCGGTGCAGAAGGGCCCTATCAGCCGCCATGAGGTGAACAGGCGCGCTGCCCGCTGGCCCGAGCCTTCCCCTCCCGCACGGCACGCACGTGTGTATACAAGCTTTAGAAACCAACGTCCTTTATTTATTATTTTACTGGGGTGGTGGTGGTGGTGGTGAGACACTCGCTCTTTTTCCTTACAAGGCTGAACACTGAGAGTTAACAAGAGCCCAGGGCCGGCGGAGTGCCCGCGGGCTGGGTCTGGCGGGGCCGCCCCAGGGCGGTCTCCGAGGAACGCGGCCGCCCCTCACCACAGGCCTGGGCCGCGCCGTGCGGCCGGCACCGCTGCNCCCGCCGCCGCCGCCTCGCAGCGCGACCGAGCCGGCAGGAGGGGCGGCGGCCGCAGCGGCTCCCGAGGACCCGCGGTAGGAGCGATAGCCGGGCCAGGCTGGGCGGGGAGGAGATGGGCGAGTGCCACCGTCTGACGGGGACGGGGCGGGGGGACACCGCGGCTGGCCGGGGGCGACGGAGAAAATCGTGACGGGGAGAATCGTGACAGCAGGCCGGGGCGCCGCGCCCGGGGCAGCTGCCGGCCCGGCGGGAGCACCCCTGGGCTCGCTGTGGGGGAAGCGCAGCAGCTCCGAGGTGTTCGGAGAGCTGCTGCTGCTTCGGAGGGAGACGAGGCGGTTTCGCGGCAGAATGTTTGTTTTGCTCTTGCAGTCGGAGTTCGGTGCTTTGCGCGTGTCCTCGCTTTGATTTGAGCTTCTAGTTTTGATGCGTTTGGTGAAAAAGAAACCTAAGATGGCACTTTTGCGAGAACCGTCGTACTGTGCTTGTTTACCGAACATCCCTTCTGCAAACTGCTTGCAACGTACTTTACTTTTTCTTACGCTACATGTTCTTCAAGTGTCTTAATATGGAAACTCTTAAACCCTTGTTACATCTTAATCGTTTGTAAGACAGAAAACAACAGAAGTGTCGCAATATTCAGAAAAGTCTTTCCGTGTTGCTAGCCTGTTTCTGGTGGCGGGGGGCAGGGCTGCAGGGACTACTGTCTTATACTGCGGTATTTTTTCCTTCCTTGTCTGTCAGTTTTCTGGAAGTTCCTGGAAGTCTTCCTGATGAGGAGGAATAGCTAAGGGATACATCTCCTGCCGCAGAAGGGAGTGGCAGGAGAGCTGAAAGCAGCTGAGGAAAGAATGAGGACAGATGCATTGACACAGAAAGGCTGGGGTGAAGGACTGGGAAGAAAGCAGGCTGACAACAGGGGAAACTGCCACTGCAGTATGTTTTAGCGAAGGAGCTGCTTACTGTGATTTTTCTGCATCTAAAAGGCTGGTTGCTGTGGGAGGTGGGCGGTTCGCTCCTTGGCCCCACTCCCACCTCACCAGCACATGGTATTTGCTATTGAATTAGTCAGTGGTCTGCTGGAGCATGTGTGATAATGTCAGAAACGGTGCCAAACACAGCGCTAGCATATGACTGGTGTAAAGTTTGAGTGCATGAACGCTTTCCCCACAGCTTAGCTGTTTCTGCGATTTCTTGTCTTTAGAGCTGCTGTGAAAGTCATGTGGACCACTCTCTTCCCACTATGCAGCAGATAACTTGCACTGGGTGTTACTTCCAGTCTCATCCCTGTGGCAGTTTGCAGGTTTTTGCCTTGTTGAAAGAGCTTCTGCGGCTGCTTCTGTGACATTTCCCTGTCTCCATGCCCTTTTAAAAAAAAAAAAAAAA
>VXAL01019891.1:852131-875003 GCA_013399475.1 Chauna torquata | reverse complement strand
AAAAAAAAAAAAAGCACCATATATAATACAGGAGCTACGCAGATTCAGGAAGGTTTTGAAGGGCCTAATTATTTCATGTCTATGTCAACAACGATATTAATGTGCGTTTGTCTTGCCTGACCTTGGTATGAGGTTAGGAGACAACATATCTCTGTGAATCTGAACTTAAAATTTTCAGACTAGTCGTTACACTCATTTGTGTGCTACATCACTTCTTTAGCTTCTTCTTTATAGTCCCTAGAAGTTCTGAATTATCAGAGTGGAAATTCTATGCAATGTAAAAAAAAAAAAAAAAAAAATCAGTACAAGATACAATGAAACCATAGTGGAGTGGAGGTATTGTATAGAGTTAAATAGTCAGTATGTAAAAGAAAAAACATTTTGAAGACTGTAATATTAGATAATTCAAAATACATGATCCACTCTGTTACGAAAAGGCAAGCCAAGGAGTTTGTCTGGTTTGAAGTCTACAGGAGATGCTGTTTCCTAGACCTCTAGCAAGTTTCAGAAGATAGAGCATCCAGAGGGTCTGTTAAATAACATTGCATTGATCAGAGCTAAGATGCAGTGAAATGTGGTAATGTTCTAAGAGTAAGAAAGGAAGCTATAGTTAAAGCAGAGATGTAATTGAAAAGAGCAGATGCTTTAATGGTGGCTACAGAAATAGCAGCACATTTTTTTGTTGTTGTTGAAAATTTCATTTTATTTTTAGCCAGAGATCTGTGTAGTCACCCATAGGAATGCATGTCTGTTCAAATTGCAGTTAAAGGCTTACCTTGAATTAGGTATGCAACTGAGTAACAGAATCAATGTCATTTCTTTTGTGTTTATTTTTATTTTGCGCATTTGTCTGCTACCTTGAAACATACGCTTCATGTTGGATATCACTTTTGATTGTATTAGATGAGCTTTTGGAGAAAAAAAAAAAGGGTGGAGACTTGTCAGCTGTATGTAGTGACTTGGATTGCTTTTGTAGAAGGCAGCAAAAGTATACTTAAAAAAAAAAGAAAAACAGAAGGCTGCATGTTTATGCTTGGGTGAGCAACACTTCCACCAATTTGAGGCTTGAATTGTTGCCATGTGCTGAAGTAGAGGTGGTCTCTTTCTTATTGCTGTTGCCAGCTATTGGAAAGCAGTTGTATTTGCATAGTCAGGAGTACGTTTAAAATACCCAAATTTGGAAGGGAGGAGGCACGATCCAGTGCCGAACCTCGTCGCCTAAGAGTGCTCGGAGGCAGCTGAGGGCTGGCTGTGGGGCTTCAGCCTCCCCCTGTTCCCTGCAGGCGCTAAGGACTCAGCTGGGGTGTGGAAGTGTTTCTGCTTACACCAGTTGTACGCTTGGGACGGGAGCACGGTGGCATGTGTACAGAAATAAGCTGGTGAGGCAGAAACTTCTTAACCTGTCTTCACCATCTCGTTCAGCCTCAGAAACAGCAATGTGCTAGAAACTCAGCCCGGGACTCTAGTCTAGACAATGTTTGGTGCCAGGCTTGAATAACCTGGAGTAACAATGAGTAACAACCTGCAGAGAGCTGGAGAAAGTTTCCCAAAGAGGTAGCAGTATTTAGAAGCTCAGGATTTTTCCAAGCTATTTTGACACAGTCTTAAAATAAAGCACACAGGTTTAACTAACAGATTTGTTTTGTTTTTTTCAGAAAATATGCACCTGTTTCACATGGCCTTTTCTTTGAATGGGTCTGCGGGTGGCTTTTGTTTGTGTGGTTGTTTTTTTTGTTTGATTTGGTTTCATTTTGTTCTAAACTGCAGTTAATATTGCCGTTGTGATTATATTTTGCCCACTCAGGCAGCATGGATGAATGTTTTGTCCTCATCCTGAGCAGCACAGATTTTACTGTATCTTTGCACACGGTGTAAATGCTGAATTTCCTTCAGGCAGTTCCCCAAGCTGGTAAGAACATAATGCAGTACCTACTGCAGGTGGTAGATAAGTAAACCAAATGGCAGCAGTAAATATTTATAATGTACTACTTCTATTGTTGCTTCATGTTTGTTCCAGATTTTATCGGAGTTCACTACAATACCTGATGTGGGGGTAGGTCTTGATACGAAGTTGGGGCAAATGTAGAGTCAGTTATGGGTCAGAGTGGTGACTTACTGGGATCTTTCTCAAAGATAGTTTTATTAAGTGCTTGTGATGCCCAGGCAGTCAATCTTGACTGTGCTTAGCAGCTGTTATTTGTGTGTAATGGGTGAAATTGTATCCATACTACTCAGCTGTCCCAGATGCTGAGTCTGGGCCAGTGCTAATCATAGGAACTTAGATTGAATAGTCTTTGTGTGGTTGTTTTCAAAAACAAAAATCCACAAAACCCTACAACCTGACTGTTTGTGGCACAGAGCAGCATCACTGTGCTGTCTGATCGATAGCAACGATCTTGCGAAGAACAGGTACACAGAGAAATGGAAAGAAGGCCTTCCCAGACATTGCTTCCTTTTTTTCTTTATGGGTTGGCTGTTTGAGAAAGATACTGGCTTATTTGGTTATAGGGAAGGTTAAAAGCATTTTTTTTGTTGAAGAGGGGGCTTCGTATAAAGAGCTCTTGAAAAGACGAAACGCTCATGCTGTTGGTCAGATGGGCATCTGTGTGCTGCTTCCAGCCCCACCGCAGCTTTGTGCAGAGCCTGTGGTGGCCAGCGGAGCCCCGGCCAGGCCAGGAGGAAGGCTCTGCTCATCCTCCATGGGCTGGGTGCTGCAGCCATGCCGTGGCACTCTTCCTTGGTGTAGGAAACTGTCCTACATACATGTGAAATGTGTTTTGTTCCTTTACTGTAAGGCATGCTTTTTTTGAGGGCACTGGGAAAATGTCACCACTCATCCCTCTGTTCTGGCTTTATCTCAGCTTCTGACTTGAGGGAGCCCTGGCCTTGTTAGTTTCCTTCTTACCTTGAAGCCGTTCATTAGTGTTTGTTTCATCGCTGGGAGAGGTGGGCCTCTGATTCAGGCTTTTGGATCCCAGCTTATGAGATGCTTAGGAACTGTCAACAAAATCCTGTATTAAAAATCCAAAATTAGCGTTAGATTTTCACAAGGCCTAGGTTTGTGTTGGTCCGTAGTACATCTGAGTAAGCTAATATACTATCCTTAGTATACGCAGTCAATACCTGCGTGAGGAGGTGCTCGCTGTGATCAATTTAGGCCTCTAAATCATGTTCCTAAAGGCATTGGCATCTCTCTCGATTAAAAAAAGATGTTAGATTTCTGACTTTCTAACTTGCTCTAGCAAGTTCCTCTAAATTAGATGCTCAAGTTGCCTAAAGAAGACAGTGTGAATATCCAGTTTTTTTACTGGAGAGAGCAACTTTACATTTGGAAACTTGTACTCCTTCTGTTTACAGGGCACCTGTAGTCCACATAAATTCTTACTGTTTGTGTTGGCCAATGTTTTGAAAATACTCAGTTTTCCATTAGCTAGAAGGATAAATGTAACTTACAAATGTTAGGATTTAAGGGGAAAAATAGTTCTTTTGCAATAGTAACCTTTAAGTACTAAAGCTTGCTGATTCCACACACAGACTTGAAGCCCACAGCCTTGCTTTCTTTTAACTTTGCTTTCTTACAGCTGTTGTGAAATCTCCCTTGCAGGTCTTGTAAACATGCTTTTCTTTGTGGAGTTGTCGCTTTAAGAGCTCGATGTTATTATTTGGCTTCTTTTGCAGCCTGGACAATGTGAATGTGGGAAGTATTGGCAGAGGACATAATGGAAAACTTTAATCTTCCTGCGTTTCTGTTGTCTCAGAAGACTGAAGAACATGGGAGCCCTAGGGTTTTGTAGCAGGGCCACTCCTGGCTGTGCGCTTCCATCTCAGGCACAGCAGCTAGTTACAAATTGGTGGCAAGAGATGAACACTTAGCTATTTTTCTGGTAACTGCTTTAGTGTACTGAATATTACACTACTGGTTTAGCTTTGTAGGATTTCCCACAGAATGTAATTTGTGAAATGGAGTAATTAATATTTACCTATTCTGGCTTTCACTGAAGATGCAAGAATTTGTCTTGCGTGGTAGAACTTAAAATGGATTAGTATAAATCCCCGAGGCATTAGTCAGTTGAGAACATGATTTGGACTATTTATAGCATGACTGTTTTTGCAACAAATTATTTTAGATGGCAGGTTATGACTTTGAAAAAGAACCTCATTCTATTATTTCTTCAAACATTTCGTAATCCTGTTTTGGTATTTCTGGTTTGTTGTGTTGTAAGGAAAGTGTTGTGATGTCAGTATTGTCATACATGTTTTGACTGACTGCATTGTAAATATTCCAAAGAGAACTCTGGAAGAGAGTGCTACAAAAGGAAACACTTGGTTCAAGGCAGAGTAGGAGGCCTAAATGGTGTCGATCTCCTGGAATTAACTTGTGTTACTGTTGCACGTGGATCTCAAGAGCCTGTACAGCTTAGTCAAGTTCTTTGGGTTTTGTTGTCTTGAGTATGTATATAGCGGCTGGTAAGTAAACCCAGAGAGGTTTATGATTTTCCTAGAAAAGTGTGAAACAACACTTCCAGCACTTTCACACTAAGGGAATAAGTGTTTAACTGCCTAAGCATGATCTTCCTGATGCTAAAAGCTATGCTACCTTTTCCCCTCTCCCCCAGTGTCTGCTGTTTGGACTTCTAAGACGAAGGCTGCTAAAGCCCAGCACAGAAGTAGGTTTCATTCTGTTCAACCACTCGTCTTCTCTGTGATTCCGTGCTGGTGGATGGTGTTACGTTGTCATCTCTGGCAGGCCTGATTGTGCCGGCAGCTAGAATATGAAGCCTACTTGCCCACTGAAATTCTGACCCTCCATGAAGGATGCGGCTCTTGAGTTGTTGAGGAGGTGTACCCGTGGGGGGAGAGTACGCTCGAGTTGGGGGATGAGCCTGTCTTGTGAAGGAGACAAGGGAACCGGTTGCTGGAGCTTTCAGTCCCTATTTGCTGCTGTGGTGTAATAGATGTCAGTTATTGCTAATAGATTGCAGCTGCTGATCTTCAAAGACCTTTGTCATGAAATGGCTGAGTTGCCTGTTATATTATAATTAGCCTTTGTAGGCTTCCGAGGTTGAACACAGTGTCAGTTCCTCCCCCTGCCCCAGTGGGAGGCACTGATTGTAAGTCAGAAGAGTCATCTGTGAAACTCCTTGTGGACTACGTGACCTCAGAGGTCCCCTCTTACCTAAATTATTCTATGATTCTGTTTCACTATCTTGGAGAATCTTGTTCTGGTCATATATTCTCATGTATTTCACTGTTGTGTGGAGAAGTGTTTCTAATGCTGTTTAAAAGACTCTTCAAATAGTGTTCAGTAGTATAAAATATTTGAAATAGGCTAATCTTATATGTAATTTAAATTATGAGCAGTGGTTTTAAATTTTGACTTCTCATTGCAAGAGGTTTGAGAATTGCAGTGCAAATATTTGCGGTATAGTCTAGAACTGGTGACACAACCATCACATATTAGCATCTCCTGGCAGTGGTAAGGCTGAAACATCATGGTTTGTGCTTCTTGTAACTGAAAATTAGCAGTCACCTAGATGTTCTTAATTAACATTTATACGGCTTGGCTGTGGCTTATGGGTCTGTCTTCCCATTCAGCTGTGTTTTGTTGGACATAGCATCTGTCTTCTGCTCTACCTTTTTTTGACCAAGGATTGTCACTAATACCTTTCTGATGTTTTTTTTTCCCCCAACTCTGCTTGCTGCAGCAGGTCAAAAAAAAAAAAAGATTTTCTTCCAAGAAAGTATTTTTATAGTACTAATAACAATAATGCGATTGAATTAGATGTATCATAAAAAGTAGCAGTGCTCCTGACTTGTAATACGAGCAAGCAGTTCAAATTGATAGGTTTAAAAAGCCTCCTTTTTTGAGTTTGTTTTCTGTTTTGCCATCAATTCGGAGTTGTGGCTGTTGTTGTTTTTTTTGTTTTGTTTTTTTTTAAGATAATATATTTTTGTAGGGAATGGATGATGTGTTAGTACTCTTTAAATATGCATTTTGGATAAAAACCAGAAAAGGTTCATAAAAACAAAGCATAAGTGAAAAGTTCTGTGTGAGAGGTTTCCTGAGTTTCAGCTGACGTGAACTCCACTATATTAACCCTGGTTGGAAGGGGAACCGATGCTATTAACTTAAGTGAGAGGAGAGCTAGGCAGGGAGTCACATATGCAGAAGGCTTTAGAGAAAGCCATACTGCAGGGCTCTTTATCTGACAGGATGAAGAACATTACACTTGGTGTAGGAGAGAACGACTTCCTATGCTGCAGTGGGTAAGGAAGTCGAAGATAAATCTTGCTTAGACTGGTGCAATAGCAGGTAGCTAATATGATGCTGACTGTGACTTGTCCTTGTCTTACAAAAGCATAGTGGTGGATGCCCCAGCTGACCTGTGATGAAAATCCACGGCATATTGTAAGGTGACAAATTCTGCTCTGCTGATTTCATAGTCAGGGATCAGTCTTGGAGCAGGTTCTGCTTTCCGCACAGAGGAGTTCTGTAATTTATAGCTTTAGGCAGCTTTTTGTACTACATCCTGGTAATTAACCTGGAAGAGGAGTAAAGGCTGAGGGTTTAACTTTACTCAGTGTCCCCTGGGAAACAGTCATAATTAAGCGAATTATTTTGAACAAATATAGGCCATGATATTTTCATCGTTATTGCCCTCAAATCGTCGTAACTTGGCATTGTTGCAGACTGAACGCTGAACAGCAGACAATAAATTACAGAAATTTGCATGAGTGCCCTTGCTGATCTTATTTCTATTACATCTTGAAGCAGACGTTTTCTTGGTAACCTTAACACTTTATTCTTTACTTTTGCCACTGTTGTGTGATTTGCATTTTTGTTACAAATCTCTCCAGTTGTCCTCTTTTGCTGCGCTGTGGCTTAGAGGAACTTATTTTCAAAATTCCTATTGAAAGTGTATTGCAGATTTCATCTCTTGTAAAGAGCTCTGTTCCCTCCTACCTTTGCAGAACAAGCAGGAAAACACTCAAGAGCCCGAGCAGTTGTCTTGCAACATGAAGTGAGATAGTGGTGTCCGTTGCAGAAGTACAACCTCAGATCTTTACTTAGAGTTTTTAGGTGTTACCTCAAGGGTGAGCACTGGGAGTAGGGAGAGGACTGTAACAGTGTTTGTTCTATATTTTCTTCAAGGCACTCCCTCTTTCTGTTTGTGGTGGTTTTATTTCCCCTCTTATGCACTGGTTTTATAGCTGAGCAAACACAGAACTTGCTGTTCCTGTATCTTCCCACGCAGTATTTGTATAACAGGGTGGACTTCTGAATCCTCTTTTCCTTGGCCCGTGTCACCACTTTATTGTCAGCAGGCAAGTGTCCCTCTTCCCTTACAATCTTAGTAAGATGTTATGGATGTAGCAGAATAAAAGTTGGGAAGATGGGCTTAGAAGATGAAAAGTAGACAAGGTTGTGGGAGTGGTCGGGAAAGTTAACGTAGAGGGGTAAATATTTACTAAGAGAAATGGCCAACAGAGACTTGGTGAAGTACAGAAAAGGTGCTGATCGTGGAGGTTTTTAAACGTGAGGAGTTGGTGTGTTTGCAGATCTAGTTTGCCTGGAATCAAACCAGTGTGGAAAGAATTCCCCGTGGAAAGACTTGGATAAATACAACATTCAAAATAAGCAAGTGGAACTTTTTTTATATGTAGTAACATTTTTTTTTAGTGCTAATGAGGTTGGCCATTATTTCTCAACCTCAGCTTTAAAAGGCTCTTTTAATTTTTTTTGAATCGGAAAAGAACAGTCTACATGGGATTAAAAGCAAGCAAACAACCCTTCTAAGACAAACAACTCCTATCCCATTCCTCCCTACCCTCCACCACAAAAAAAAGAAAAAGCCTTTTTGTCTGAAACTTGTATCTAAAGCTGTATTGAAAAATCTAGTCATTCTTTTTGTCCTATCACTATTATACTTACACATGAAGTAAAAAAAAACAAACTTCCATGATTACCCATGAAGTAAAATAAAATAAAATAAAAATAAAAAATAATTTTAAAAAAATCAGTGCTCTAATAATTTTGACACTAAAAATATAGACTTTGTGACTAATAAGTATTATGCTTTTAGGAATCTGACTTAGCTGTGTTTTTTGTTGGTGTTTTTGTTTTTTGAGTAACTTTAGTAATTTTCTTTTTTTAATACCATGGGTATGCTTACACTCTAAACTNAGAAGATGAAAAGTAGACAAGGTTGTGGGAGTGGTCGGGAAAGTTAACGTAGAGGGGTAAATATTTACTAAGAGAAATGGCCAACAGAGACTTGGTGAAGTACAGAAAAGGTGGTGATCGTGGAGGTTTTTAAACGTGAGGAGTTGGTGTGTTTGCAGATCTAGTTTGCCTGGAATCAAACCAGTGTGGAAAGAATTCCCCGTGGAAAGACTTGGATAAATACAACATTCAAAATAAGCAAGTGGAACTTTTTTATATGTAGTAACTTTTTTTTTTTAGTGCTAATGAGGTTGGCCATTATTTCTCAACCTCAGCTTTAAAAGGCTCTTTTAATTTTTTTGAATCGGAAAAGAACAGTCTACATGGGATTAAAAGCAAGCAAACAACCCTTCTAAGACAAACAACTCCTATCCCATTCCTCCCTACCCTCCACCACAAAAAAAAGAAAAAGCCTTTTTGTCTGAAACTTGTATCTAAAGCTGTATTGAAAAATCTAGTCATTCTTTTTGTCCTATCACTATTATACTTACACATGAAGTAAAAAAAAACAAACTACCATGATTACCCATGAAGTAAAATAAAATAAAATAAAAATAAAAAATAATTTTAAAAAAATCAGTGCTCTAATAATTTTGACACTAAAAATATAGACTTTGTGACTAATAAGTATTATGCTTTTAGGAATCTGACTTAGCTGTGTTTTTTGTTGGTGTTTTTGTTTTTTGAGTAACTTTAGTAATTTTCTTTTTTTTAATACCATGGGTATGCTTACACTCTAAACTTTTTTCACATTATAGATACAAGAATTATGTCACCTTGTGAGCAGTGGAACTGCATTGCACTAGATGGTAAAGGAGATAGCCTTTGCTAAAGAAGAAATCGAAGAATCCAAAACAATTGTCTTTGCTCCTGTTCATGTGTTTCAAAGGTTACAAGTAGTCAGAAGAGGGTTGTCTGCCAGTGTCACGTCACTCTTCGGAGCTGCTGGGGTAAAAAGACAGCAGAGTCTCTGGGTCTGCTGCGATCCTTGAATATGTCAGGTTTTATTACACAAAGTAAATTAATAATGTAGCAAGGATATGAAGTGCTAGGCTGTTTGAATTTTTTGCTGGCCCCTTATGCGCACCCCTGACCGCAGGGTGCAGCTGAGCAGCGCTGGCTGCGGTGGCCCTGGCAGGTGGTGGCGGCCCCGGGCTGGGGAAGAAGTGCCTGCAGGCCCAGGGCTGCCCCAGCTGGGGCTCCCCGCAGCCGCTGCCCTGCTGCCAGCGGGGAGGAGGCCTCTCTCAAGCCATCCGGCATGCCCGCCGGTTGGCCCTTAACAGCATGCAGCAGTGCCGAGAGGGAGGAAATTGCCGTAGACAAGGAGAATACTTTTTTTTTTTTTTTTCTCCTTTCAGCTCTAATCAGACATGTAAAATTTTTGCTTTTAGGCTTCGTGGCTTTGGGGGCGTAGAATCATTTAGGTTGGAAAAGACCTTCAAGATCATCAAGTCTGTCCTTATATAGGTAACATGTGGGTAACAACAGGCGTTGTCTTCGGTAGTTATTATTCTCTTGGAACAGGAATATTTTGCATGCAGTATTTGGATGGGTTTTATAGCCTGAATTTGCATCTACTTTATTAAACTGCTTGGCTTTATAATGTTCGGTGAAGTTGCAGTGAAGTGCAGGGGCTTTTTGAAGATCTTCAGTCTGAAACATTGACTCTGTAGAGTATTGAAAGAGATCCCACGTAGCTGCTACCATACCTTCTGCTCTTTACATTAGTATTTTGCATCAGTGAATCCTCAAAAATAAAAACCTGTTATTTTGCTGAACTTCAGGAATGACAATCAGAGATCTTTTTCCAAGATTTAGCTTCTAGCATTAAAAATGGACTCAGATAAAAACCAAATCTTAATGTAGGATATGCATTGGCCACTCCCACAGAAATAAGTTGGATCTGCCTGATGATGCGTATGTACGGCGTTTGTGCTCCCTCTTGTATATCCAAGCTTATATAATCAGAAGTTTGTCTTTTCAGCTGTATCGGTTGATCTAACAAAGGATGCTAGCTCTTACAACAAACTTCCCTCCCTTAAGTAGGAGAGTGGCTCTTTTATAGGTAGCGGTGTTACTTTGAATATTCAGGAATCCGCTCTTGAACCTGTTTAAACGCTGCAAGAAGGATAATTGAAAGAGTGTTGCCAAAAGGTGATAGTTCTGTTTTGCTTTCTGTAATGAAGCATTATTTCTTACTGTTAAGAGTACTTTGTCTGTGTGTTTTTCATAGGATAAATTAGCAGGTAGTTACAGCATGCATTTGTGAGATTATTATTAAGGAAAACAAAGTAAACTATGGTTTTGTTTTTTGTTTGTTCATGAGTTTTTAAGGTCTGTTACTACTGAAAATTTTGAACATAAAGCTTTCACTGTCCCCTTTGCTGTTAAATATATTACATTGTTGTGCCAATTTGTAATTGTTACTGAGATTAGGTGAGATTTTACCATGAATAAAGAGCAGGAAACCCAGCAGCTTTGGCTGATGACGTTTCCTTCAAATCCTGCCTGCTGGTTAGAACTGGATTTATTCCTGGTGTGAGATTTGAATTTAAACCTCTTGTAGCTGCCATGTTCTGTGGGCGAGGACTACGTGTGGTGTTTTCCCCTGTTCCCTCTATCTCTTGCTGTGCCCTACCAGCGGCCAGGACGGGCTTCCATGCCCCTGAGGCCGTCCTTGGTCATGGTATCTGTAAACCAGGTGGTGACGGTGAAGCAACGCAGTGTTCTTAGGGAATGATTAATGAAAAACATGGACTGGAGACTGTCGCTATGGCAGCCATTTAACAGATAGGCTTAATTTTAACTTCAGTGTCACTATACGTGGGGGAAGAGCAGCGATATCTGTGTGCGCTTCAGCCTGGCTATCAAGAACTGACAAGAAGCACAATGACCTGGGTGGTGCTCGCTTTCAGCTCTGTCTTCGGTAAAAAGGGTGTGTGCTGGAGAGTAGCAGGGAGATGCTGCGAGAGCCTAATCTAAAACCTTGTGGGAAGACTTGGAGTTAGGGAAGTGCCGTTTGACTGCTTGAAACTCTTCAGGGTGTTTTCTTTCCTGGAGTGATTGAAGGTTCATAGATTTGGAGACAAAAGCCAGAGAGATGGCTTCTCTTCCTGGCCTCAAAGAAAGATTAGTATGTTCTCACAAGTCTTCCTCATCTAGTGGATACCTTTGACCACTAAACGAATAGCTGAGCTTGCCCCAGAGGTGACCTAGAATTACCACACTTAGAGCTGGGAATTCTTTTGTACCTGTTGACACAACTATTTCCTAACCTGTAAGTCCTTGCAAGTAGAGAAGAATGCAGTGAAAACAGTGTGAAATGAATAAGGATGTACTTTATTTATTTATTTTTAGCAGCAGCAGCTGCTTAGAAACATGGCAGTGACCAGTTAAAGATTAATTCATTGTGATCCACATTTCAGTTCTGTGGTGAAACTGGTGAGGAACATCATCTGCCATGGATGAAGTCCTTGACTTGTCTGCCAGCGCGTAGCTCGATTGTCCCTCAGTGTGTTTTTTGGCTGTATAGTTTGTCAGCTTCTACTGAAGCCAGTGTAGAATTTGAAACTGTATTGATGTCAGCAAGAAGTAGATTGGCCCACTATGGTATCTGTCACGGTATTCCTCTTAGTGTCTGTTTGGTTCTAAGCTAACCTCAACTGTCTGGTTTCCTTTGAAAAACTGATCCTGAGGCCTTGCTTAGGACAAACCTTCTCATGTGTATATGACGCAATCAGAGGAAAACATACCTAGCTCCAGATGCGTTTATGTCAGGTCGTATAAGCCAGCAGCAATTTATTGAAAGTATACTTAAGTCTTTGAAGGAAATGTCCCGAATTAAATCCTGAATTATCAGTCTGATCTTTCATTTACAAATCTGTTCTCTACATAAGTCATTCACAGATTTTTAGCACTTGCGGTGCACAGGGCTGTGCAAATGGTTCTTTGCACATTTCTGTCCTTCAGGATCACCATAGGTTTTACAGCCTGGGCTGCCTTGTTGTATTAGGTTTACGTGACCAGGTTTTGGTAGTGGGGGTGCTGCGGGGGTCACCTCTGTGAGCAGAGCCCAGGAGCTGCCCCGTGTTAGAGAAGAGCCAGCTCCAGCCGGCTCCAAAAGGGACCTGCCGCTGGCCAGGCCTGAGCCAATGAGCGAGGCTGGTTGCTTGTATCCTTTCAGCTTCTTACTCTGACCTTGCGCTTTTGCAGACGTTTGCATTTAGACGCCTTCCGCCACTTCTCATAAAATGATTCATTTGAAGATGTGACTTGTTTATCAGCTGATTTTTCTACTCTTGATTAATAAAGCTGTTCTGGATAGTTTGCAAACTTGACAATACTTTTAATAGTGCAATAAAGTAAGTATTTTCAAGTGATGCATCCTTAACAACATGATAGACAAAGTGAGTGGTAAATATTAACTGAAATTAATAAGAGAAGTAGTCTGAGGAGTGACTGTACAGCTGGTTAGGTATCTGAGCATATTTATTGGTCTAACAAAAGGAAATGTGAAGAGGTTTCCCTGGAAAAGCCTCTGCAGCTTGTGCAGTTTATATCTAAATTTTGCTGACTGTCTGCTGCAAACATGTTGCCTGTTAATTTTATATGGTATAATTAGTGAAGCATTACCGAAAATAACTGTATCCCATCTACATTTCAGATCTTTGCAATGAGTTACCCAGGCTATCCCCCAGCAGGTGGGTATCCACCACCAGCCCCAGGTAAGTTGTTCAGATGAAGTAACTGTAAAGTGATGGTGATGGTCCTGTCAAGAGTGGAAAGGTGGAATAAATGAAGAACAAGACTCTGGAGGGTTTTCTGGACCCACTGCAGCTTTCTGTGCTTTCTTGCTAAGTCTTGTTTGTTTTTTTGTTTGTTTGTTTGTTTTAATCTTGGCTGGAGACTGATTTACATGAGTGCTCCAGCCTGTGTTCATATAAGGTCTATTTTAATTCATCTCAGATGAAGCGTGTGAAACTGGGTGATGGTTGTCATTTTGACCAAAATCAATTAAATGTCAAGGACCAGTGTCCTGTCAGTCCTGGTTCATGAAGGCAGCTGGTCCGAAAAATGAATAACAGGAGAAATCAGTCACACAACTTAAGACCATATCCCACAAAAATTTAGGACTTTATTTATGACATTATCCCTAATTCACTGTTCTTAGGCAGACAGTTTGTTGTATAGGGAAGGGACAGAACTGTTAAAAAGGTTATTGATTATAATAATGTAAAACTGATTAAATATGTGACTACTGCTTGGTATGTGAGTGAGCTATATAGTAGTTGTCACATATATGTGGTGAAATGTGGGGTTATGCAACCTAACTCAGGAAAAGGAAGCACTGGACTGTGATTAACCAAACTAGCCTATTTCTCAGCAAAATATTTTGTCTTGGGGTGACTGCTATGGTGGCAAGGCTGTGCTGCTGTTTGCAGCCAAGTTGTTTTTTTACTTGGGTATCCATGAATGTGCTGTGTCATGCTGTGTAGGCATCTCTCAAATTAACAGCCTAAGAGGAATTAATATCTTCCTACTGGAATACCCAGGCAACTTTGTGGTTTAAGAGAAACTACTCTGTAATCAAAATATGGTATTTACAGTATTGCCTCCCGGATGTTAACCTTCAAATACATTTAGAGTTGTTTTAAGTAAGAATTTATAGATTTAGTGGTAACTGTGATTAGAAATATCCAGTGAGGGTTCTCTTTATATCATAATTGTACTGCTACCATGCACCTCTTCGGTTGATTTTCCTTCTCCCAAACTTCATGTGTTAAACACACATTACCTCAGAAATCTGAGTAGTAAGAAATAAGTTTTAAAAGGTGTAGGTTTTTCTTGTTTCAGTACAGCTGTGTTTGATTTCAGGTGGCAATCCTTGGGGTGGTGCTGCCTATCCACCTTCAAATCCACCTCCAATTGGTCTAGAAAATGTGGCTGACTATGCCAATCAGTTCAATCCAAACTACATGGCTGGAATGGTGAGTTTGCTTTCATTTAGTATATCTTACTGTGACTTCCTTAAGTGCAAAGTTGTGGTTCTGGCACTGCAGACACATAGTTTGTTACAGGTTTATTTTGAGTTCTGTGCCTTTGTCTAATCTAAATGCTGAGCATTCAATATCATCTGTTGAAGAAAATGGTTACCACAAGCTATTCCTTACTTTAGGAAGGCAGACCACTAGTTAAATGTTGACTTTAGAGCCTAACTTCCAAAGTCATGGACATAAAAGTAATAAAACTTTGCTTTTGCTGCGCAGAGGAATAGAGGAACACATGATTAACATTGACTGTCCATTGTTAATATTCACATTGGCAAACGTGGTTCAGGTTTTGCTTATTACTTGAGTTTTGGCTAGTTGGATGAGGAACAAGGCTCTGTAGTTGGGGTAAGTGACTCATCCCTGAAGAAAATATAGGATCAGCTGTCTCTTATAAGCACTGATGTTTAACAGATGACAGTAAAAACCTTTTATGTTGACTGAAGAAAATGCAGACATTTCCAATGTGACTTTTTTTTTTTGCATAGGGTAGAGGTGAGTGACACTTGTGACAATTTAGTCTGCTGAAATCTGTTATATTACATAAAGAATGCACGGTATACGAAGACATTTGTATCGTAGATGTCTTTCTGAGGTAGTGATTAAATGAAGTCAGCAGTCAAAATGAGCAACAAATTATCTAGAGTGCACATAGCAATGTCCATGGCTACTAGTTTCTGAGGACACTGCAGTCATCAAATGTCAATTCTTCTGGATCTTCTGTAGAAGAGGGTCAGTGTATGTCACGTGGAAAGGTGATATTGCATGTGGAGTGAATTATCTACATGGCAGTTTCTGCAGATGTCTTTCCTAATGTAGTCCAGTTACAAACTACTAATGCATGCTTCTTGCACATAGAACACCCAGAGGTTGATCATAGTAAATCTCTGCACTCAAATGATGCTGTGGTAATGTAAGAACAAAGAAGAAGTAAGCATAGTTTTGTGTTTCTGGGGTTAATTGATTTAAGTTTTTTAGAATAAGAGGTGTCTAACTATTGGTGCTTTCCTGAGTGAGCAGAATGTAACACTGGATGCAGTGGTTAGGTCATAGCTGTTGATTTTGCTGCTTAATGTAGGGCAGCTTACGGTTACAGTAAAGTAAGAGTCACCTGAATGCAGTTTTTTCCTTCGTGCTTGCTAGTTAAAACCTTATTATTGCATAGTTCCTTTGCAGATGCAGAACTACATGTCTGTTTGGGGGTGGGGGAGGGAGGATATATTGTGCTAAGCATGTTATTGAAACTTGACTGTTTGTACGCCTTCTTGTCTCTTGCTTTATTGGCTGTCATTGCAGGCATCCAGTATGGCAGGGACATTTGGAGGGACGAATGTACCACCAGGCATATATCCTTCAGCACCTGGGGGTTATCCACCAGTCCCTCCAGGTGGCTTTGGACAACCTCCATCAGGACAGCAGCCCTCTTACGGGGTGTATCCTCCACCTGGAGGAAATCCACCATCAGGAATGCCAGCTTACCCAGGATACCCAGGCGGCCCTGTGCCGGGTCAGCCCACACCACCTCCTGGTCAGCAGCCTATCAGCTATCCAGGACAACCACCAGCAACTTACCCGGGACAGCAGCCCATGCCAAGTTACCCACCAGTGAATCCATCTATGCCCTCTTATCCAGGACCTACAGGGCCTACAGTCTCTCCTGGAGCAGTAAGAGCATTCAGTGCTTTCGTTTTAAAGTGTGACTGTGTATGCGTTTTTTCTACATTTTGTTTGTGTATATAAGAGTAAACTCTGCCTAAAACTGAAAAGGAAGCCATGAAAAGAAATTGGACTAAAGAGATATGCAAGCAATATAGGCACATATGACTTCAAATAAATGCTGTTGTACTACTTTATCAGAGAAGAAAGATTTGACATGAATTTGAATTTCATTAATTTTGTCTTTCCTAACTTAAAGTATTTACAGTTGTATATACAGTTTCATCAAACCTTAATTAATTGGGCAGGAGATTTAATATCAGCAAACCTTTGACTTTGTATCCTATCGTCGTATAGGTATAGAAACAAATTGTTCAGGTTCTGTTGAGTTTTCTGTCTTGCCTTTCTAACAACAACAACAGCAACATTGGCAATAGAAGTTTTTTCCTAAGTAGCAAAATACGGTCTTTTACTGATAATACTAATAGACAGCTCAACTTTTATGATTTTAGTATGGAAACCGAGGCACAATCACTGATGCACCAGGATTTGACCCTATGAGGGATGCAGAAGTCTTGAGGAAGGCCATGAAGGGATTTGGTGAGTAGTCTGTGGGTTTACAATTTAATTAAAGTAGAACTGCAGCTTTAATTCAACACTGTGTTTTGCCATTGTTAATGTATGTATTGAGTGGGCTAGTTCACACGTGGTTGACCTTGGTTATCAGAAGAATTATTGGAAATGAATGTAGGCATAAAGAACACCCTGAATTTGATATATAGTAGTTTGTGGTTTGGGAGTAGTTGGTTTTTGTTTTGCCTTTTTTTTTTTTTTTTGGTATTCTCACTGTGTTTGTGATTGGGCTTGAGTAGAGTTTGAAGTTCTGTGGTCATACACAAGAGGAGATGCAGTAGATGAGTTAGAGGCATATATGTCCTTCAGTTGCGCTTGGCAGAGGTAGAATCAAATGGAAACAAAAAGCTAAATCCTCACGTGACATGCATGCTCATTCTGTGGTGTCTATCTGCATATACAGGAACCGATGAAAAGGCGATTATAGATTGTCTTGGAAGTCGTTCAAACAAGCAACGGCAGCAGATCATCCTGTCCTTCAAAACAGCTTATGGAAAGGTAAATACATCATAAGAAAAGAAAGAAGAAGAAATAAGGGCCTACATGACTTTATCGGAAGTTAGAAGACTAGTGTTTGGAAAAAAGGTTGGAGGTTGCTTAAGGGAGGATGGTTCTCAAGTCCGTAGCCTGTTTATCCGCTGTTGATTTCCATGCAGCATTTCAGATGAAATCTATAAAGCAGTTTCTCTGTTAAGTGGTTACTTTCACCCTTTTGGTCTGTGCAATCTATTTAATTTGACCTTAATTATTTAAATATACATGTGAGTTTTTGCCAGTTTTAATGTTGTTAAGTGGAATAGCTTTACTTTGGAGATATATTATTGATGCTTACATGTCTAATTACATTCCACAATTTTGGTGCTTATATTTTTCATTTCTTTTTCTGTCTTTTTAATTCTCATTAGGATTTGATCAAGGATCTGAAGTCTGAGCTATCAGGTAACTTTGAGAGGACAATCTTAGCAATGATGAAGACACCTGTCATGTTTGATGCTTATGAAATCAAGGAAGCTATCAAGGTTTGTGTAGGAGATACAAATTTGTGAGATAGAGGGAATATTTGAGCTGATGCAATTTTTATTAATCATTTAAAAGCTTGAACTTAAATTATGTCCTCTCTATTCAGATATTCAACCCACTCTTTGCCCCATTTCTTGGAAGTATATGATACTAAAATTGAGAATTGTTCTTCTCATAGGTTATTTATTTAAAGGTAAAGACCATTTAATAGGTTTGTGTTGTAACAAAGATATATTAATAAACAGAAAAAAAAAATCAGAAACTAATTTCTGATGGACTTTGCAATTCATTTATTACATAGTCTTCAGCAAGCCACTGAGGCAACTCTTTTCTAAGCCAGCTACTGCATGGGGAACTTTTGTTTCTCGGTTTTTGCTTTGAGGTTTGGTGGAGCTGATAGCACTGCTTAACTCAGAATTTCCAGTGCCTTTACACTCAGTGCTCAAAAATAGCTCTAAAAACTAGGTTTATAAAGATTTGAGGCAGGGTGTACCTTCTTTTTCTGTTTTCCCCCCACCTGTAAAATGTATTTTCCTAGCCCATGCTGACCATTTTTTAAAAATATTAAGGAAGTGTTGTGTATCGTTTCTCTTTAAAGCATTAAGACTATTTTATAAACATTTAAGCTTTAAAATAAGAACATTTTAAACATTTGTATTTCAAGACAGTATTTCAATCAAGGTGGAATAAATATTTCCATTGCTGAGTCAGTGCATATATTTACATGTTCTTTGGTTGAAATTTTAAAGTAGATAGTAGATGAAATAGTATCAGCTGTATTGTAATTGCAGCTGTTATCTGTTAGTGGAAGTTACCTGTTAGAATTAGTAGATTAATCTTCAATGGTAGAAGCAATTGACTTGTAAAATGCCTGAAATCTGGTGTGAAGGATGACATTTTAAAACGAAATATTGTCTTAGTACTTATTTTAATTATCCATTCAATTTATATCTTGAATACACATCTGTGTCTTGGAAACATATTATATGTAACATTTAAACTACGTGCTTTGACTTCTCCTGTATCAAAATGCTATTCTGAGTTGTATTTGTTCTATTTTTTTACGTTTCTTTCGTATTAGGTTATAGAAGTAAGATGAGAATCTGAAGAGTGTGTTTTCTCCTTATGCTTTGTTTCAGGGCATTGGCACAGATGAAAATTGTCTCATTGAAATCTTAGCTTCTCGCAGTAATGAGCATATTCAGGAACTCAACAGGGTCTATAAAGCAGGTTAGATTTGTTACAGTCCCATCAAATTGTTTTCCTTAATCGCTGACTGACAGTATAAATTTGGCAAATGAGCAGGGGTGTATGATGATTCATGACTGTGTCTCTCTTACAGAATTTAAGAAAAGTCTGGAGGAAGCAATAAAAAGTGACACATCTGGGCACTTTCAGAGGCTTTTAATTTCACTTTCTCAGGTACTTCCATGCAGGGCTTTTGGGGACTTGGGTGCTTTTGTCTGTGTGTGCGTTTGTAGTGGAAAAAAAAAGACCTACCAGCAAAACTTTTTTGTCTTCAAATTCTTTCAGGGAAACAGAGATGAAAGCACGAATGTTGACATGTCTCTTGTCCAAAAAGATGTGCAGGTGAGTAAGATATTTTTCATCATTTGTAAGTATAGTCAACTCAGTTAACAGTTTCAGTATACTGAAATGTGACTGTGTGGTTTCTGCTTAGTCTTAGTTTTGGAAACTGTGTTACTTTTCTGCGGTCATACTCATGCTTCAGTGGATGGAAGGGTTGTGAAAGGACCTGACAGATCATTAGAGCCATGTAGCTCCATTACAGAGATGAAGCTCTAGGGAACAGAGTCTGTCATTTTTGGTTGGTTTTGTTGGTTTGTTTGTTTTTTTCTCTTGCTTTTCCAGGTGTTGGGTGACTCCATTGTGCTACTTATTAAGGAAATGCTCCGAAGAGATTTGGGTTAATATGTGTGTGTGGAGGAAAATTTAGCGTATTCAACACCTGCATTGGCTGCTGCTTGTTATTTAAGGAACTCTGGATTTTTGCAGCAAATAAGGCACTTGGACACAGTAACTCTTGCCCCCATTACTTTTTCAGTGTGTTCTGTTCCACCACACAGCAGAGAGAAAATTCTCCATCATTGCAGGACACTACTGTCGTGTGAATAGTAATGCAATTAGCTTTCAACATAGTATGCCAACATAGATAGGAGTGTGCTAGAACATACCTAGAGGTATAAACAAGAAGCGAGACATAAGTCCTACTAGGAAAAATACTTTTCAGCTCCTTTCTAAAAAATTTTTTCTTCCTTTAGTAATCCAGAGCTCTTATGTTTAAGCACTTATGCATCAGTAAGCTAGAAGGACCGCAAGTAAGGCTCATAGCGTGTTGTAGGAAGGTTAGAACTAGTTGCTATTTATTGCTTGCTCCTGTTTTTCAGCAGTACTTAAACCACAAAATGAGTATAAAAGGAGGAGCAGCTGTAAGGAAACTGATATGTAACTCAGCCTTTCAGCCTGACTGCTTTTCTAATTAATGAAGTGTGAATTCTCTTCTGTGTTTAGGAGCTATATGCAGCTGGAGAGAACCGTCTAGGAACTGATGAATCCAAATTCAATGCCATTCTGTGTGCAAGAAGCAGGGCCCACCTCAGAGCAGGTAATGGTGCCCAGACCTCTACATAAACATCAGCTTGATTCTGTTGTGTGTAGCGATAAAAATGTACAACAGTGCGCTCTGCCTGTGTTTCCTCATCTGTAAACAAGGGTAATGATACCTCAATGGAAAGCAGGGTGAATTCTGCTGAAAAAAAGGGTACGCAAGAGCTGTACTTTATGATCATCTTTCTTAAATATCAGAGCTGGTAGAGGTCATATTTGTTCAAATGCTTCTCTGATAAAAGGATTGAGAAATTAGAATTGGTTCAATTTTGCATGCTTGTGTGTACGCAAGGCATTTGCAACCCTTCCGTTGCCCTTTTTCTTGCTAGTGATAAGGTGTTAGCTCAGTCTGTAGTGATGTGGAAATACTTTAGTAACCACATACAACATTTTGAAATTTGCTTCATACTGAGGCACTTATATGGAGGGAAAGGGGGTGTGTATGCAGGGAATGATGAGGGTGGCTGAATGTTTTCTTCTTCTAGGAAAGCTTTGTGTGTCAATAAAATTAAGAATTTCCACTATTTCCATTACATAAATTTCTTGGTGTAGCTCTTCAAAAATAAGAACAAAACTAGACAAGCTAGAAGGAGCGTGATGACATTTAAACAGAACAAAATGGTTAATATGAAACATTAAAACGTGTGTGAGTGTACTGTATTGCCAAGTTGAGAAGTGTTATCAAAATAAAGCCATCCAGCATGCACCAGTGTCATCTCTTTTGTGAGACTGACTCCTGAAATCTTTGTTAACAGTTTTCAGTGAGTACCAGAGGATGTGTAACCGGGACATTGAAAACAGCATATGTCGTGAAATGTCTGGAGATCTGGAAAAGGGCATGCTGGCAGTAGGTATGTGTCGTCTTAGCAAGTCCGTTCCTGGTTTTCCACCAGGACTAGCTATGATGGTGCCATCTGTGACTCCAGCTAAGGTGCTTGTTATTAGTAATAATTCCACTTTTCTGTTTTTTTATGTTGAGGTTTCCATGAACTTGGCTGTAGTTAGTAAAGCAGGCCACTTAATTCACCTCAAAATGACAGATGTGGCGTTTGCTTCAGGCAGCTGCTGAATTTAAATTTCGTATGTTAAATTTTGAATGTTAAAGTGGGGAGAGAGAATTATTAACCGTACTTGGCATTGTTTTTAGAAGTGGTGAGAACTTGTACCAACCACTGAGACAATGAGAATGGAATATTTTGGACAGCTTTGGAAATTAAGCAAAATACATGCATTAATTTTTAATTAGATAACCCTACCTGTTTTTCTTAGAAAGAAAAATTAAATTTGATTCTGAAGAGGTTATTTTTTTCCCTCATTTCCTCTGGCTAAAGCTTTGTTAAATCTTTGTTTGAAAGTACCTCCAGTACTTGTGAAGAACATAGACTGTTACCTCAAGTCTACTTTTGTCACTTGGAAAGGTAGTCATTGGTATCCATGGGGCTGGAACAAGCTTTTGAGTTCTTGTGCAGCAGCTTTATTTGGGGTGGTTTATTCTAGACAAAATCATGCACCTCCTTTTCCTCTCACTTGTCTTGTTTCTGTCTCTTAGACAAGATTACTTTTTTACATCTCCATTTCTTTTTCTGTGTATTATTTTGAATTTACTGTGGTATCTAGTGCTGCTTTTTCAAGTGTTGTTTTTTGTTTTAATTACAGTAGTGGAAAAAAAAAAAGGATATACCTAGAACAAAAGGGGAAAAGAAAAGGCACCTTACTCAGCCCCTTTTGAAATAAATAGGAAAATCCTACTTTTCATCACTGGGAATAAGATAGGAGAGAACATTTGGCTCAACTGGAACAAAGTTGCAGATTTTTTTCGTGGAAGTTTCAAACAATCTTGCAAAATGTGAATCAATTTTTAAAACCTCTTTTTTTTCACTCCTGTCTTGTGCATATGTGAACTATATAAACATTTTTCTTACTCTGCTTGGCAAAGCTGCCACTTACAGTGGCCTTTTAATGACCCAAACTGGGTCCAGCTCTGTTGATGTTGTTGGTAAATTTGCAGACCTTTTCTAGGGTTCAGAATTTGTCACCTCAAAAGGTGTTAATGTTAGAAAACCAAACACAGAGAAAAGAAACAGTGCCACGTGTTTGTAGAACATTACCTCAGTAAAGAAACTGTGCTGTCAGAGTTTGGAAGTCCTTTGACATCATAGAGCTTTGCAGTCATGCGACAGGCCTTTCATGTGCATACATGTTCAGAATTAGGACTGTAACTTTCAAAGAAGTCAATAGCCTATTGAGGATGAATTGTCGTTAGTATTCACTAAATAACTTTATTGAATAAATTTTGATTTTATTTATATGTGTATGTATATATACACTCGTGTGTATATATATATATATAGCCTCATTTGTTCTGTGAACCTTATTTTCAGGAAAAAAAGGTTTTCTAATTGAAAATATTTAATTTTGCTTTCTTTAAAGCTTTCTGGATTGTGCAACTGGTAATCTACAATAACATCTTCAAACATCTTTAAGTGCAACTGTGTTGTTTTAAAAGCGATCAAGAAACATGCATTTCATTTGTCATTTGTTTTTGAAATATATTGTACATACCATTGACAGTTGTGTGTGTTGAACTGCGTGCTCTCTCTCTCTCATCTACATTTTCCTGTTCAGAAAAGTACTTTTTCTTATATAGAATGTGTGTTGTTGTGA
>VXAL01019891.1:813871-847407 GCA_013399475.1 Chauna torquata | reverse complement strand
GTTGTATTGATTATCATGGAAGAATACCAAACTTTAGAATGTAGGTTTAAAACAATAGACAGATTTAAAAAAAAAAAAAAAGTATTAGTTAGTGGAGAGCAAAGCTTATGTGAGATGAACAGGTAAATAGAAAGAGACTTGAAACATTTTTCTTTTAAAAAAAAAAAGTATATGCTTTTTCTTTCTGAAACTCTTCAGCTCCCCTACCTATATTATTTTGCTGTATATTTTAATTTTAATGATGATTTTGTGTGTCTTGAAGATAAAATATTAGGGAATTTCTCCCCCTCCTCTCCTCCCCCTCCCCACACCGAGGTGGAGAGGGAGGTGGAGGTTGGAATTAATTCAGGGTTGCATGGTCACCACAGCAGGGGAGGTCAAAGAGTGTAAAGCTATCAGAATAAGGTGGCTAACTACATCCTAACTACACATTCTGACTGGGATGTGCAACCAGGACTCCTGTTTCAGTCAGTGGCAGCAATGTGACTATGTCCAAAGCCAGACCACTCCACACACTCATTTTTGTCAGGCAATCTAACTGTAGCTTGAAAGGAAATTGCAGCTGAAAGTGTATCTTCATCGATTTATGCTGATAGCCAGGGCTTAATTGTTTGCCAGGGAAGGATTATCTTTTTGAATTAAGGGATGTTTGTTAGCTCTGTTTTAGTCCAGGACCCCATCTTGTTTTCTTGCTGAGAATGCTGGATTTGAAATGCAGTTTTGATTAAGTATGGCTACTGAAAGATTTAAAATACAAAGCTTTGAAATTGTGTCTAAAAGCACATACCTTTTTATTAAAAAGCACAAGAACACAGAAGGAAAACTACTGCTCAGGATTGTTCATCTCCGTTCAAATTCTGGAAACGCAAGGAAGCTTTTTAAATGAACAAAAGTGCAGCTGTTTATAACAACCATACTGTCACATTCAGCTGTCTTCTGTCTCTGCTGTGCTCAGCTGGCATCTGTATAAAGAAGATTTGATGTAATTATTCTCTGTTATAAGATCAGGGTCAATCTTTCTGGATAAACGTCATTGAAAACATGATGCCTGTTATTTTACAGTGAGGAATTCTCAGTTTAGTTCATCAAAGCACAGAAGAAAGGTGCTTGGCAGTTCTTGAACCAGTTGGCAGATAATGCAACCTCCATCTGAGTGGTACTTACTGTAGATGTGCTGCAAATATGCAGAGGTTGACTTAGGATTTCCATTTTAAATTCACTGTAATGCTTTAGTGGGATACTTTTTTAAGTAAATGATCATTGCAAGGGCATAAGTTGTTACCTATTAACTGCCTCTTACAGAGTTTTGGAAAATTTAATGAGTAACAAAGTCAGTGAAGACATAGATTTTAATTTGTTTCTCTAGCAGTCATGGTGACCAGATCTGTACAACCAACTGCAAGAACAACTAAAAACCAATATAAACTCTACTGCTGTCTACTTTCCACCCAATTATGTATCACAGAAGTGCACTGTAATATGCACATGTATGTACATATATACAGCTATATTTAAAAACTGGCAAAACTGACTTCATAAGCATGACTGCATGATGCTCGTGTCTTTCCACATGAGGTTTATTCTCCACCAGCTGTGTTTCACCTTGTTAAATGAACTACTGATAGTCAGAGACTGAAGAGGATGAAGTGTTATAAGATGAAGTGCAGCATAGCTGATATCCGAAGTCATTTGTTGTGGCTTAATTTATTCAAAAAACATTTATCTAGGAGCATGTTTTGCATGAGTGGCAACTCGATTTAAGGTACCAAAACTGTATTTCCAGTAACTTTTTCTTCTGTATTTTATTGCCCTTTTTGTTGTTCCATTTGTGTCACATGTGAAACTAGAGAATCACTGAACTATAAAACTGAAAGAAGCCTTGAGATTGCTTAGTCCATCCTGCTGTTCTAAGGGATCCTGAACTCTGCATCTCTTCCTAGATGCTAGTTTAATATTTCCAGTGTTGGGGAAACTACAGTCGTATCATTCCAGAGTTCACTGTCCTTGTAAGAAACTTTTGGGTTGTGTTTTGCTCAAGTCTGTCTTGCTGCATGGTTTCCTGTTTTATTCACTTTTGCAGTGGTGAAGAAAATAACAGCTTTCGTCTTTGCAGCAGTCTTATTGTGGCGGGCTACTTTGATCTTCTTTAGACTAAACATCCCCAACTTATCAACCTTTCTTTGTACCTTGTGTATCTAGCTCCTTGGCTGGCTGGTTATTAATTTTTTTCCCCTCTCTTTAGTGGTGGTTGTAATACAGTGTCCAAAACTGGACCCAGTATTTCTGAGGAGGCCTTAGATGCACTGAATTGAGTGAATGAATTCCTTCACATCTGCTGTAGAAAAAAAGATGACGTTTGGCAATAGCACATACAACACTATTGTTGACTTAGGTTATATCCTGCTAGATACTTACCATCAAAAATGTCTATAAGTGGGGTTCCTGGAGCGATGGGGATGTTTGATGCCGTCTCACTGATGATATTGAGGAGTGACTTGACTTCTGATTCTAGATGCTCCACTGTTTTTATTACCTTCTAATGAAAACAAGGTAGACAAATGGAGAAGGGGGTAGTCAAAGGGTCAAGCTGAAGGAATTGTACCAAATGCGTTAGTGCAAAAGCAAATCTGCTGTCCCATACTACTAACAACTAATTTAATTTATATTGGTGCAGTGCAGGTTTAAGTATTTCTTGTATTATACTGGCCTCTAGTGGCACGAAGTATTAGAATTTTGTTTTGCAAGACTTAAATTACATCACCTCTGTATAAATCACCCATAATTTGATTTCTTAGGAGGAGCTTTGCATGAACTTGTTTTTAATTCTCTCTTATTTCTCAACCACCATCATATCCACAAAAGGAAGCTGCAGGGAAGATGAGAGGAGCTGATGGGGTGGGAAGAAAGTTAGGGCTAGAGCTGGAGAAAGGTAGTACTGCCATTGGAGAACCAACAGAATGCAGTTTGGCAGCTACCCAGCTGGGAATAGTTAGCGCTGGACCCATATCTTGTGAATGCTTAAGACACTGGGGAAAAATATTTAAACATTCCAGCTTTCCTGCAATCCCAGTCGCATAGTTCATTTAGCTTTTTGAGTGTCTGCAGGAACAAGCAGAAACTCCTCCATCAAGCTTTGTCACCTGCAAAATTCACGTCTAACCTTGAGCAGATGTGAAAGGCCTGGATTGTCTATAGGATTGGGATGATTCCAGTGGTAACCAAATATCACTGCTGTTATATGTACCTATGTTAGGTACAATAGGAATCTGTCACATCAGTTGAAGATATTTTGTCTTTCCCTGCACTCCCTGCACTTTTTCTACACAGCCCACCTGCTAGCCTTTTGGATGTCATGCAATACTCATCACTTTTTTTTTTTTTTTTAAATCAGCCTTTTACTGAGAGGCTGGAACAATGGACTGATGAATGTGGCAAGTCTGGGGGTTTCAGGCTAACTTTACAAGTACCACTTCTGAGATTGTTATGTTAAGGGCACAGTTACGAACATTTTAGAAGGGCTGATAGTTTATGATTGGTTAATCAGCTGTTTGGAATTCATCAAGATAATGTATTTGTGGTAATAATGGTTTCATGGGTAGCTACAAGCCATGGCATCTGAAAAAAATAGTCAGGCCTTGAATCCTATCTTACAAAATCAAGAAAGGACAGTGGCTAGAAACATCATTCCTCTTTCTTTTCTTTTGTCAAAAGGTTGGGACAGAGGTCTGGTATAGTTCAGGAACCAATGCAATTGCTCTTACCTCTTCAATAATATCTAAGCGTTCATGGATTGTATCGTGTTCGTGACACCAGCTTCCTCTTCCCAAAGTTCCAGGTAACACACTGACAGGGTCTGCAGCAGCTGGAAAAACAGCTACAGTTAAATTAACAGGAGCTTTTTAATAACAGTGCTTACCTTTCTGAGTTCTGAAGTTGTACTTGGCATGCTAAAGAGCATTGTTTATTAAACAAAATGTATCTTTTACCAGGTAGAAATTGCCCACTAAATACAGGTATACCCAACTGCTGTGAATGTCTTGTAGCAGCGTACAAGTTGTCAAGGTTGTTTGGAACAGACTGTTTTCTTGTTTTCTTTTGACCTTTTATTTGTTTGTTTGATGTATTTGTGTGTGTTTTACACAACCTGTTTTTCCTTCCTATGTAGGGTAAGTTTATAGACTCCAGCACAACTCTGCATTGGGAAGATCTGCATTACATATCGGTTCCTATTGGACTTTCCTCAGAAGCAACTGGTATGGTAAAGCTTTGACAAGCAGCTGAGTTTGTCCACTTATGCCCTGAATGGATACAAGCTGGTGATTCCATTGTGCAAGAAACTTGTCCGTAACAGTCTAATTTTGCAATAAGGGGAAGCTATAAAAGTGTGCGCAGCCAATGCCATTTGCTGACCAAGTCACCCATTTATGGTGCTGTGTACAAAGCCACACATCTCTGACAGATACCTGTATTTACCTCTTAGTACTCATGAGCTGCTGCTCTTTGCACATTTCATTCTGCTGGCTGTACTCCATGAAAGGGCAGTACCTGCTGGTGCCCATGCTTTAATGGAGCCAGTTTCCTTTTCATAACTTTTAAAACCTGCTCAAGGGATAGCATATCTTGCATGATGTTGTTAAAGTTAAGTCCTATTCTTTTTTGAGACCTGAAGAGACTGTAATAATGAGAAAGCAGCAGTAACTCATTTTGTTGTCATTTGATTGTAATGGAGAAAAACAGAGGAAAGTGAGCTTGTGTTATAACGAACACTTTAAAAACCTAAGAGGAGCAACCAGTACTGTATCCAGTAGCGTTGTGTGTGAGCAGTGATTTGGACCTGATGCGGTGCTTCATTGCAAGGCTGTGCCAAGATTTTTGGAGTGTAGGTGCCATGTGATGGCAAACATGTTTGTAACGATTGTAGCCATTGCAGTTCGATGGGATGAGAGGTGTACGGCGGGCTGGAATGGAGTTCTTGAGGGCAGGGAGGAGGGAGAGGATTGTGACCTGATGAAAAAAGTGAGGAAAGTGTCACCTGATGTAATAGCTGCAGTATTATTTAAAAATTGGTTTGGCAGAGTTTTACAGAGAATTTTTGGTTGTTTATTTGTAGCAAGATTATTTTTTTCGTGCATTCACCAGGAGGTGGTGCTGTTAGGACAGAATCCCAAAGATCTAATCTGCCTATTTAATACTTACAAAAGACTTAAAATAAGGCAGGTACTTCAAGCACGGCTGCTTCGCAGTTGCTTTTTGTGTGTGTGCACGTGCGTGCTGTCTTTTAGGAGTGTTGTGACTTCGTAAGTTAGTCAAGTGAACCATGCTGCTTCTTGAAAATTTTGCTTATCTGCATGGTTTTTTTTTCTATCACAGCTAGAACAGTATGGAAATGCTGAAATTTTGTGTCACAAAAGTAGGTTACAAAGCAACGGCCAATCTTTCTCTACGAACCTTGGCTGTTCTAATAATAGGATAATGACAAGATAAGCTCTATTTTACTGTCAGAGATTAACAGAACTTCCACCTTTCCAATATTCCCAGCTCTAGCTCTCAGCATCAAACCTGATGGCCTGATTCAGCAGCATGCTGAACTGCTGCCCATCATGTCAAAGGGAGGACCTGGAATCGCAAGGTTGAGAGGAAAGCTTGGGTGAGGGCCAGCACTGGTTTTATACATTTGTTCAAGGAATTTTTGGCTAGCCATAAGTTACATGCCGGGCTTGTTTAGTTTTGCCCATTTCCTAGAAATGGAAAATGTGAGTTAATGCTGGCTAGCTCAAGTCAGTGTTGGCCACTTCTCTTTCTCTGATCATGCATCTTATATCATGCTGGTCCATAAAAGAAAACCCAGAGCTCCGCCTTTGGAGAAGCAGAAGTAACTTTGTCCTGCCCGAATTGGACTCTGATCCAGAAGCTCTCTGACCTTCCCAAGCTGCCTAATGGCATGCTGGGCATGCCTGGTGGCACTGTGCAGGGGCTCCTTTCACGTTTTTCCTGATACAGGACCTTAAATCCTCTATGCGACTCTTTGAAGCAGAAATGATATAATGAGGTCTTACCCAAAATGCCACTTTACTCATTGCTTTAGCATAGCCCTTTTGTGTGAAAGACGTTTCTATTCTGGACAAACCACAGCATCATGTTGCGTGGCCTGGCTGCTACTCTAATCAGGTGAACATAGGTGGAGAGGTTAGGTACGACGGATGACTGACTTGTTCCAAGCAGGACGTGCGGGGATAGGTATATACATCCCACGTAAGGCTGTTGCATCTCACTGAGGTTTGCAAAACACCGTACAGCTTTGTGTATGTGTGCACATCTAGAGAGCTTGGGAAAGGAGCTGCTGTGAAATGCAGGTCTCGGTAGTGCTTGGTTCTTTGGGGTGGTTGGTTCCTCCTCGCCGATGCAGAAAGAGACAGCTTTCTGGCAGAGAGGGTGCGTTGCTGCTTTATAAACTGCAGTGGGCTTGTTGAAGGAGGAAGTGTCTTGTTCTGGTTTGATAGGGCTATAGGATCTTACCCAGAACCACAGGAACAATGCTGTGGCTAAAGAAAATTGACAAATGGTCCCGGCCAAAGTGTCTCAGGAAACATATGATAGCTGTTGTTAGTGAGCGATAAGTGTTAGGAGGAAGACTATTTTGAAACCAGAATGTCTAGATCCCAGATTTCATGGTATGGAGCTCTTTGGGGGCTGACCTAGAAGACACCCTGTCAGCCAGGGTCTGCGCATCCGTGTCTGGCTGGCAACTTTCACACCAGAGCAGAGGTGCTCTTGTGCTTGTGACTGCCCCTTCACTGCCACACCAGAACGGGGCACTTTGGGAGGGGCAATTGCTGCCGTCGACTGGGCAGCCAGTGCTTTAGTCAGTGTAGTTCTTGGTTTTATTCTGTTTTCAGAGCTTTGGCCTGAGGCTTTGGCTGCTAGAAAGCTGATTGTTACTTTTTTTAACAGCCTTTATCTCTGGGATGGGCTGTTCACAGGACACATCCGGTCCCTTGTAAATATGGCATGTATCTGGGTCACTATGGTCAGGCAATTCATCCGAAGCAATAATTTTCATGTGCTCAAGGAGAATCACATGTTGCTTATGAGTGTTGCCCTTCTCTGTATTGCAGCTGGTGAAAGAAAATGACGCAGCCTGACTTCGGCACTGACCTTCTCCAGCAGCATCTGTACCCACGTAATAATAGCAGTCATCGTGTAAAAGGAGCAAAGAATGGAAGGCTGCAAGCTATGTAAACAAAACAGTAAAGGCCTTTCAGGGTACCTCCTTTTCCTTATCCTCATGTTGCTGAAGAAACATTTTAAAAACATGAATTAGACTTTTTGCTTGCCTGTATGTCTAAGTACATGCATAAACGCAACAAAACTTTGATGGTCAATTTTAAAGCTAACAACTTTTAAAGGTAAACTCTTCTTAGTATGCTGTATAAAGTACATATTTAAAATGTGTGGTTATTTCAATTTCTGGCAGCTTAAGCAAGTGTGGATCTTTATAGAACAAACAAGGGATTTCAGGCAATTTTCTAGGAGGCATATTTCAATGTCTTGAATAGCTCTTTTGAAACTTAATGGATTACTTCAGACACGTATTTGTTGTAATGTTTCAGCATGGTGGAGAGAACATTACCTTTCAGTTAAATTCTCATCTGGAAATTCCCACTTGATGCTTCCTGCAAGTGAGATGCTTAGTTCATTTATTAAAGTCCGCGCTATCTAATATACAGGTGGCTATTTTGCATCAAGATTAAGGACTCACTTGTCCAAGATAACAAAATGACCCCTACTTTTATAAGACAAAGATTAAACTCTTATGTTATTTATGCTACCAATCATCTAGAAATTTTGACTTACTTTGTGCCTTGTGCCTCTTTTCCTCTGATTAAGTCCTCTATGCTAGGTTGACGGTGCCCATAAAAGCTGGGTAGTTCTACTGCCCTGTGCTGTCATACAGTCAGAAACCAGCAGATGGAGCAGAGATATTGAGAATCTCTGAGTTAGATTTAAGGGTACCAGTAGACACAAGAAGTGCTTTTTTGAGTAGAAGTTAAGCAGGACCGTCTTAAGCAACAATTCCACTATTGGGTGGATGGAAGTGAAGTGGTTGTGTCGTTCCTCTTCTACATGTGAACTTCTTCGCATAATAGTTACCTGCCAGTATCTGAATTCTAAATATATGCATGCACCCACTCGCTAGCTAAATATAAAAGTGCATATACAAATACTGAACAGCTCTATTTTTTTATAGAGATCTATATAAGTATTTAGAGATATGTCTATGTGTGCATATATTGCATGCAAATATGTATAAACATGCACATCTTGTTGAAGTTAATGTCAAAATTCAGAGGGTAATGTTAACTTTCACTTTACTAATAAAAGTTGTTACAAGATAGCTTTTGTGCTCCCCTCTACCTAGTCCCAGACCAGACTACATATAAGCAAACTCTTTTCCACATACTTGCTTCACAAAGACACCTGACAGGAGAAAAAAAAAATCACATAGCTGAAAGCTGGAACAGGACAATTCAGGCTGAGATGCAAAGTTTTAAGTAAGCTAATGAATTAATTTAGTAATTGAAGTGCCCTCTGCATTACTTATACTCTTGTAAGTATACTTCCTAATGATGCATTACAGGTCAAACTGAAGTTACAGACTTGCTGCAGAACTTACTGGGTTGGGTTCTTTGGGCTGTGTTATGGAGATGGTAATGCTAAGTGACCGTAATGTTCCCTATTGGTCTTAAAGTCTGTAAAATCCCTTTTGCATCATTCTATGACCAGTGTGGTTTTGAAAGTTAACTGAGAGTTCATGTTGTGCTCAGTATGGAGGGAGAGGTAAAACAAAGCAGACCACAAGCCAAATGAAAGACAAGAGAGACTGAAACAGGAACCGGATGGCAAATAAAGAAACCAGAAATCATGTGATAGATGAAGGCAAATAAAAGAAAATATTTACAAATGTTGAAGAAAATATACTATGCTCTGTGTTCTTGTTTGTACTACCTTAGGTTTAGCAGTATCATTTTATTCCTGTAGCATATAGCATAAAGTAGTGAGACGGCTTGTAATGATAAAATGAAGGTGATAGTAATGGATTTATGTTCCAACAGGAAAAAATTCATCAGCTTGAGTACATTTGGTGAACCACCTAACTAGCTTGGGAAGAATACAATGGACCTCTGACAGGATTTGCTGATCCTTGCTTAAATTATTCCTTATCTAAAAATAGTGCTGGACTCAACTTTAAAGTATGTAACTTTAAAATGTTAGCTCAAGAAATAACACTGTTTACAAAAATGGTTGGTGAATTTAACTTGCAGCTGAGTACAGAAAAGGTTCAATTTCAAATATCAGTATTTGTGCTTTCAGACCAAAGTCCATGTTAAGCCAAGACTGTTAGTCATATTTTATTTGGGGGCTTAATTCCAATTATGTCAACCCTTAATTAGATACGGAAGTACTGGATTAACTTTCTGAGCCACTTAGTGACTTCATTATCACCAGTGTGCCCAAATTCATTTTAAGATATATATAACATAATCTGTATTAAATTTTATTGTTAGGGTGCCAAGGATAAATTGATTTGGATAGGATGCATTGTATTGAAAATGCTTTTATATATGCAGATTGTTTTCAAGCTGTTACATGCTCAGGAGCGTATCTTTGACTGGACATAGAACATCTTCGAGGTTGTGATCCTTAAAACACTGCCTAATGCTTAGCTGTGATTTAGGCACCTCTGAACCCCTTCCTAGAGTTTAAACTAGGTGCTTAAAAATAAGGGGCGTCTTGTCTTCAGTGATTGCAATAAAGACTGCAGAAACTGTAATTAATATGTAAAAAATAATTTCTTAGCTTCTTATATTCTGTCATAGGTTACTGTGCTTCACACAGGAGGCAACTGCAGGATTTTGTTTCTTTGCTTATATGCACAAACAAATGTGTGTGTGTGTGTATATGTATATATATGTATGTACACACACCTTTATTAGGCTGTAGCTTTTATGGCAGAACCACAATGCAAATTCCACACAGGGCAAACATGGGGAATATCTAAAATAGGAGGTGGAAGCTAGGCATTGTATATTGGACAGGCAATTGAAAGTAGAAAGCTCTTCTGGAATGGATTTTCTTTTTCATTTTCTTTTAAATCTTTTCAATAATGTACATTGAAAAATTTTTAATGCCTGATGAGGGAGTAAGCTGTAATCTACACATTTGCTGTGTACTTAAACTGCTTCCTGAATGCCAAGTCTTGGGAAGATTCCAAACATGGTACAAAATCCAAGGGATTCATCTGGTATCAAATATTCATGAGCCTCTGATAATAATGGAAACATCCTGAAATAAGTCTCTTCCATGAAAATAATTATTTTTAATGTTGATTTTGGAAACTAAACAACCATATCAGAAAGTCAAATTCCAGACTTGCAGACTTGCAGGTCTGTTTATCAAGACATAAAATATGCCACTATGAATGTTGTTTGAGATCCTAGATCGGTTACGATCGAACTTAATTTTTTTTTTTTTGCCCCCTAAAAGAGAAGTACCAAAAAGGAAATATCATGCATTATGGGATGTATTGCATTGGTGAAGATGGCCAGGGTATCACCCTGCCACTTTTCTAACTTGTCTGTCCCATCAATTTATACGTGAGATGCCATGTTGTGACGTGTTCTGGTCCTAATGTGCCTTACTTGTGGGTGTGAAATGTTCAAAATCAGAAATGGGAGTTGGCAGAAATCATACCTGGTTAGGAGATAGCTGCCATATATTTCTGTATAAAGCTATTTCCTTTGGATGAAGTTTTTGCTGTCATGATTCTCATTTCACAATGGATCCTCAGCTCTCACTTGCGCAGCAGTGGAGACTGACAGGCAGTGTACAAGGCCAACGATAGTTTGTGCTACCCCTGCTAAGGCTGTTTGCCAGAAGCAAAATTACTACTTAAAAAACTACTTTTATTCTGTGTTACCATACTCATGATTGTAAGAAGCACTTAAGCTTTTTGTGTTTTTATTTAAAGGAAGGAAGATAACAATACAACGTTCTTGGGTTGGTTTAGAATGTTTCTGATATGCTGATCTTCTGAACAAGCAGCCAGGGACCGTCTTTTTGTGCTCACTGCTGCAATGGAAAATGACTACAGGAAATCAGAGTGAAAGATGAGCCTATGTACTTTGCAGGTATGTTACTCTAATTTATTCTGTAACTTTGGAGAGGATACCCTGATGTTTTGGGTTGCAAACAGAAGTTTCCCTTTATTATGTATTATTTCTGTATGTATATATACTTGTTTTGGAAACAAAGGCAAAGTGTTAGGATGCTTATAGCTAGTAGCTATATAGGAGATACTTGTGTATGGAGAAGAGAATGAGCCACTATAGGAAGAAGAGGAGCTGTGTTTGTAGCATATGTAAAGAATGTAAGTTATGTAGAATGAGTGAGCTTAAGTCTGGTTTGAGAATGGAGGAGGTGAGATACGTGAATATTTGAGGCCACCATAAATTTGAAGGTGACCACTGGTATCTGGTGATAAAGAGTCCTTCAGTTTTATAAGGACGTGGCTTTTGGTCTGTGTTTAGTAATAGGAGCTATGACCATGAGGAGTGGGGTGTGAGGTGAGTCTGTGACTTACTAGTCAGCTCTGTGGTTGTGTAGTTTGCATATGAATAAGTTGTGGCAGTAGAAATACGGTAATACAATGAAAGACGGTCCTTGTAGTTTTGTCCTAATACTTAAACAATTCTAAGAACGTGACTGAAGATATGTTTTCCGCTGGCAGACAGTTCATGCGTACTGCAACAGCTCAGGAAGTAGATTAGTGATATATACACAAGCATACTAGGTCCCGGCATTCATGGCCAAGACCCACAGCTGCCTCACCCAGAGCAGATCAGCTGCATTTATAAATACAGCTAGTGCAGATGAACAGCAGGAGTCCTGTATTAAACCCCGACTCTCTTGGGGTTTAATAATAACCTTTGCTTTACACATGGAAGTTACAAAGTCCAGATAACTCAGTAAATATCTTTTTAACTAGATATAACAAAACATAGGGTTTTGCAGATGTGTAAAATTTGTAAAAGGGCTCACTTCTACACAGAACCCCTATATTCAGATGCCTTGTGTTCTTAAGAAGCATACCTACATCTGGGTACACTTTATTGTGACAAACTTTCTTACTTCTTCCTTGTTGGAGCTCAGAGATGAGTATTTGCAAAGACTTTTCCTTGAATTGGAGACAGCAACGGCTGTAGGTTTCCATAAGGACAGAAAATACCTGTGACATGGGGTGTAGATTACACCACTACTGGTTTACTAGTAAAAATATATTAGTCAAAGCCTTCTTTCAGATGGTACCTCTCGTAAGTTTTACTGTGGATTTAATTACACAATGCAGTAGTTTAATCTCCTGGAGGTAAAATACTGTTCTATGAGAATACAAGCAGTCAATTTTGGGCAAAAATAGACTGTTCTGAAGGTATATTTTTTTTCTCCCCAGTTTCTAGTCAATAGTCTACTTCTGATTGCTGAATATCTCCTTTACAATAGCCTCTTTCACTCCAAAACCTGATAGGTCTACCCAGTCTTAGATATTGCGTACGGATGTCAGAAGATCCAAAATATTCTGAAAAGTCATACTATGTTAGCTGAATGAAGAAAAAGCATGCTTGTTTTACTTACAGTTAAAACCAAACGAACTTCTGCTGTTTAAAAACAAATCACACCACAGTGTGGAGTATTGAGGCAGCAATGCCCCTGCTCAAGCTCTCCTGTTGCTCTCTCGCCAGCAGCATGCTCAGTGTTTGGTTTGCTCATCTAAATGCAGCACACCATGAGGCCCCGCCTGTTTACCTGACTGCCAGATAATCGTTTACCCCAGGACTCCAGGTCACCTCTCTGCCATGCATAAACACACAGGAGAGACTGTGCTGTTGGGGTGTTGTACCTCTCAGAACAATTTGCCTGGAGCTTTTCGTAAGAACGGAAATGTGTTTAAATGGGGCAGGTATTGAATGGTCCCGTGCCCCTGGCTACACTGAATGTTATGTTTTAGCAGCAGCAGCACCCCACAAACTAACCTAGCAGCAATAGCAAGGAATGAAAAGCTGCGGCCATTAGGTAGGAGCATGTGATTAATCCAAAAGGGCACCCACGCTAGCCCCTCATCTTGAGCTGTTTGAAAGCTGAGCTCCATGAATATGAAATTGTTCCTATTAATGACTGAATTAAAACCTAAATTCTACTTTGGCCAACCCCAAACCATTTTTAAGAGGAACTGTTGCCAAACAGAACAGGAAAAAACAATGGATGAATCATGGAGGTGGGGAGGGTGGCCAGGGGAAGGATCTGTAATGAAATCAAAAGTTAGATTCCCCATCTCAAAGGTAGCAAAGGGAGAGTAGGGATGACTTTTTTAAGCCTGTCAGCCAGCCAGGATACTCACCTGGCTGTGACAGACACAAGTTCAAATCCTTCCTTACCCTGACTTAGAAACCCGTCCAGGCCCAGCATGGACCATAGATTCCCACCTTCCAAGAAAATATCCCCTTTCTGCCTCTCTGGCAAGAGCTGTTCTGAGATGGGGCTCTTTTTTTCTTTTTATCCTTTTTTGAATCTTTTCCATCTTACATAAAATACTCTGCTGAGACAGCGAAAATGATTCCTTAACTGAGCAGGTACCACCTGGCATAATACTGGGTAGTAGTCTCCCCTGCAGTTGCTATTCAAATACTGTTGTGTTTGGCTAGGTTTTACCCGAGTTTGCTAATGATTTCAACTTAAACCAAACCATATTTTTGGGGAATAAACAAAAACAGTTTTCCAGCAGTACTCGTGGGGTGAAAACAACTCAGAGTGCCCTTGCTGGGACTGATAGTTCAGTTCATCACTGTTAAATGTTATAAAACCAGTTGTGTGGGAGGGAGACAGGGCAAGGAAGAGTGACTGGGACTTGGGGGCAGAAGGGACCAACAGTTTTTTGGGAAATGTTTTGACTGCAATGGAAACTCACTACCCTGCCATGAAATACAAACGTTGTGTGTTGTCAAGAAGTCTGAGCAGAGGGAAAATGATGCTGGGCCTCAGCTAGCAGAAAACACATAATACAAACAGGCTGTGAAGCCAGGTTTGTGGCAACACAGGGACTATAAACCCTTGAACTAGCTAAACAGAATAGCTTTCAGTCACACCATCAGCAGCAATGTGATTAAAGGTTAGTCTGGTGCCAGACCCGTTCTTAATGAAAGCAAAATTTCGATGCCAGTTTATCAGATGTTGTGTTTATACTTCTTCCTCCAAAGGTATTTGAAGAAGGTGTTATGCACCTCAAAAAATCTCAGGAATAAGTAATCCAAAGCAGAAGAGAAAATTACAGTACTGTTAACAGCAAATCTAAAAAGAAGGGTTTGAATAAAGGAAAATCTTTCTCTATTCATCTTGAACTTTGATCTCATTTCTGAGTCGATTAGTGTGCATGTTATTAAGGCTCCAGAGCAGTAATTATGGAGTTGCAGGGCAGTGGATGCAGCATACGAATGTGGCTGTAAATTTCTGAAAATACAGTGATAATGTCTCCCATGAGTAGTGAAAAATCTTGAACGAAGCAGTATGCCTTTCGGACAGACTTTAGTAGCACAAAATTGGAGTTTTTCCTGTTAAAAAAGAGTTTTCCCACAGAGTTCTGACACATACCTGTGTCACCTTCTTATAAAACCCATGGAGGAAGCAACTCTTTATCTCCCCCTCCCACCCCATGCAAAGGCTTTCACCATGCTACAGTTTCTGCTTTACAAGCTTGGAATCACTCACCTAAAAGATCGTGCTCCTGCAGGACTACAATAAACGCCAGCACCCAGATGACAAGCATGGCTTCAAACTCTCCAAGCTCTGTCGTAGTCCTGGTGGAGAGCACAGCAGGCCCCCTCCCCAGCTTTGCTTAGACTCCTCCGTCCGTCCAGCCGTTCGTGCTGAGGTTTAGCCAGAGCTGGGAGGAAATATGCCCAGGCTGAGCCAAGATTCTTAAGCTGTGCTTTTTCTCTTCCCTCCTTTTAAAAAACACCCTTCCAGCTCCACAAAAAGTCCAGTTACCCAGGCGAGCTGGCAGTGGTCCAAGCTCCCCAAAGTTTTTACCCTTGTATTTATTTATGCAGCGTACAACTGGAATGTGCTGAAGAGCTTTGAATCCTGCAAATAGAGCAAATGGGGCGAGAAAAGAAATGGGAGAGGAGGAAGGGGTGTTGGATGTTTCTTTCCCTAGGGCGGGGAAAGCAGGAACACTGGTAAACACAGTATCTTTAGGGTTGTGAAAAACAGGTTTTTTTTTTTTTTTTTTCTTTCATTATTTGCTCCTTTTTAAGACTGCAGAAAAATCTCCTTTGGGCAGGTAAAAGTTCTGCTGGATTGAGTGTGGCTGCACTGTGGGAGGCGGTAACTGTTTGTGGCGCCTCGTGATTAGAAAACATTGTAGGAGCTCCCAAGGAGCCCTCTGAGCTCTTCTCAGTTTGGAAGATCTTTGAAATAGGTTAGACTTGGCAACATTACGCGCAAAAATACACTGCTAATGGTATTCTGACAAAGTGTTTGATTTTGAGGAGGTTATTGATTAAATGTTAAATGTGTGTCTTGAGAGCTCGTGGGTGTTGACGGGATAAGTGTTAATGATGTATGACATGAGGTGGTGTGCGGAGCTAGACCTCCGACCCTGAGTCTGCCACAAGTTCCTGGGACAGCCTTGGTTACGCCCCTCCCAGTTTGCAGGTCTTTAGTTTCTACTTTTGAAGGAAAATTAATGATCCTTTAACCCATCTTAAAACAAAACATACTAATAATGATGTTTGTCAAGTGTTTAGTGATGCTTGAGTAAAAAACACATTTCCATGCAAGTTCTTCTATTTTAGCAAGGAATAATTATCGCAAAGTAAGTTAGGAATGAATTGCAAAACTTATATATACAACTAAGGGCTGTACGCGCTGATGTGGTAGGCTATGAATTCTGAAGTGGGAGGTTATCTGTGCTTTGCCTGTGACGATGTCTGTTTTGAGGCTACTGGAGAAGTGGAAGTAAAGCAAACAGACTGAGGAAATGCAAACACTGTGCTCGTGATTTCTTTACAACCGGGATGTTGACCTGCAGGAGTGGGAGCCCTGTGTACTGCTTTGGAGGGAGGAGACTCGGGGGCAGAAAAAAAGCATTTATGAATAGCTAGTTTCTGTGTTCTGAATGTGTTTGTCCTCTAACTTTGTCTTTATACTAAGTAAGTACCTTTCTCAAGCAGAATCACCAGTTGCAAAGGAAGCCAGTTCATGGACGCTTTTCTGCATGCTTTCTGCTGTACTCTACAATATTAAAAAGCAATGAACATATATTGAATTGGTTTCCCCCTCAGCACACTATAACAAATCTTGAAATTGTCATTCCAGACCACCGCTGCTGAGGTAACCCACCTCCCTTAACAGCACATTTCCTCAAGGTTCCTCCTGAATTGGTCTCAGGCTCCTGGAACAGCTCAGTTCTTCCAAGGCACTTGCTTCTTATTTGTCAAATAGTGTTATGTTTGACTGTAGTGAGGCGCTGGTCTGAAATCCACAGAAAATTAAACACAATAGTGAGGATTTTCTCTAGTATTGTACTCCAGGGGATGTTTCCGTAGTGAGAGAAGTTCTTTCTGCTGCAGGGAAATGCAACCAGAAGCAACACTTATGCGAAGTAACATTCTGGTTTTCAGTAGGACTACCTGTCCAAAGAATTTTTGATGATCTTGAGTAATTGGCTAAGATGACTTCTGTTATTCATAAGCTCTTAGAATGAAGCTGCAGATGAAGAGCTCTTAACTAGTAACATGAGGTACAAAAAATTCAGGGGGTGTGACAAATCATTAAATTGCAAAGTAGACTTTTCAGTGCAAGACAGAAGATTTGGGACCAGCAGAAAGAATATGGTATATACAAACCTATTTGTCTTCTGGAAAGTTAGTCACTAACTGATTACCATCAGAGAAAGCATTCTTCAGCACATTCATCTTGGAAATGTCCATATATGAGAATATAACGAAATCGTATGAATATAGGTTTGCACAAAATCCAGCTGTTTAGATGTTCCCAAGATACCAGCAGCCAAAGAAAGCATACCAGTGAATAGGGATGGGAATTTTTGCCAGCAGGCAGTCTGGCGAAAGGGAGAGCAAACACAAGGATTAAGTCTATTTTGGGAGTGCATGTGCTGGTTTTGGTTTTTCGTTTTTGTTTTTTTTTTCTCTTCTGCCTTTCTGCCTCTCTTTCTTGGACTAGTCAAATGCTTGGCAAAAGCAATAAATAAGTGCACAGAGATACTACTATATCACTGAGTGCATAAGGAGGAGGAACAGAATAAACAAAGGGAAAGTCTCAACAGAGGACGTATGTGCCACAAGAAAGTTCGTATCATTCTTGGGCATGAAATCCTGCAGCGTGGACTGGCAGAGGAATATAGCTGAGCATAAACTTGGCAAAGGTTGGAATACGCTATAGTGCAGTCCCACAGGACTTTAAGTGAAACAGAGAGAAAATTAAGTGGAGATTACTTCTAGGAACAAAAATGCAGTAGAAAACCCATCCTTGTAGGGAAAGGAAAATGCCTTACACTGAGAAGAAAATGAAAGAGAATGATCTCTATCCTTGATTTAACACAGGGATGATGAAATCAGTGCAGGGTTCCTGTGTACCTGCCCCTGGGAGAAGATTTACGCCCACTAGGGTCTGTGGAGATTCCTTGGGCTCCCATCACAAATTTACTAGCTGCTAGCTGCTCATGACCAGAAGTTCTTGCTACTTGGAGGCTGTTGAATACCGTATGTTGTAAAATGAGGCTTAGTTCATGATTTTTCTAGAAGAGGTGAATTATTTTTATCCTCTTAATTTACTTTGCTCCTGGCTACCAGGTTGAAGCAGTAAGTGAATATGTGCAGAAGCAGAATTTGTTGCCTGGAGAGGCTGATTTCCAAAGAACATGTATGCAGCTTGGCAACTGCTTTCAGGGGAAGCAGAAGCTTGCTTTGCAACAAGTGCATCTGTTTGGTGAACAAATGAAAGGCATCTTGCAGAGGTTATTTCACCAGAATGAAATAGACATTGCCATTCAAAGCTTTCCATAGTAGTGACTCTTAGCACCACATCGCCAGCAGTCTCCACTGAGCCTCCGCATCTCTGCTGTTCATGAGGGCAACCTTGGTTGGTGCTGCAGGTCTTGTGGGCTGCAGCCTTCAAGGTGTGAATACCTTCAGGTTCTGATCCAGTGCAATCCCCTCTCCAATCTGTTATATATCAACTAGAATTTGTGGTTATTACCTTGATTTGCAAGGGACATCAGAAAGTATGAAGTTCTCCTGTCATTGTCTTAAAGGCACAATCTCTGGTTCTATTAAAAAAAAAAAAAAGTCACATAGTTGATGTTATGAGGTGCTGTTGAGATCAGCTCTGTCTCTAATTGTACCCTCCCTGGAGATGTTTAGCAAACATATGTGTCATGGAACAGACAACTCTGATCCAGCCTTCTTCAAAACAATACATTTTGTACTACGCCTAAAGCCAACAGTGAGTCAGCTGCTGGAATCGATTCTCTTGTGTCATCTTGGCACCAACACACTAAGCTGGATTCTGTGCACCAGCATTAGGTAAGCATCTGATGGCTTCAGGCTGTTTCGCATCTGTGGCTTCAGCTTCCTGAGCAATCATCTGCAAGAAAACTGAATCATAAAATTGAAGGAAAAGGTGGGTCACATGGAATATTAGTGAGTGATGTCTTACTGATTGTTTCGCATTTTTAACTGGTTGTTAGATCCTTTCTTTTTGACAGATTTAATGCATTTTATGAAGCCTGGCCATGCCTCAGAACCCCTATGAAACATGCTAAGTAGCATTCCTGCCTGTTTTAGAGAATGAAAACTTCATCCTAACAAAGCTGGTTTAACTGTATTCTCAGCTAAATTAGAGAATCAGGAATAGGCTCTTGACTCCTGGCCTCGTATTGCACACATGGGACTCTGATAATACATACTATATTTTTTACTACAGCCCTTTGCTGTTGCAACTTTGCATCCACCCATTTGAGTCACACACAAAACATGAAATAGATGTGTGAGTCCATTTCAGATAATACTATAGAAAATAATACTCATGGGGGAAGTACTTGATTATTCTTAAATTAGAATTACTCAGCTAGTGTCTTTAGCAGGTCAATGTTGCACACCACACCAATTAAATGAAATAATGGCTCGAAATTGGACCAACATTTTCATTCTGTGAAGGAGTAACTAATATCTGAGAAGCTATTCATCTGTTGAATAGCACCTTGCTGAACACAAGTCATGACAAATAGTAGGAAAGCAGAGGTCTGTGTTACTTAACATCTGCGTACCTTTCTCTATTAGGCAACTCATCAACTGTGTATAGGAAGCCCTTGAATATAGGTAATATTTACCTTATGAGGTACTTGTGAGGTGGAGATATTTAATGAAACAGAAACAGCTGGGAATAAATTCCACTTTGGATTACTAGTCAGCCTATTCTTCTTTTTCCCTTAATTACCACAAGGTCATGGATAGATGCAAAGTAAGAATGGCTTGCCAGAAAGAGAAGCCAAGCTAATCACTTCACTGTCCTTCCCCTGAAAATTTACAGTACATGTATTATTTTGCAGCTGATGTGGTAAAAATCCCAGGTTAAGACTCCTTTTAAAATGAGTGTGTTGCAGGAAATAGAATACTGTAGCAGAACGTTAGTAGTTCTTTGTTATTATACATCCCTCACATCTTTAGCTGCAATTTTTCTTCAAGCATGCTTCTGACACATGCTTCTAGGCAGAGACTCAATAAGAACATTGTATGATTTTTTTTTATCCTGCTGTCTGCATAGTTAATCACGTAGTGGATTCTGTTCAGCAAGATTCCCAAACAGTACAGTTAGCTATTGCTATATGGTACAGGCTTCTCACCTCTTTAATTCCAGCTGCAAAGCTGCATTAAAAGACAACTTAAATACTTACATAATGCTACTATTTAATAGCAGAATTTGTGGTACTTGCCATGGGGAAATTTTGTAATCATGAATGGGAAGGGAAGTGCCCACGAAACAATTTCTGTTAAAAGTTCATCCAAGACATGAAAAACCTTGTGAGACTGTGAACAAATTAATAGATTAACAAGATCAGCATGCACCACAAGCTCTAGACTGAGATTGTTAGGAAACGGATGTGAACTCTGGATTCTTGTCCTCCATCCTTTATTTTGATTTTTTTTTCTAATGAGATCCTTAAAGGGTGATCAGTTCTGTATGTTTTTGGAGGGGAAGCTGATAGTGGTTATACCTGTAACTAGTTTGCTGCATCTGCGTGGAAATTCTAGTTAGTGCTAAGGACAAAACAAATAGGAACAAGAACGGTCACCTGAAACTAAGTTCTCACAGGAAATCGGGATAGCACTGCTGTTTCAAATGCCAGATTTTAGGACACCCTATCTTGCCTTAAAAGATCAGTTGGATGTCGGTATGTTAAAATATGTGCAACAGTAGTCTGTCCAGATGTATTAAAATATACAGTTTTGCTTTAAATGATCTGTCCCAGTTAAACAAACTTCTTTAATTCAGACCCACCACTGGAACTCATTGCAAGAATAATAGAAATATTATTTGCTAATTCAGATATTCATCTATGCCATTTTGTATTTTTCTGTAAGTGCTTTCTGTTTTTGTTCCTTCTTGGACACTACTTTTCATCACCTACAACAGTGGCTGTCTTAGGCCTCTTCTAATTAACACTGAGAAAAGAGGAAATAGAAGATTAGAGGATAAAAAAAAAAATACATGGAAGGGGAATGAAGGGCTAATTGCATACGGTCAAGGAATAAGAAGTATCAGAAGTGAGGACAGAGGAGTCATGTGAATCATCAGGACACTATAAATACTTCCAAGGTAATCTGTTCCCTTTAAACTGTATCGTTAGGAAAGTGAATTACAAGAAGCTGATAGGACAAGAGCCTGTGGTTTGAATTTAAAAGAAATTACACCGGTCTAGGGTGCAGAAAGTGTCCCGCTGATGTGGGTGAATAGGTGTTATACCAAGACCAGGAAATAACCTCTGGAGGGACTTGATTGCGCAGCCTTGATGGAGGTAGCAGAAAGAGAGGCTAGAATTAGGCAGAGGCATTGGTGAGGCCGTCAGGAATAGCCGGGCAGAAGAACAGGGCAAGGAGTGTGCTGAGCAGGCTGGCTGATGCAGGTGAACCTCACCTGGCAGCAAGGTGAGGTGAGCGTCCTGCGTTAGCAGAGCCCTGCTCGCTCTGCTGCCTCATGGGTGGATGGCAAGGCCATCTATTTCTGTCTGCGTGGTTCCCTGGGAAGCCGCTCTGTTCTGCTCCATCTCTCCACCCCCATCTTCTACTCAGGCATTTGATTTGTTTTGATCTTCCCACAACTGCGCTCAATGAAGCCGAGATCTGGGCTGGGTATGGGCTGGGTGATCTGATTTCAAGCACAGTGTGAGCTGCAACCTAGAGCTTAGTGTTTTAATTAGGCACAGCGGGAGGAGAGGGAAGAGGATTTAGATCAATGAGAGTCTAGGCTAAGGTAATAGACTCCAAACTGTTACGTACTTGACCTTGAGATTACTTATGCTAACTAGGAAGCAAAGGAGTTCAGCCCATCTAAAAAATGGCACTCTGGTGAAGTGCTTATTACTTTCAGCAGAAACAATCCCGTGTTCTTCACTGCAGTTAGATGTCTAAGCAGACACGTCAAAAATCTCAGAAGGCTTTTTGAGCTTTTGAAAGCATCATATTGTAGTTGTCTATAGACTGTGGAAAATTAGAATCAGTTAGAGTAATACTGTAAAACAAACTTTGTTTCAGGCCACATCCACTTGTCATTTAAATGCTTGGTGAGTTTTGTTGCTGAACATAACATTAATGACTATAGTAAAACTTAGAAATTGTACAGTGCTGCTGCTATGTTCTACTGCCTTCTGCAGTAGTGGAACATGTTCCGCTATTTATCATGTCTGTGCTCTGAACAGACAAACTCGTATCTCACTTCAGGTGTTCACTGTATGGGCTTTCAGCTGGTGCACTTTTCCTCTAGTGTGCGACCAAGTCTTATTGCGCTTTAGACCCAAGAAGACTAAAAACCCAGGATCAGTGATAATATAAGGTACCTCATGTTACCCAAAGGCATCTAGATAGTCTTCAGCAGCTAGTATCACTTTGCCAAGTGGATCTGAACAGATTATTGGATACTTTCATGCATTTGCAACGCTAATTTACTGTCTCTGCATGTATTAAAAATGTTGTTATACAATTTGAAATTGAGATAAGAAGGATATCACAGAGCTAAATATCCCTAATAGCAATGCAAAATGCTTTACTGGTTCCTACAAGACATTTAGTCCTGATAGTAAAATGTGTGTTGTTGGTTTTGTTTACTTGTGTTTTTTGTTTGTTTGTTTGTTTTAATACCAAAGCACAAGTTTTGTGCTTGAGTTTCTAGTTTTTGCTCAGCCGTTGTAATATATTGGTTCAACATCTTATATCCATAAATGGTCTAATTCTAAATAATATTTTTGGGAGATAAGTTTTGGACCTCAGATATAAGGTTTTGATCTTTGTCTTCAGAAATATCTCATCCTTTCTTCAAAATGTTTACTTGATAAACAGATAGTCTGTACCACACCGTAACTTTACGCAAAGCATACCCAACTGCCCTTTAGACTCTTGTGCCAGCAAACATGTTCCTTGAGTTGATGCCTGTCCTTGCTCTCAGCCACTACAAAATATAGCTTGAGGAAGCTTGATCCGTTACCGCTGAATTCAGTCTACCTTATCAGTCTTTTCTCAGTTGCGTAAAGATAACAAGCAGTAACACGATATTTCACTACCATATGTCAGTTGCTATCTGACAAATATAAGCACTGAGGGGTGAAAATCTGGCCTGCTTTATTAATGTTGTTTTATGCAGAAACTGAGATGCAAGTGAAATTGGTATGCTAAAGAAGAAAATGTGAAGATTTTGGTATCTATTCCTTTTTATTATTGTTATTGGCAAGTCTTTTTGAACTGTCTAGATTTACTTATCCATACTGATTTTTATAGTGGTTTACCACCATATTGCTGGATGCATCAATGTGTTACATAATTCTAAATTATCTTTTTGGTTTTCTGTGTTGCTACTGTGAACAACTTCTACTGTGATTTTTTTTTTTTTTTTGGCTTAACTGTAGACTGTCTCCACCCTCTTTCCTTCTGTAACTAATCAAATTCTGCAAAGAATTCTCCACTTTGGATAGACTATCGTTTCCCACCCATGCTGTTCTCACTGAGGTTGGAAATGTTATTTACTTTATTTAGCGTGGGGGGAAAACTTGGCTAACCCTTCAAAACAATCTTTCAAGTCCTGTAATTCAATGAAGTCTTTATTTAGAGTGGTAATAACTATTTCTCCTTGCACTCTCCAAACTGAGGTCTCTCTGGTTTCAAGAGAATGAAGCACTATTTTCCATTTTCACGGTCTCCAAATAGTTTGTAGCTCAGATCAAATCCTCTACCATCAATGCAAAAGGCACAGAAAAGTCAATGCCAATCTATCCTAGGACAGCCACATTGTAGTTCACATGTTAATTCTTTGGTTAGTCTTATGGTCCACACTTTTAAATCTGAGCAGTTACTGTACCAATACTTAGGTAACTTGTTCATTTTCCATGTGTTTTAGTCTGCTGGTGGTGATCATCTTGATCCTATTTGAGATGAACAAATATAATGAAAATAACCTATTTCATTCCATTAGCTAAGAGTCAAGAGTGAGAGTATGTGAAAGGTTTACCGGGTCAGATATTAAAAGTTGATATGCTGCAGAAGACTTTTGCCAATTATATGCAAAACCAGACAGAAACAAGGACATCCTGGAAATTTCAAGTGCATGAGACAACAACCACTTGCAGATAATTGATTCAGAGGCACTCAGTTTGAAAAAGAAATTGACAAAAAAAATAGATCGGGGAAGTCACTAATGGTATGTAGCACCTTTCTAGCTGACTGGTTCAAATCTGTAAAGTGTTCTACAGTGATCAATGTGCTTTTTGATGTAGGTGAAGTAGCTAGCACTGCAGGTAATGAGTCTGATTCCCTCCCCACACCTAACTAGATGCTCTGGGTGGCAGTGGGAAAGAGGCTGCACGACACCCTACTGCTGTGACTGTCATTATTTGCATCCACGTTATCAGTTATAAAGCTCCCCTAACAATCGCAGTGGTCTCCTTGGAGGAGAAAAAGAAAAAAAAAGTCTGAAAAGACAATGAAATCAGGAAGGAGCTGTGAACTCCATCATAAAATGTTTGTAATTGCTGTTAAACTGTGGATTACTTTGGTTGAAGTATATTAAACCTCAAATCAGAAAGCATAAAATGTGTACTTGCGTTCGTCCCTTGCTAAACATGCCCTTAGTCACATGCTTATGAGCTTTGCAGAAACATCTTTCCATCGATATTTGTAACAGTCTTGATACAGGAGCACGAAGCTAATAAACTTTCCATTCTGGCCAGCCTTCTCCTCTTCTGCTCTTATGACAAAATTAGACATAGATTTTGTGCTCTCCATTAAAGAAACAAACATTAAAAAGGAAAACCAGGTACTTGAATCTGTTTTATGCATAAGGTGCTAAATTTCAACCCTCCAGGTTGCAGTGAGTTATGAATTAGAATGGTAAAAAAATCAGTAGAAACAAGACTCAAAATTTGGTTATTTCTATTACAATAACATGTTAACACCTGGGGTTTGGCTTTTGGTTGGTTTCTGCTTGCAATCCTTTAATTAGTATTTGCCTCTCACTCTTTGCTGGTGCTTTAGGAGTTATTAAGATAAACTCCTATATAAAAAGAACTAAAAAATAAATGGTAAAGCTTCAGGGATTTCTTTTTTTTTTTCTTTATAAATCTTAGGATCTGCTGTCACAAAGAAAAGTATAATTAAAAAAAAGTTTTCTTTTAAAAAAAAGCTCGCTATAAATGAGTGAAATGGCTCATTTTTATGTAACTTCAGTTTCCCATAAGTAGGAAAAAAAATGGCAAGTTTAAGCAGTAAATTTGATTTGGATGGCCTTTAGTGTCAGTTCAGTGGCATGCCGAACTAGCCTAAGTGTTCTGATGTGAGACTGTGCCCTGAAAAATGTCATTTACAGGGGTATTGCCTTCTGCTGGAGAGTTCTGGTTTTTAGACAGCAGCAGCAGATATGGCAACTCCTGCTAATAATTGCGTTAGTAAAGACAAATCAAGTAAATAGGGATTTCCTGGAGAAGGATGTTAGGAAGAAGAAGGAGACCAGATTAACTTTCTAGATGAAGGCTGCTGAGTTAAATAATGAAGAGAGGTGTTACAGTGAGAGAAAGCACACAGAAGCTCAGAAAACAGTGCCTGTTAAAGGTGACAAAACCCAATTGCTCTAGCAAGAGAAAGCGAGGCTGGTGTGTACAGCCACCATCTCCGTGTACAAAGACAGTGAAGGTAAATACTAAGGTAAATTGGCGGACAAAGCTTAAGAAGCTTGTAAGGACAATGAAGTTTGACAGGCAAGAATGAAAGGAAGACACATCTAATAATAGTGTGTGTTTAACTGTTTATCTCTCATTAAGGAAATAAGCAGCTCAGAAAATGGTCATAGTTAACTCACAGCCATTACAGTGATGCGGTACCTTCCAGGACACTGCACAGTCAGCATTCCCAGCACATGCTTAGGTAAGGATTTTGGAAGGATGTTTGACGTGGGTCTAAATCTACAGCAGAAATTTCCACATATCCTCCTCCTCTAATGAGCTGATGGTTTGGTAGTATTTTAGAAGGACACTGATTCAGTGCTTCTTGTGCTTCTGTCCTGAAACAGCTTGGTGCATTTTTTTTTCCAACTGCTTGGCCAAATGGTCCCCAGAACACTTTTACCCTTGTTGCTTGGTCTACAAATGCCAATCACAGATCAGGGCCTCATTTTATGTGGAGCTGAATTCATGTAAAGTCTTGAGCAGTGGTGAGTGTAATAGGTTTCTTTATCACTTCTATCTCTGACTCTAAATGTGGTAAGTTGCTCTTTATAACTTGATTCCCCTGTCTGTTAAAAAGGGTAAAATAAGCTTCCATGCTGGTTGTGTGGTAGGTTTGGTTCATACGCATTTTGTGTTCATCATTCTTCAGCAAAAATACTTGAACAGCGCTTGGAACACCAACTCTCTCATGTGTTTTCCGTTCCCTAGAGAAGCTCTGACCACCAGTTGCACGTGACCTCATTTTTGTTTCTTGTGCAAGTTGTGTGCTCCTCACTGCCTGATGGCCTGCGTCCAGCTGTGCAAGATGAGGAAGGGAAGTATACCCCACTCCACAGTGGCATGTAACGTGTTCATGGTACATGGCTGACGTGTTGGAAATGTGGGTATGGGCTTACCTTAAACGGGAGGTGAGGAAGATAATATGTACCTACCTGCAAGTGTATTACTGGAGATGAGGGAAAAAGGCAGAAGAAAAGGTGATGCCTCCTTGCAGCCGTAAATGCTAGGGAGGAGCATTCTGTGAAGCTCCCAGATATTAATGTTTCTCTCTCGCATGCATACAGATTTTTAGGTGGCTCCCTACTCAGTCTCCTCAAAGTCTGGTTCTTCTGCATAGTTTGCTGCAAGGAGAGCTTAGAAACCCAACACATCAGTCTGGACTCCCAGACATCTGAAAGCTACGCATTACAATTTTTACTGTTTTATGTTCACTTTCCTGCCCACCGTTGCTCTTCAGATGTGTCATGAGCAAAGTAATAACTCCACATGCCTTCTCTCTTTGCTTCAAGGCAACAGTGAAGCTGTCCTGAACTTCACTCTCAGAGCTGCAAGCGCTGGCAGCAGCTGACTGCCTTTTTCTCGTCGCTTCTGGCAGTATCGCGCTGCTGGGTTGTGGCCACGCATAATACATGCAGCATCCACAGCCTGCTCATCCACTGTCTGGAATGGGAAGGATAAAGTGGTTTTGGGTGGGAGAGACAGGAAAAAGAGTGGTGAATCTAGAGCTTCATCTGCAGTGAACTCCCTGGGGCATGGACCTGTCTGCCACACCTACGTAGGGAAGGCTCCAACAACCTGGCTCAGTTTCCTAGAGTTCCCAGAAGACTATTTAGTTATTTATTCTAACTCTTCCATACAAAACAGTTTATTATTAGTCAGAGTAGTCTGTGGAGAGGGTTAGGTCACAACTTGGGTTAGATTACAATGTGCCTGTTCTCCATCTTGAAGGTTAAACTTCTGCACGCTATCAACAGAAAGCAGAGAGGGTACGGAGGGACCACTGACACCCAGGAAGGGACACCTGGCCAGTCCCCGAGCAGCGTGGAGCTTGCGCTCCATCAGGGCTGTATTCCAGAAGAGAAGAACCGCAGAAGGACCCACATTTCCATCCCCACCACACAGCTATCGTGTCTGGAAATCTTTCACTGCCTTTGGTAACATTCCCTTAAGGGCAATAAAGAACATATTTGGATGTTTTCTTTTTCATAACTGTTACTGCAGTGTGTTCCATACATGATCTTTTCTGTCCATCTGTATGATCTGCATCGCTCTCTCTTCTGCTACAAGGACTTGAGCCAAGAGCCAAATGAAGTTGCCAGCCTCCTCTTTCCTCAGTCACGAAGGCCTGTGTCCCTTGGTCCCTTGGTTTGAGTCCCTGCATGTGACTCAAACATCACAAAAAACAGTTGGCCCTTCCTTGCTACTTCTGTCTGCCCAAGTGCACGCTGTTAAATCATGGGCCCTGCAGCAAGCCTAGATCATGCTCCACGGCTAAGCAGTAAGTAAGTAAAGCTTCAAGTGTCCTGCTAACAAAATGTCACCCAAACATAATCCAGGCCATGACTCAAATTGACAAGGACAGGTTGGCCTCTGAAATAATCTCTTTAAATAGCGGCAGCCTTCTCTCAAAGTCATTTCCCCACCCCCAGCCAGCATTGGAGAGCTGCTTACAGCCAGGCGCCTGCTCTTCCCCGTCCAGGCAGCACGGGGCTGGCACTTCCCGCAGGCGAGTGTGCCCACTGCCCGCAGTCTCACAGCTTTGCTTTGCACCAGGAATTACAATGAATTTTGCAGCACAGTTTATCTACTCCAGGGTGTTAAAAAACAGAACTCCCAGGGACCGCTCCAGGGAAGATGAAGACTACGATCCTTTCTGGCAAAGGTTGGAGAATATTGCTGTCTGACTTAGAACTAGAGTGCTCCTTTCTCCCCTGTAGGGGCCATGGTCAGCCCTCGGGGTCCACCCAGGGCCAGGCCTATGGACATGACATCCCCTGGATCCCTTCTGCCTCCTTACGGTGTCGTAGTTGGAGTTTTGCTTCACCTCGTTGTTTATTTATTCGCTGTGCTGTATAGGTAATGCTTTCTTTTTTCCTCTCCTTACTTTCTAAAAAAAAAAAAAAAAAGGGAAACTGTTCATAATTTTCCAATGTCTCCCAGGGTTCTGTGGCTATGAGTTGCTCCTGGAGTCATCCACTGGAAGCAGTGGAGCTGTGAGTACTTTAGGCCGATATTCACCTTTTTTACTTCTTCATGAGTACTGTATTAGAATAAACCTAGGCAGGCCAATGGACTGCTGAAAATTTACCTTGGGATAGCCCATACTGTGTTCTGCTATTACATACATTCTGCAGCTACCTTTGTTCTAGTGCTTATAGTAGTCTTGAATTACTGCATTCAGGCATGGATGGTGCAGAGACAATTTAGGAGATGTCTAGTGCCCCTGCATAGCACTGGCCAGGGGTTGTGTGTGCACCCATGTGACAGCTGTGTTGGCACAACCTCTCTCTTAACCTTTTCCATAGTTGTTTTCTCCCCCTATTTTATTATCTGAGCATCGCTGGCAAGATCAGAACCTGGTGTTGCCAGATGTTGTATAAATGAGGGGCAATTATCGTTTCCTGCTTCCTGCAAATAGTTGCATATGTTTGTAATATTTAAAACAGTTTGTTTCAAGTGGGCTCAATGCCCACTGAATAAACATAAGCCCCCATGGAACAGGCAGCTTGAGAAAAAAAGCTACCAAAGGGGAAGAGAAGTTCCCAGTCATACAGTGAAAAAATGGTTTGCCCAAAGTCACATGTGATATCTGCAGTAAACTGAGAAATTTAAGACAGTCCTTTAATCACAGGACTGTACTTTCCTCTCATCTGGGTTATGTTTTTCGTTCTTTATTACAGGTGAGTTATGAAATGCGCTGATCACAAGAGAACCTCTAAATTCAGATAGATTTAATTTAAAGAGGAAAAAGGTTTAACTTCTGTAAGAGTTTTGTTTTAACTGCCAAGCTGTGTGCAGTGCTTTATATTGACCATTTGACATTCACAATGTGCAAATTCTCTAAGAAGCACTTAGAGGAATTTGTCTGTTCGAGGGACACTTGGAAGGTGTTGAAGCAGAGGTAACCAAGAGGGGTGACCTTTTGAGTTCCTCTGGCTTTCAGATTGTTTTCTCATGTTATCTTTTTAGCGGCTGACACCTAGTTGCTATTGCCAGCAGCAAGCAATGACACTCCAGTAGCACATTCAGAAGACTGACGATGGGTTATAACCATAGATGAAGGCAAATGCAGTGCTGGGTTCAGGCTGCAGTGAATCAATTACTGAAGCTAAGGATATGGTTTTTTTTCAGAAGTGATAATGCAGCTTGGTTGTTCCCTGCATGAGCCTGAGCTTTCTTTATGCTCATTGCTGGTGTTACATCACGCAGTTTTGTCAGACCATGCTGCATAGGATGAGTAGAGTTACAAATGCCTGCTGTTGGCTCGGTGTCAAGGCTTGGTCAATTTGTACCTGTCTATGGTGGATGGTCACAAGTGCATACGTCCTCTAGCTTTGGTGTCATACAGGCTACCAACTAAGCCATGATCTCTTCATCTTTAAGACACTCTGGTAAGTAGCCCTGCTACGAACTTCCTGGGGGAGTCTTAGGCAAGTCCCTGTCTGTCTGTGCCCCAGTTTCTATCAACAAAGGTGAACTAATATTTCCTGGCTTTGTATTTCTGTTTAGGGAAGGGTATTAGTGATTCCTCTGTGATTTAGGAACCTTTGCATGGCATTAGGGTATCTACAGCAAGCCTTAATTTTTCTGTCATTTCTCTTTCGTAAAGACCAACTAGCACAAGCTGCTGAGATGCTTTTAAGAACTGCTGCTATTGCAGCATGTGGGTGTGTTTGAGGAAAAACAAAACAAACAAACGAGCAAAAAAAAACATAGAAGAGGACTGGGAGGAGTTGGTGAGGATTTTGCAAAAGCAGTGGAGCTCACAGGAATTTACATTGCCAAAAGGAGCTGAGATGGAACAGGAAGGTTTAGGAGCTATTGGGAAAAGGGATTGCAATAAATCATGAAGGTTTCAGAGGGGTTTGGAAGGCTCAGGCATCTGGAAGGGGCAGAGGGGAAAGAGGTTGGGGACAGGACTAATGGAGCTGGGGAGGTTCTGGATGAAAGAGACATTTGGATGAGGAAAGGGCTGTCTCTGTCCTCTCCTGGGATTACCTCTTTCTCACTCCTTTGAGAGGAGGTGCCAGCCGCACTAACATCTCTTCTGCCATAAGCCAAGCAGACTGCCTGGTACCTGCAGCAGGCTGTTTCTCTCCAACTAGTCCATGACCCATCTGCTCAACACATTGTGAATGAGGCAAAAGTGACCTCAAAGGGGTCAGTTTTTGCTCTAATAAGTATTCCCAACTTGCAGGCATAAGATCTGAGCCCATTTATTTAGAAAGCAGATGGCAAATATGTCTAAAACTTTATCTTACCAATGTCTGTCACTCAGTGAGCTACAGAATGGCGTTCAGAGAGCCTGAAGATGATGGCAACATATAGACATGAGCTTAGGAAACCCCTTCCCCAAAAAACATTTAAAAAGAATGAAATAAAAAATCCATGTATACAGTACCTCTGCATACGTGTGTATGCATGTATGTGCATGTGCTGATGTGTTTAATTACAGGCCAATGCTAATTCGTTGGGATGATCTGAAGTGGTAGTCAAGCTTACTGCTAGCCAGTTTGTGCTGTGCCACTGATCAGTCCAAGTGATGTACTGGAGTTTGAAATTCTCGTCATAGCATAGAGCTTTAAGGATGCTAAAATACAATACAGAACTTCTACTATACTGTCAGCCCTTCCTCATGGTGAGCGTGCATCATTGTGAATGGAGGTGATAAAAAAGTCTGTAGAAATGACAAAGAAATGCTGAGTTTTCAGTGAAAATATTCTTTTTCTGCCTCAAAATGCATTGTTGTGACTCTTTTTGCTGAACAGGGCAAATGCTGGCTCTAAATATGTTAGCAAATCAAAATGCTGTAGGAATGGTAACACCGTGACAGAGCAAAGGGCCATCTACCTCTGTATCTCTCTGTAGTGGTGGTCGATTAACAGGAGCTTGGAGAAAAATATTAGCCATGTGAGAGAGATGCTTTCTTTCATATTCTCTTGTGGAGTCTGCAGAGCAAGTGCTTAGAGTCTTCCTGAATCACAGATTGCTTCCTGGAAAATGTATTTAATGGTCACTCTTAGACCTAACTCCATATAGTTGCACAGTATTTTTAGGAACCCATTTATATGACTGCACTTCATAGCATCCTGTGGCAATGAGCTCTGCTAGTTAATTATTTTCTGTAAGAAGAAAAGTTTTTCTTTTAAATTTTCTATCTGATAACTTCATATGATGTCCTCCTAAAATTTCTAGTGGGAGGAACAGTGACTAATCCTTCCCTGTTCGCTGTTTTCTGGACATGTGTGACTTTTTAGATTTTTTGCTCCTTTGGTTTTGGAAACCTAAGAGATCCAGTATATCAGTTTAATCTGTTTAGTCTGTTTCCACAGGGAACCTGAGGAAGCCAATCTACATATGCTTCATCTGGCTAGGACATGCCAAGTGTCCCATCATTGCAGGATAACTGCATGGGCATTTATTTCTCACTGTAACAAAGACAACAATTGTGGTGTTTAGGTATAGCATGTACTATCACTGTGTTTTATCTTCCCAAAATTATTTTTACTGGTTTTAATAATTTATTGTTTTATTAACATTACTGTTTTTCCAAACTTGTTTTCCCCAGTGATATTTGACTTTTAAAATATCAGTATATTCAAGAAAACAATCTAGAAACAGAAGAACTATTCATTCTGAGTTGCTGCTTTTTGTCATTCTAAGAATCCGTTGCAGCACACACTGTCTTTGTATTGGCTTTGAGACTTTAAACTATTTAAGGCTATCTGTTGATAAATATGATACTTCTTCCAGTTCCTTAACTATTCATGGAATGTCTGCATATGGATTGTCTCTTTTATTTTTTGCAGTTATGCTGAGCAGCTGTTCTTGAAAAAGTAGGTTTATAAACTATTTTTTTCATGTTTGCTTTTACTAATCACTTTAAAGGTAAAATGGCATGATTTATAACCATGTAACAAAACTTGCCAGCTGGATATTTGTTTTATGCTGGAAATAAACAGATTTTCTCATGAAAACTTTCCTAAACAAACTCCAAAAAAGGAAGAGCAATTCATCTGAAAGGAGCAATGTTTTGTAATGCTGGCGTTTGCATTTATAATGGCTCAGCATTTTCATCTGGTGGGCATGATCACTAGAAAAGGTGCCATATTTTGTTACTGTGCATGAGAAGTCACATATTGTCTTTTTTTGTGAGCATTTGCATGCCCCACTGCGTGCATTGGCTGTTCCTGTAAAAGAAACTTGTACTGAGGTGATCTGTGCAAAGGATATGAACTGTGCTCGGGGAGAGAAATGCATCTAACCCAGCAGGGTTATTAGTTGCCTGTTTGTGATGGATTATCAAACCTAAAGCCACTGTTTATCTTGTAAAGCTGATGTGTTCACCCAGATGGGTTCAACACGGAAAAATGTCATTCACTCATGTAACTGAAAAATACGTACATAGAAGGAGAATAAAAATTGATCTGAAGAAAATAGCATATACAATAGCATGATATTCTTCTGGTAATGAGGCTGCTGACCTTGCAGATGCAAATGGGTGATAGTTTCCATATTAAATGCTGAGAAGTTAATGTTTCAGATGTGCTTTAAACCTTTCTCAAGCTTGAAAAGACTATACATTTTTTACGTTTGACTTCTGTATTTTTTTTTTTAATGGTTATAAGATGTCTCCATTAGGGACCCTGGCAGATATTCACTGTTCATGAGAGCAGTGATGCAAAAACCTCCTTTGTTCTGCTAAAAAAAACCGGAAATCTCAGAGTAGGGCCAAAAATCAGTATCCAATTTTGGTCTTTGTATTTGCTGATAAGAAAATATTTGAAGGCAATAGATTGGTGGGGTGTTACCCTGTAATTAGTACTTTCTAGCAGAATTCTGGTTCATCAACAGACTTTTTGTGGTCATATTTGTCTGTGATTTTTTTTTTTTTTTAACGGACTTTTTGTTGATTGCAACAACAAAACTGGGAAAAAGTGGGAACGTATCTCCTATCTCAAATACCAGTCAGTAAAAAAAA
>VXAL01019891.1:796460-813805 GCA_013399475.1 Chauna torquata | reverse complement strand
CTGGGGATGAACTCCTATGACAGCTGTGGCCTCTCAGATCATGATAGCTGTCGTTTATGCTATAGTCCCAATTGGTTCCCAGAACCATGGGCTGTGCCAAAACAAGTCCACAGGGAGCCAGTTTGATCTGATTCTCATTATTTGCATTAAGCTCACTAATATGCATGAGAACTAACTCTGGAAGATTAACATCTACATTGAATGTTAAAGGACATTACTCTGAGAAGGGATAACAACTATATCCTACTGTGGAGCTTACCTTACGAAATGTTCCAACCCTCTAACACCAAAGGAGCAGAAATGCAGAAAAGTGTAGAACAGATCTACTTGATAAACTATTTAATTTGAAAACACCATGTCTGTTCTTTGGGTGTGTCAGCTTTAAGATATGCTTCTGGGAAAATATTTTAAATCACAAATGTCAACATAAACAAATTGCAAATGTGTAAATAATCTATTTATTTGTTTGTTTTAGAAAATAAGTATCAATCGCAGGAATTTTGGAGAGAGAAGACTGCTACAAAAACTGACCTTCTTTATCTCTTATAATGACATACAGAATGACTGTTGCTACTAGTGTAGTACTTCATTCAAACAATAAAACCTCTTATGCTGCCCATATCGTTATGTGAGATCCTCAGTGGGACAAATGGAAGTGTAATAAGAAGCAGAGCTGCTGGCATAGCTTATGGGACCACAAAGAAAATGGATGCCACTGTCGAAAGTGGGGCAATTGCTCAAAAAGCATCTGTTTCTAAACATTTTTTTAAATATTTCTGGAAATGATTACAATGCACATTACAGTGATCACTACTCTAAAATTAGGGTAACATTTGCTTTAACCAACCCTGCTGATGAATAACTGCATAGTTTAAATTCAAATTATTTGCAAAACTGGTAAATATATTTTGCCATTGGTGATGCTGAAATCTGACATAATTTAACATGTTTATTTTTTTACAAACCAGTTTCTTCCAAATATATTAATACTGAGTACTTTGTGTAGAGAGACTTATACCATCTGTGTAGTTATAGCCACAGACGAGGTGTGGTATCAGCTCTTTTCCAAATCACTGGTCTTCTGCTTAATGCTTCTTTTCCTCCTTGTTACTCTCCAAATTCTGAGAATTTCTGAAAGTTTTGCATGTATTTGTTAGCAGGGCTGCAAAATCCTATATTATCCCATATGAACTCCTGAATACTGTGGACCGCAGAGTAAGACAGCCTAAGGTAGGATTACTAGAAGTTTTTGTAGCAAAGTGTTATGTCTCTAAGGTTCCTTTGGGAAGGAGGTTTGCATGGTATCACAATGTCTTATTATCTAGAGGTGCTTTTATCTATGAACTGTTAGCTCACAGATCAAGAGTCCTAGTCCTTTTGCTCCACAGTAGGATATAGTTGTTATCCCTTCTCAGAGTAATTTCCTTCCCATCACAAGGCAGTTGACAACTCTCAAGAGTATGCTCTGCAAGTATGCAAGAGCAGAGAAGCAGACCTCTTGTTTGCAATGTAATCACACGTTCCTGATATTAAGTGTTAGGGAATGGTCTGTAGCAGCTATTTGCCTTTTTTGAAAAACATGGAATTGCATACAGCAAACATGTTTCCACATGTTCCAAAATTTCTGCAACCCTGAACTAGGACCATCACCAACTGAGACCGAGTACTTAAGCAGCTCTGCCTGCCCAGACAGCATGCATTGTATCTTTCCTATTTACTTGGGTATGGAAGTTTCTCAGTTTGTCCACATGTCTGTGGCTTTTGTAAAAGCTGGCTGGTTACAGTAGCTTTCAATCCACCTACAAGATAGGTAATAAGACGTTAAACATTTAGTCTGCCTATCCGAGGGTTGCGAAGAGCAACTGAGATGTGCAACTGATTTAAGAGCAACTTCAATGCTAAATGTCAAGCCTTTAATCATCCAAGGTTATTTTACTTGTTTTCAGGGATGACAATAAAATAAAGAAACAACATGCCCCAGCACTTTGTGATCTTCACCATTGTAAGGACGGGCCAATAAGAAATGGCCACATTGGGCAGAGGCCACCCTCTATCAACCCTGAAAGACTGAAAGATTTTGTTGAGGAGGATTACCTCAATGGGGATGTGAAGACCTGGGAAATGAAGATAGTCAGCCGTAACGAGGAGTTACTTGGGGATGCCCTTTCCCTCATCCCTCAGTCAAGTACCAGGACCAGCCTGTCAAGCTACAACAAGCTGATTCGATTCGAAGACATTAGTGCAGCAGCTTTCAAAATCCAGTGCGGTGTTCAAAAAACCCCCTGCATGGTAGGGAATTCTTATGGATTTGAATTCTCTTTGAATTTGAATTATTACATTCTCTGAATGTAATAAAAGTTGGTCAGAAATGAACAAAGAGTATGTGTTAGTTGCAGCAGATAGGTCTGCATAAGATGAGTCATATTCATATTAGTTGTTGTGAACTGTCAATAATAATTTTCTTCTTAACTATTTACACTAACCTAAATCCTCAAAGATTGCAGTGACCTGTAAACAAAGGATAAACCACATTAGGCATAGACTTAATGCACTGTGGTCTTATGTTCCTGGTGAAAAACACTTGCTGCTAGGAATCTGAGTTGGGGACTCAGTGTTTGGGTGAGCAGTCAGGTGGGAGGGTCTGGTTTGAAACTAGCTCACGTATTTGGGAAGTCTGAAGGATCAGATTTTCCTTCCTAGCCTGGCAAACCTGGCAAGGCTAAATCTGTTCTGTAACCAGGTGGTTCTGCCACGTGTCTCTTCAACAAAACAAGGACATTGAGAAACACACACACACACACACACACACACACACACACACACTGCTATCAATCAGTCTAGGTATGAAAATGACGGAGACACCCTCATTGTAAATGTAGACGCGTTTGTTAAAGCATAATAGAAGTGCAGTGACTTAAGCTATTTAATTCATAGCATATTTCTGCTGTTGGTAGCTCTTCAGGAAGGCAATTGCAGGCACTCCGTGGGTAAAAGAGGGTCTTTGCCAAATGGCAGTTCAGAGGAACAGTCCCAAATCACTCTCTGGCGGAGTGCCTCCCTGTCGCTGACCCCTGTGGGGCACACTGCCAGCATCACCAGCTGTCGATTGTCTTTCTGGCCTGCACAGGGAAAGGACCTTGGTGTCTGAGCCACTATTTGGGGCTAACTGTCGCTGGAGCAAGTTGGTTGGGTCTGCAATGCACAGCTGTTCTGCTGGTTCCCAGATGGTACCTGCTGATCCAGAGACACCATAATTACTTTCAGTGTTTTTTTAGCTCAGCGTTCCCAAAATAAGGATAGCCTTGGCCATGTGGGTCATTGCAGGACCTCGTTCACACCCTCAGCTCAGATGGATCTGACCAACAGCTCACAGCTAGTGCAGTCTGTATCTCAGCCCCATCCCCCAAGCCATCTACTTGCTCCCAAAGTGTGGCTCCTGCTCTGAAAGTGAACCAACCAACACATCCCAGTGTGGGAAAAGGTGAACCTGCAGCACGGAGTCCATTTTCTGCTCCTGCTGGCATCCATGCAATGCAAAACTTCTCATAAACTGGTAGTGCTCCTGCTCACAAGTAGTTAAGTTCTCTTTGGCCAATTCACAACATTTGTTCTCAGGCAGCTTTGCCCCTTAACTTAAATAGCTCTTTTCTCTTGGGTGTCCCTGGCAGATTTATGCAGCACAGTTGTATCCCCTTTCTGCATTTCCCCTGCCAAGCTAAACAGGCCAACTTTCTTCAGTCTCTTTTTATGAACTGTGCTTTTGGGATGGTCAGAATAGTGTAAAACCTACATCCCCACTTGTTTTAGTGTTAAAATAGCCTGTGACTGTTGCTAGTCAAAGTAATCTTCATGCAGAAGTCATTAGCATCTGTTTCATGCACTGATTCAAAAGGAAAGTATTGAAAGCACAAAGTATTGTCAAGAAAAAAACAGACAACCTTTATTTGAAGTCCTCATTGGTGGGAGGTAACAGCCACCTTCAGGGATATTTGTTTAGATAAAAAAGCAAGTATGACTAAAAACTATTCAGTTAATTAAATAGACAAACACTTTGCAGGGTGATTCCTAATCTGCAGGTAAGACCATGGGTGAAACATCCTCTGGGATTATTATGCAGCGGTTTGCCTGAAGCTGAAACATGGCATGATGTATGATCATGACAGATGTTGTAGAGGTAGTAGGTAAAGGAAAGAAAGGATTGAGCATTAAATTGGGCATTCGATTTGGTTGCTGATGTAGGAACTTTAAAGCTTGTTTTGTGTTACCTTCATGGATGCCAAACGGAGGCTGCTCTGCGCTGTGTGTTGCACCTTAGACACAGTATCTGTAGTCCCTAGATAAGATCAAGGTGACAAAAGGGAAAAGTTACAGGGTGGTTCAGTGAGTCTTACAAGGTCACACATCAAGTCAGTACAGCTGAAAATAGCACTGACACCTCCTTTGTTAGAAGTAATTGTTGTATTTAGGCCACATAGATAAGCCTCAGTTAAAGAAAGCAGAAAAGGATAACATAAAGCGTTAAAATATTGACTATTAAAATAAATTTTTAAAAAAGATGTATCTGAAGTACACCACTTCTGTGAGTAACAGATGCATATTTTAAAATGCAGGAGACAGCAATTTTACAAATTCACAGGATTCATCTTTGTAGATCCTTTTTCTTATTGTTCACTGTAGAATCCAAGATGCTCTACAAAAGCTGATATGATGAAAACTAGTGAGGTATGTGAAGAACATACAAAGCAGCATTTCTTGTCCAGTGTTCTTCTGTTTTGCTTGGGCATTCTTCATAGTTTAGATTGTTTAAGATAGAAACTGTTATTCTCTTAGTTTCCTAAGCACTTTCCATTCTTCCAGTTCCGCAGCAGGATTTTCAAAGGGAGCAGCAAGTGGTAGCTCCTATTGCAGGATTTTCAGTAGCAAAATAGAGAATCTGGCACCACCTATGGGTGAGGAAGTTAATAAATGCTTGCAAATCCACGAAAAAGGAAACATTCACCTGAAATATTTAATTTAATTGCATACCTTAAAGCAAATATCCATTTCAGGTATGTTTAGTTGATAGAAATTCTTAACACTTTGAAAGTCCCACAATCTGACAAATATATTGCCAGTGCATAATATCATATACATTATATAACATATGCATGATACTACCAGACACTTTTTGAAAGAAATATTTAAAATATGTTGTCAAGCTGTCTTTTAAGTGATTTCTTATGAAAATACTTATTTTTGTATCTGTATTTGGTCAATAAGACCAATTTTCAGACTTCATAATGCCATTGTGTACATATTTCACTGCTGCAAGTTTGAAAATGACTTCCATAATTTGATAGGTTTGGTAGGCACACTGTCATGTATTTCCACAGAAACTGATCATGTAATTTTACTTTTTGGAGGTCACACATAGCCGTCATATGCCTGGCCTTAGCAGGGAGCTGATGGGGTGTGTAAGATTTTTCCTAATTTTTGGTCCATCATCATAATAATGTTTCTATACTCCAGTACTCCAGGCTATCCAAACAGTATGGAGTGGACATCTACCTAAAGAAAGAGTTCCTCCAGTACACAGGATCTGTGAAGGAGCGAGGTGTACTTTACCTTCTGACATCATTGCCTCAGGTATAACAAGGTCAATGTACAAAAAGAAGTAGATCAGTTCTGCTTCACAGAAATCAAGCAGAATTAGATATTACCTGTAGAGTCCATAGAACCCTAGTGTTTCTTGCCTTTTAAACCATTGTGCTTAAAAATATTTGAAAGAAAAACTTGCAAAATGTAAACTTCAGTGTTTTTATGTGACATGTAGATGAAAGTGTTTGCACGTGTATATGTTCTGACATGCTGAAACCACCAAACTTGAAGTGATGATGAAATAGAGTTACAATGGATGATAAGAAAGATCTAGATCACTGATTGATTTTTGTAGTGAATTTCAGTATCATTACATGAATAGCCTGCTTATCTTTTGCTGTAGGAGGCCATTGAATCTCTGCAGTAATAACTGGCATGATACAACAGCCCAGAAACAGTGATTATTCCTGCCCTTTTACAATGATATGAATAAATCCTTTTGTTAAAGGGAAACCTGAAATGAAATCATTTCTCACAGGGAAGGAAGAGGGAACAGATATTGGCTCTGAGTGGCCAGATATTGACTCTTCTGGGATCAGCTAAAGTTTTGCAACCAATTCCAATGGAGCAAGAATTGAACCCAGGGAATGCAGGAACAAGGATTGATATTATACTGTCTTAGCTCTGTGCGTTAAGTCCTAAGATCACCCCAGACACGTGTATGCTGTATCATAATCCCATAACATGATCAGACAGTAGAGGAACAGAGGACTTCCTAATAGAAAGAAGTCAGACTATTAGACCGATCAAGAACGATACAGAACAAGTTTGTGACACTACATGATGTGCAATAAACAATCCTGTTTTTCAGGATCAGCAAAGAAAGGGGGTGATAGTGGCTTCAGATGGTAACTTTTCCATGGCTGTTGCTTACCACGCCTCAGAACTTCGTATTCCAGTGTTTATCATCGTGTCAACCAGCACTTCCCCTGCCAGAGTGAAAATGTGCCGTGAGTACGGTGCCATGGTTATCTCCTATGGCACTACAGCTAAGGATTCCCAGATGCATGCAAGAAGGTTGGCACAGGAGAATGGTTATCTCTACCTCGAAGAGTAAGTGGAATGTCAGATTACCTCGAAAGCTTATAATAGATTAGATACTTGCCCAGCACTGCAAAAACAATTAGTGTCATTAGTTGTCACAAACTTAAAATTTGATCACAGGTCATCAAAAGATTCCTATTACCTGAGGTATGGACAGTTATATATTCTCAGGTACAAATAGTGAATCTTTCCATAGCAGTTTGGGATGGAAACCAAAATGAAACACTCTCCCTTTTCCCCAAATTAAGCAAACTTCCTGATGAGAAACTTCATGAGCTGGTATGATATTGGATATATGTTAAATCTTTATGAAACCTGTCAGCATGCGTTTTAGGCTTGCATTCATTTTTGATCTCTGTTAGGAGTAAGGTGGGTAAAAGTTAACCTTTAATACAAAGGGTTTGGTGGCTGTAGGGCAGAGCAAGAGGTTCATGCTGCAAAAATATTCGCCTATCTGGTGTGACTGACAAAACTGTGTTTTTGGCTTGAAAAAAGCTGATTAGGAGGCTACTTCACACATGTATTTAAAGTAGCTAAGGATGATTGTAAATTTAACTTTGTGAGCTGTTTGAGGTCATGGAACAGGCCAGGTCTAATAAAAGCACAATTAAAACAAGATAAGGTAGGGAAAATTATTTAGAACTGATCCCATTTTCCCTTTTTCCTTTTTCTCTCTGCAGTGTCTTCTGCCACTCCTTTCTCTTTACTTTTTCCTTATCTTTTTTCAAGTAAGATCACCAAAAGTGCAGAGGGGTGAATCACTAGCATGACATAGCCAGCAGTCCCTCTGATGCACTGGGCTGGAATCTTGCACTCCCTCCCCATCGCCGCCTCTGTGCAAAGGCACCACTGGGCTTTTGTATGGCACCTACTGCAGTGAGTGCCTGTTCCCCTTCAACTGTTAGGCACTACTGCAATAAACATAGTAATAGTGAGGAACATTGCTTGGAAAGAGGATCCGGAATGAACCAGATGGAGAAAGTCCTTTCTTCCTTCCCAGCTGGTTTGTTGGGAGAGCAGTATTAAAAACTGTACGTTACAATTGCACTGTTAGCTCTGCCAGCAGCTAGCGACCCACAGGGCCGGTTGGTGTGCCTTATCTGTCACCAGGGGCGCAGCCTTTTCTCAGACTGAGACTTCTGAAGAAACTCAAGGGCATGAGGTGCCCTAGATCCCAATGAATTTTAAACCCATGTAGGCTCTTTTTGAAAACCACAGCTTTCCATAGTCTTATGATTTCCAAATTTCTGTCAGATGATTTTTCAATCAGCGTGTTAACTCCCAGCTGGCTTGCATCAGTTATCGCATCTATGTGTAAGAACTAAATTGCTGTATTGTAATTTCATGTTTAATCTTTGCCTCCTCCCCAAATAGTTATTTGTGTTACGTAAGGTAGACATTCTCTAGGTTCATGAAACTCCACGGACAATACGTGTAAAGGATTTCAGCATCTAGCATTGATGGATTCTAAATGACATTATCATTAATAATGTCAAAGCACTCTGATTTATTACATTTCAAGTTCCAAGAAACAGTTATTCAATCTATTATTATGCTTAATTGAAACGTATCTCTTTACAGATGAAATTTTTCACACACTGAAGAAAAAAATTGAAAAACAACAACTAAAACTGTGAGCCCTTTCATAACAGGATGCCTGAAACGAGTTTTGTTAGGTATAGAGTGGGAGCAGTTTCCCAGAGAGATGTGTGTGTGTATGGATAGCCAGTCTTCTTCAATATAGGACTGCCACACATTAAGCACCACTTGCCAAAGCTGTCTGTGAAAGATCAGCCATTCTCCTGTGCTTTAGAATGGAACTTCTGAAATGGAATTTTATTTCATTTTAATTCTAGTTTGCCTAGAATCCCCAGCAATTTGATCCTTTGATCCTTAGAAAATCACAGTAACAATTTTCCAAATATTAAAAGCATTCCCATGCAATACACACTCAAGGGTTTGTTGCTGTACTTATTACTCACTGAATATTGGAGAAAAAAATAAAAGTAAGAAGTGAAATGTGAAAACAATTGAAACTGCCCAGACCCTTGTCCTCTTCTAGGGTGGCACAGGTGAAATCCAAGAGATGAAACACATCTATTAATCACACTGGTTGCAATGTTGCTCAGGTAAAGAGAAAGATGGCTTCATGGGATCTCTGGATCTCCTTAGCCAACGATTCATTCTTTCCTTTCTGAAGCAGGCATTATATGACTCTTTGGTTTTACCTGTGCGTGTAATGTCCTGTAGTTGGGTGTGTCGATGTCAGTTCTTCCCATTTACTGAGTGCAATTAAAATACTCTGTTATGAAAACTAGCATGCAAGTGTTCAATTAGGGAGGGAATTTTTTTTATCCAATTGCAACTTCCTGTGAAATTCCAGGAAGGAATCGTGATTTTCCAAGATGGAATTCAGTCATGAAGTCTACATAATTGCTGCTCAGGTAACATAGGATTTCCAGTAACTATAGATGTTCAGGACCTCATTATAAATGTAATTTGAAGATTGCCAATAAATAGCAGAGTACCTCTGTGATGACATGAGAATGATTTGTGAGTCAGAGAGGTTAGAGTGCTACAGAGTGAATTACACGCCTTCCTTCCTTGAGAGTCTAGTTTTTTCTCATGTGACTACATATCCAAATACTCACCAGACCTGATCCTAGTTCATTTGTGATTTGGTTAGTGTAACACTCTAAGAAGGACAGCTGATAGCTTTTGAGCCCTTTATTTGGAGAACAAGGGAACAGTCAAGTCAAAATTTCATTGTGAAACTGAAGCCTGACAGCCCATTTTGATTACTGGTATGTTGCACATTTCAGAAGGCAAACAACCAGATTTCTAGCTCTGACCCAAAAATGTTTATTTAAATGTACAATCTTCAGATTTATCTGCCCTTTTTCCTTGCTTTTCCTTCAATGGCATATGATACTGAAAGAGATAAGTTTGTTTTCACAGAGCAAAAGTAATCAACCACAGTGCAAATAAAATGACTGATTTTATTATAAAAAGCTGAAGGCTGGTCAGTGAACTGGTGTTCTAATTAGATATTAGCAAGAAAAACATGATTATCTGAAACACTCATTCAAACTGCTACTAAATCTTTATGTGCAGAGCAGTCTCCTTTGGACATAGTTTTTAGTTGTTAGAGCAGTTTTGCTTGTAAATTGAATATCACAGGTCCTCATTCATTTTTGCAGCTCCCCATGGTTTCCCACATAACCATTGCAGGTGCAACTCTGCAAACTAAGTTCTGAATCTTGTTTGTGAATAAGGCTCCAGAAAAAAAAAAATCAGGAGACCAATGATATATTTTGTCACGTATAAAAAGGAGAGAGCTCCTTCAATATCTTGATAAAGACAGTAAATTCAACGGTTCAGTTACCCATTCCACTATAATTTCTTGACTTTGTCTTTACTTCTGGTACAAGAGTGAAAGTTCATTCTCTCATCCTTTCTTCTGTAGCTATATTGACTCTTGCACTGAGGAATTTGCTGTGTTTTGCTACATATGTAAAGTAATTTCTCAAGAAGGCCTTGGTCTCCACCTGTCAGGCATTCTGTGCTCCTGTGCATATCTTAGCGGTAACAGAAGAGCATAGTTTCCTAGTACCAGAATGTACTCGGTAAAGTAAATCAAGTGAAATCATTAGATGCATAATTCTGTTCGGCCAGAAGAAGCAGAATATACAGGCACACAGAGGTCTCATATTTTTCATTCATGTATCGTCCTACATTTACAGCATTGCAAACTTCTAAATAAAATCCAAAACAACTTTTAGAAGTAGATGCAAGTCAATCATGTGACTGTACAGTGGACTTTTTTTCAGTCTTTTGACTGTTTGTCCATATTCTGCTCATTAAATTACCTTTGCCTGAAAGTGTTTTGCCAGCGAGTATTTTGGCAGACTAAATGCCTCGCTTATCCTTCCATGAGGTCTTCCAGAGTAATGCGAAAGCATCAGATATTGGCCCTGGACTGTGGAAAGACTGAACTCTGTAACAGTCTGTTTGGTATTTGTGAGGTTGAACACGCTGCTCGAATTTCATAAAAATTCCCATTTATCATGAACACTAAATTCCACTTACAAATAAAGAGAAAAGAGATCTCTTTTCAAGACCTTGCTTTTAGTTTTGACCACGACATTCAAAATTTTTAAAGCTTAAGGAAGTGATGAAGATGGGAAAAATGATTTCTCTCCTTATCATCTCTATGTATCTCTGATGCTGATAACAACAATGATAGGTGCTATTCAGCCTAAAGGCTATTTGGAAGGCCTACCCAGCGCCAGACCACGCTATGAACTCTTATGGATTGCTGTTTATGCTTTAATCCCAGGATTCACTCCTGCATGAAAACTTGCACTCCTATTAAGCCCAGATTGGTGATAACCAGGTGATTCAGGTATCTTGAAATGCTTGCTGACCTGGCTGTAACTGAAGGACTTGCACCTCTGTTTTTCATAGGATTTTTGCTGTCATCAATTATTTTTTTTACCTTTTGATTTTGCTCTGCTGTGGAAAGGGTCTGCCTCATTTGTCAATGGCATGACATTTTCTTCCAGTAGACAACATCACACTTTACAAAGCATGCGATGGTCTGTTCAATGGCAGTGACCTGTCATATCACCTCCTGGTCTCATTGTGCTGGTGATTTACACTCATGTATTTTCCCTGCTGAATGATACCTTTAAAATAGCAGATTGGACTATTATTGTGTTGACAACTGTGAGCTCTGCTGAGCTGTGCCTTTCCTTCCCACAGGGAGGACAGTGCTGTTTACCTGTCGGGTCTGGGAACTGTGGGACTGGAGATGTACGAGCAGGTGCCAAAGCTGGACGCAGTGATTTTCCCGGCAGGAGGCCACTGTGGCTTGCTGGCAGGGTCGGCTGCTGCACTCAAACACCTCAACCCACGTATTTCTGTAATTGTAAGTTTCCTTTCACCTAGAAAGTGTTGCATTTTGATAGCTTTCACGACAGTTTTTTCAAAAGGCAGTGGTATCTAGTGATACGCTGGCAGAGACTTTGTGTACTGGGGACAGGGACTACCTGTGCCAGTGGCCTTTACCCAGGAGAAGTGGACGTGAGAGCCTGGGAAGCCTCCTGTCTCTTGGCTGGATTTAAGATGAAATCTGGGAAGGCTCTTCCAAAAGAAATGAAATCCAGTTCTGTGTTTTGAATTGATTTCTTACTGGAAATGTTTGACCCTAAAGATGCCGCAGGATAAGTTTAGTGAGAGCATAGTTGTTTTGGAAAAATCTCTTCAAGTTGTTGATTACTATTTTTTTGTTGTTGTCATTTTTTCCATGGCTGGGTAACTTTCAACTTTAGTGCATGTGCTATTTTTTTTTTCTATTTTATAGTGAACACTTTAGGAAATGGAGAGTTATTTGTGATCTAATCTAGTTGACTTTGGTGTGCTCAAGAGGGATATAAAGACACATAACACAGCATTGCTGTCTTGGATACACAACAGTGTTGACTTACGCTTAGAAACTTCTGCTGCTGTAATTTATAGATGTATTTGACATTGCTGATGTAAGGGAGCCTTTCTTTGTGGAAGGTGACTAATTAAATTAAGCATCAATTTATTTATTTATTTATTTTTTTCCCAAACCATAAGTCTCTTACTTCAAAAGTGATGAGGAATGAGACAAAGAGGTAGGAGAAAAAAATCTAGGAACTTTATACTAACCATGGAATGGATATTTCACAGCTGCAAAAGAGTAGAGGGATGCTCAGTCAAGACTTATTTTTCAATCAACCTTTTCCATGAGGGAATTCTTAAAATACTATGATCAATTCCACCCCCCACCCCACCCCCACTTACTCCTAGGTATCATCCCATGTATAACTAGATTAGCTTTCTCATTGCCATCTTCTATGTCTTTTGTACTATTGAAAAATGATATGCTTAAAATGATGAAAAGCTTTTTGCGTTTCGTACTCATTTTTAATTGCCTTTGAAATTTCTGTGGAAATTTGTTCTAAAAAATTTCCTCATCCCTTTTAAAATTAAACTACATGGAAAAGATAATGTACATTTAGAATATGAGTGAGTTTCAGATTGCATTACTAATAATTCTAAGAGGAAATATTGTATAGCTTTTTTGGTTATAACAGTGACTTCTGTTATAACTTCATCACTAAAAAAGTGACATCATTTGCCTTCCCCAGGGGGTTGAATCTGAAAGGTTCCCTGTATTGCAACAATCCCTAAAGGCTGGCCACCCAGCTGAAGACCAGGCTTGCAACAATCATCACTTTTATGGAGGTAAAAAAAAAAAAAAAAAAAAAGGATGATTCTTTTGGAGGTAAAATAAAGGTTGTAAATGATTTCTCCAACCTAGTCATATTCTTTTCCAGCTAAATGAGTTTAAACATATTTAAATGAAATCATCTGAATAGTCAGAATTTAATACATGCTGTGAGAGCAGCTTCTGACACGCAATCTGCACCCCTCTTTGAGGTGCAATACTATTTTCAGTGCATGTGAAACATTCAGGGGAATCCTTAGACATATGAGAATATTTATCTGACCACTGTGGTCACAAGCAGTATCTTAACCAGTGAAATCAATAGGAAAACTTTTGCGTAAAAGACTAATTTGTGAAAAGACAGAAAAATCTGGTGCTTAAATATTTAGACTTGCAAAACTGTTCTTAGAATAACAGCATTTATATACAATTCAGTTTTTTCAATATAATTTGCAAAAAAAAAAAGAAAAAAAAGTCAGCTGTTAAGCAAATTAGGAATATCCCGTTCACCTGATGTTCAAATCCCCAGAAACTTGAGGTTAAATGGGAGCTTTATAAACAAACAACTTAACTCTCTCCGTAAGTTCTGTCTGTCGTTGCACTCCTTTGCTACCTGTCATGCTGTAGCTTGCAAACCCAGTGCCACACTTGGTGCTTCTTGTTTTATTCAGGCCTCATCATACACCGAGAAGTGCTGGGCTGTAGGATCACTCTCACAGTGATACTGTGTGAGTGAAGAATCAGAAGTTTTGTAACAGGGCCCAAAATGGCAAAATCTTCTTGGGAGATCTTTGGCCTTTTGGTACCAAACTCATTTTTGTCATATAAAAATCAAGCTACCTGAGATCACAGAATAGCAATGTGCTGCACTCATTAAGGACACAAAGCAACATCAGGACTCTAAAAAAGTTGAACATTTCTAGAGCAGCCAGCTTCATATTTTTGTATTTTGAAATCTGCAGATGTAAGCGGACTTTGCTTTGGCAGCAATTCTTTGCAGCTGACTGGGAAACTTGTGGATAAAGTTGTTGCTGTGAGGTAGGTGAAGAAAAACAGCAAAATAAATAATATTGGGTGAACATTGCTGTATATGAAAAATGTGCTGTACCTGACACGGAGGACAGTGAGCCCGATCCCACTTACCTGACCTCTTTGGCCAAACACGACACCTGCTGCTAATAACAGGTCATGCTCTGGGTGTGAAGCTTGTTCTTATTGCATTCTACAACGCTTGAAAACAGCCTTTGGCAAAACTCTTCTAAATCTTCTCCGAAATGCCAAGTTCAAAGAATATATTTACACACCAGGATTTAGCTAGCACAGTGGTTCTAGTAAAAAAATGCCACCCTGTCTTTCAGTTAATAGTAAGACTGCACATTCACCCCCATCAGCACAGCTTTCTGTAACGCCACAGTGGGATCATTATGTAGCCAGGAGGACAGAAGGAATCCCTTCATACATAAATGTATTCAGCTTTTGGTAGCTCTTTTGTTTTGTTTGTTTGCTTTGTTTTGATTCATTTTGACACAACTTTGTGGCCATCAGGGAGGAGGACATCCTCATTTCCATGCTGAGATTGCTGGAGTACGAGCGAGCTACGGTCGATGCAGAAGGGGCCATTGGACTTGCAGCGCTGGTTGCTGGGAAGCTGCCTGAGTTGAAGGGTAAAAGGTACAGCAGCTATTGCAAACAGGGCTTAGTAGGGAACAGTGGCAAAAGCATGAGGCTGAGTGCCTTGGTCATGGGAAATGGAGATGAGAAGCTACTTGTTTTATGAGTGATGAGGCAGTTTCTGCTCCTGAACTGCCCATGGGCTTATCTATAGCATCTACTTTAGGGTGAGGAGACCACTCACAGGTCAGACCTTGTTGAACAAGACAAATACCAGTCTGGAGACCAGACAAATCACTTTCCTGTATTCTCAAACGACTGGGAGAAAGGCAGTTGTGCACAGCTCCATGAGGCATGGTCACATCTGCCATGAGAGCATCTCTCTTGCCAGCCTGTTGCCTTCTCTTATCACACATGTGGAAATCAACCCTGCCTGTGGTGGGACCTTGCCTCCTGAAAAAGAAACAACTTGCTGTGAGAGCAAGCAAGTGAGCTAGGCTGTCATCTGCGGTCACTGAGTGACACCTGCCTTGCAGCCCCTAGAATTCCTGCCTGGATAGTCAATGGGATTACCCTTGTGCTTAGCATTAAACATGTGGGTAAATCCCTTCTTGCATCTGGGCTTCAGCACTCAGTACTTGAGCAGATTGAGCCTCGGCTCAGGATATAGTCCAGAATGTATTTAAATGTATGTGAATTCAAGACAAAATAGAATTTCCAATGCACAGCATTGTATGCTAAAATACTACTGAGGCAGTTGCTCAGAAAAGGCTGACAGGGTACAGAGCAGCAACAAATTTCAATTCAGCACAGCTAAAATAAACGGGAAAATGCACAGGTTTGGCTCTGCAGAAAGAGATTGTTAGGGACTAACCACGTGGCTCTTTACTTGCTCTTCAAACATTTCTATATTCATTTTGCAAGGTTGAGATGGATTTAATTGATGCTCACAGAAAGCATTGAACACACATGTTACCTAACTGTTAAGAACCTGAGACAGAATTTCCAGGCGAAAGTGCTGTTGCATTTTTTAAATTTGAAACAGACCTAGAATTCTCCAGCTAATTATCTTTAACAAAACTAAATTTCCAACTGCAAAGTGAAACCAAAACTGTTTCAGACAATCTAATGCAGCCAGCTTCTAGGGTCCCACAGCCTGCCCACAACTGACACTGAGAGCTAGGAGCACCTCTGAAATGTAATGTGTGTTTATGAAAGGACAGTCCCTGCAAATGTTAAGCTGATATTGAATATAGTGTCTGTGATTTATGATTCATTTGCACAGAGAACAGCTAATCAAAAATCCCATTTTCTATCTGCATTCAGAGTGGCAATTGTTATATGCAGCGGAAATGTGGAGTTACATTTGCTGCAACAGTGCATAGCTCGTGCCCTGACCCTTGATAACAGAGTGTGCAGATTTTCCCTTGTGCTTTCTGACTGCCCAGGAGACATTTCGAAGCTACTGGAGATCCTGGCTCGGGAAGAAGCAAGGTAAATCAGTCTAGTAGTAAGGAAATGTAGTCACTGAGTAGCACAAAGATTATTAAAAGACTTGGACATGTTTCCAAATGTCCTTTGAAGGCAAGTCTATAAGTAACTAATTAATCAGTGTTTTTTGTGTTATATTTCAGAAAAAGTTTTTTTCCTCCATTCTTGTTCCAATGTAAAAACACCTTTGCAGCATAGAATAAATATCTAACACAGAAAGCAGCAAAGATAGCTACTGTCCAAACACTTACAGAAATTATTTTATAATGACAAAGGATTGTTTTTATCTCTAGTTTATCACTTAATTTATCCCTTATTTGATCTAGAGTTTTGGATATCAAACAAGAACGTACGTTTGTGACATCTGAGCTCTTCACTGTTGAGGTAAGACGAAATGCATTTCCAGTCCCTCTAGCAGTGCTGACCTCCCCTTGTTTATTCTGTTTTCCCATATCTCTGTATGACTATGTGGAATTTTGAAGAAATCCAATAGAGTGCGCACAGTGATTTTTGAGAGCAGTGTAACAGCACAATAGATAATTTCTTCTGTGTTATACAGCATCTTTCCTCACCAAACACTTAACAGACATGTAAGTAATACAGGACCAGTTCTACTTGCTATGCAGCAGTGTCAGTCCAGATGTTAGCATTGCAAACCTTCATTATGTGAATAGTTCTGTGCCAGAAGTGATGAGCAAGCTGCAGCATCCATCTAGAACTTGAAGAGCCAGCTGTGTAGGCTGGCTGTAATTATCCACGATCAATTTGCCTTAAAGCAATATGGAGAACACCCTTACTCTTAAGGAATCCTCATTTTTAACTAGGGCCACACTCCTGTACCTTATCCGCAAAGAGCACAGAGCGAAGTTGTTATTCCTTTGCTGGGTATTTAATACAATAATGGCGAGGAGGTGTTATCACCTAATATCTCTTAAAAGGATCATTCATCTCATGACGTATCTCTTATTTCAACTGGTTTAGCAAAGGTGTGGTTCCACTGATTCCATGCTACTACTGTCCAAGTGTAACATGACGTACTTTGTGAAATCACAGGTGGAACTCAAATTTGGGAACTTTGCTAAACTGGCTTATAACTGGAATTCAGTAATGCTGTTCAGTAAGAAAGTTCTTCCATTTCAGCATTTAAATCTAAAAATAAATTAACTACATTTCCCAGCTACAGGAAGTCCATATCGAGTCTTGTATTGGGTATGGACACCAAAACCTGCTTGGTATTTTCACTTACAGATATAAAAAACAGGCTGACTTAATATAGTAATAATTTATTAATAGTTATTAATTT
>VXAL01019891.1:777085-796175 GCA_013399475.1 Chauna torquata | reverse complement strand
ATTTATTAATAAAAATTTTTGCTTGAATAAATGCTTCCGTCTGTAAACCTCTTTATAGCCATTTAAATCCCTTTAATTTCATATTATTAGTAACTTAGAAGTCAATGAGCAAAATCAATAAGCGACTTAATAAGGTGAGATAGACCTTTGTTATGAAACCTTGTAAGACTCTGCTATAGATTATCAGCCAACCTGCTTAATGGGTGTCTCATATTTGGACTCAGGCAACTCAGCTGAAAAGATGTACCTTTGCGCTTATCAAGTTTCTAGAAAACTCTTCTCACCACTGAAACTGCAGTATAAGCAGACTGGCAGGTACAGGAGGGCTTCTGGAACAGAGCAGCAAGGGCCTGCAAGGTCTTGAGGTGCTCCAGCAGCCTCGCAGAGAAGCAGCTGCGGTGGCAGTTTTCTCTCTGACCTCAGTCCTGTTTGAAGTTATGGGGTTCTCTGGCCTCTTTCCAGCCGTGGTTTTAAATAACTCAGAAGAGACTGGTCGTAAAAAGAACATCCATCACCTTACTTCTCCCTCTGTCTGCAACAAAATATGAATTCATAAGTCAAATATTGCTTTTTCTTTATGATAACATTACACATTGTCCCGGCGGTGCTCAGTTTCCTGTCTTGGTTTGTGAGGTGTAATACCTGCTGTTTGCATACAGTTTATTCACCTCAGGCCAGAAGTCATTTAATTATTTTGGTCTGTTCTGGTCAATTTGAGTAAATCCCTTCGGGCCAGCTTGCATTTTGTGGAAGAGCAGAGGAGCATATTTTGGACTGGAATCCCCAGCTGCCAACATATTCCATATTATTGGCCTGTTGAGAGAATATAGGCGAGCACACAGCTGTCCAGCTACAAGAAGGATGCTATCATTCGTAAAGCATTTCCTGCATGACCTTGGGCGAGTCACTCTTTTCCTGCTTCAGTTCCCCATCTGCAAAATAGAAACGTTTGGGTGGGAAGTCTGACAATATAATTCTTCTGAGTCCCTCCAAAAGAATTTGGTCATTTTGTTTAATGGTGTTCCACAGCAGACTAATTTGTTACAGAATATCCTACCGCGATTTTAGAAATAAGAAACTCAGTCTGAGGAGGCCAAGAGTAGACCTGCTTGATTATTATCTGACTTGCATAATGCTGCGATAACTTGTTTGTGCTAGTGCTCACCAGCCTGAATACAAGAGTGTGCCAAAAGATAAGGGCTCCAGTTGCACAACCAAGCTGTTATGCTCTTTCTCAAGCATTGCGTTGCACCAGCCATGGGGGCTATCTGGCAGCTGATCCTCAAATCATAAACAGAAGTGCTTTTGCCAAATAACCTGCATTGTGCAGTAATCTAGAGTGGGAGTTTACTGAATAATTCAGAAAATTGCCCAATTGTTGAGCTTCTTAATAGAAATGAAAAGCCTTGCTTTATTTATAGAACTGAAACCAACATATGTAAATAAAGTTATCGTTTGTAACTCCAGTAATTTGCCTGCAAAGAAACCTATGCTTTTGCCAAGCATGGTGTATCATGAATATTCAGTTATGTGAATTGCTGGAGAATAACATCTTAGAAGAAGAAGGTGAATATTGGTTCTAGAATTAAAGAAATGGGATACAAAGGTGCAGTGGATGAGTCAGGGACATGAGGAATTGCACTAGCCGGGTTCGCATCTGTCTTTACACTGAGCCTGGAAAAGCATGGAAGACAAAGATTTCCACTGAACCACTGTTCACATTTCGTCTGTTTGCTAGCGTTGGCTTATGGAGGCCACCCAGTATCTTTATCTGCACACACAACCTACAGATATCAGGCATCAGGGGGTCAAGGAGCACACTGAAATAATTTTGAATGTCTTGGAAAATCTGATCTAAAAGCCAAAGTGCCCACATGGAAGACTTGGAGTTAAAGGGGAGCAGAGGTGTCCACCCTGTTGCCCAAGTTATGCAGCACAGAACTTTGCAAATTTCCTCCCTTTGTCAAGTTATGAACTTTCCTCTCTTTAAAATCAAATTAATTCCAATTAATGAATATTTAAATTTATGCTTATGGGTTTAGTTGGTGTTGCACGGAGTGATAACTTTTGATCAATCTTTTCCTTTATCTTTTTTTCAGTCTTTGTTCCACTCTGTCATCTTTTCTAATTATTAAATTAAATAATTTAGACACAAGCAGCAGTATTCAGTGAAAACTATTCTGTCTTCCATTATTTGTAGGCCTGTTACAAAAAAAAAAAAAACAAAAACAGGCTAGCTAAGCCCTCAGGCTGGAATCAACTTTTAGATAACCTGCCACAGAGAGTAGAACTCTAATGCAGTAAAAGATCGATATCACTGGTTATTTCAACAGTCTTGCAGCAGCCTTTTTTTTTTTTTTTTTTAGTTATTATTATTTTTCTAATCCAGGAAGGGTGCAATCTGCATGGAGAGAAATGCATAAAAAGTACTGGGTTTTTTTTGTTTGTTTGTTTTGATATACAAAAGAAAGGTCCTACACAAACATGGTCCTGCAGTCAGTGAGAGATCTGCTGGATCAAAAAGCCTATGTCTACTGCTGAGGGTTTATGTTTTTGAAACAATCATAGTTGCCTGGTCAAATTTTCTCTAGCTGTCATGGTTTATCTTGTCTGCAGTATAAGAAACACCAGGCAGTAGGTTAGATAAGACCAATTTGCAGCACTCACTGTTAGCTCATGAGTTGATCTGGAACCTCCTGCAGCTAGCAGCACTTAGGTGAGTATTCATCCTAGATAAACAGAAGACTCCTTTTATACCTACCCCTGAATATGAGGATTACCCTATCAGACGCCAATGTAAATCATCCTTCCCAGGTGACATGAAGTAGAGAGAGGGGTTCTGTGAAGATAAAACTGCAGTGTAAACTGGCTTAATCTGCGCAAGAAAGCAAATTCCCACACTCCATGTTCTGGCCTTCCTTGTTGTTTAGTTCTCTAGCTGTCATAAAGTGTAGAGTGATTATCTCTTTGCTCCTACTGTGAGCAAATGTTCTCTCTTCCTTTATTAGACAAGTGTAAAAGATCAGGTAAATTCCTGGAGCTGTTTGTTATTGTTGTCATTACATTTACAATACCCTACAGCACATTAATGGCCATTATAACGTGTTGGATGCTATGCATGCACAGAATGAAAAGACGTTATTTATCCAAAATGTTTACAAGCACTCTGGATCCAATCTCTCCTGGTTTCTTCTGGCTTCAATCATTAGCAGAAAATAAAGGCAGAGAGGAGGAGAGTTAGCACTATAAAACAAAATTCTGTCCTGTGCTTGGTCCCAGGGCAGAGCGATTGCTTGCTGCCAAATATTGAAAGCTGAACCTAGCAAGTTCAGACTGATTCCTAATGCAACAATTGATTTGCTCAGGACAAAACAGGCAAGACTGTTGGGGGCCGGGGGGGTGCTTTTACGGACTGTGTGAGAGATGAGTATGTGCTCTTGAAGATAAGACTGCAAAGGTTTGGGGATTTTGTATGAACCATGGAGTGGATAAAATGGGTATTTGTTGCTTTAATGCCAAGATATCCTTTAGATACTTTTCCTAGCCTTTGTGTTCTCTCCTCTTCCATCATTATTAATTCTGTCTTCTGTGAATGTCTTTTTTTTTGAGACAAAGTCCCACTTTTTCAGAGGAGAAAGAAATTAGCATCTAGTTTGTTCCAAAGCATTGCAAAAAAGAATAGAACCGTGTTCAGAAGCAAAGAACTGCAGAAACAGATCAGAAGTACAGCTTATTTCATGATGCATATTTCAGAATTATTTAGTTTCCCAGTTAACTGAGCTCATGGCTGTTTGTTGGTGGTAGGTTTATATATTTTCATTCAGTAGTTCTGCTAAAGGCATATTGTTATTTTAAGCTCATGTCAGGAAACAAACGTGAATTCACAGAGTTCTTATTTAGAAATGTCTTCATAAACATATTTGAGTTGAGACAATTTTATTTTTTCCCTTGTTGCTTTCTTTAATGGATACAGTTCTGATAGGAAGATTACACACAGCATCTGTCTCTAGCAGTGTGCCTTAAAGTTATCAGGACCAGTTTTTCTTCTGTGTTGTGTAGATTGGCCTCTTACAATAAACTCTCTGTTGTCACGCTGTGACTCATCTTGGATCCTTTCCTCGCTAGATTGCCACGTTTCAGTGAGGTCTTTTTTTCCATGTGGCACTTTCAACATCAGTGATAATTGCAGCAGGGTCAGAGGTGACTTAAGTTAGTCATCTAAGATTTTGAAGTATAATTTTCATTCTGCACCTTCATGTTGGTGCCTCACCTGTGACAGAGCCCAGGTTTTAGAGTGATGCAGCAGAGATGTGAGCATGTAGAAAAAGAGGGATCAAAGAAGAAATGAAAAAATGACATTGAAGTTACTGTCTTTGGTGGCTGCATGACCAGATTGTCAGTTGTGGAGGCAAGTGAAGATTATAAAGAAAACTATCAAGTTTAGGTTTGCCTGGGTTTAGGTTGATTTAGCAGCAGAACAACTGTAACACAAAACTAGAAGTGGTGTAATGAGCAAACAAAAAAAATTGGAATGAAACTATAACAAAGTGTGTGAGTAGAGGAAACCAGCCAGAATACTGCAGAGATGATAAGGAATTGGGGGATAAGTCCATGGGAGGGAAGAAGAGGAGAAGAGAAAATGCTTGAAGGATGGAGGCGCTGGAGCAGACGCTGCTCAGAAATGTGGAAATGTGGCGAGGCAAGAGTCAGAGGCGGTGAGGTGGCAGCAGCACCAGATAGCTGCCCCAGGGAATGGCAAAGAGAAGCTGCTACAGGGTGACTTCAGGGAGACCTCAGGAGACCAACAGCAGAAGAGCATTTGCCCAGGAGCCGGCAGAGGATCGGCCTATCTTCTTCAAACTTTGAAGGCAATAAAGGAGGGCTATTGGAAGGTTTTAAGATCATGCAGCAGAACTGGAAGAGTCCTAGAGTTTCTGTGATGTCAGTTTTCTTACCTGCATAGATAGGGAAAGCGAGGTCCAGAGTTTTTACATCAAACTGATCGTTATGCTTTTACAAGTGCATTTTAGGATTTAGCTGGAAATGTCTTTGTCTGAGAATGCTGCCATGCCGTCAGGAATGCTCCTAATTCTTTTCCCAGGTCATATGCACCGCGGAGACCAGAGACAAAATCCATACAGCCCAGCTGAGGAACGCGCTCCTGGAACGCTACCCAACAGCCGCGTGGACAGAGCGGTGATGAGCAAAGCACAAGGGAAAGGGCTGAGGTCCTTGGACAAGTATTTTGCAGAGCATTAATCTTGAGGCATTCAGAACAAATATTATTTTTCAAGGCTGAACAGTTAGCAAATAGTTTCAGGATATTTATTTCCTGCTCAAAAGTAGCGAATGTCCTTGGGAATAAAGTTGAATTCAAAACTTTAGCTTAGCTAAAGCTTCATAGTCTCTGCCAGTGTTGGAATTATCAGCTGGCTCATTGGGTTTTGATGAGTATGTAGAATCCAGTGACATTCAATAAATAAACAGGGACAAGGTATTTTTGTTTATATCTGAATGTAGACCCCTCGAAGGTCTTCTGATTTTGATGCCCATAGTTAGAGGATTGCAGCCCTTGCTGGATTTTGCCATATTAGTGTAGTCATTTTCCATTTCCAAGCCAGAAGCAGTTCTTCATTTGCTGAATCTGCTTCAAGGGATATACACATGTGTGTGGATGTGAACACATTTCTGCTTGCATAAGAACTTTGCTATCATGAGGAAAAATTATGCTAATAAAATGCAATTTAAAAGAAACTCTTGGAAGATAAAAGACAACGTTGTCCCCACCCCCCACCCCTCCCAAGGGAAAATGACCCTCTTTATAAAGAAAAGTTCCAGAAGATGTTGTAACAATTTAAAATTTTTTTTTTAAAATTTAATTAGACTTGCATATGCAGAATACAAATGTAATTCTTGCCCCCTGCTTTTGGAGACTCAGTGTAACACCTAGCCTAGGAAACGGCTATGTTCCTTTATAAAAAGAGGTCTCTCCACCTTTCTGAGTTTTCTCATTAGAATTCCACTGATCACCTTAGTCTGCCTCAAACAGACTGGATCCATCTCATGTGACAGATTAAATGCAATATTAAGAGTGAAATATATTTAAAGACCACACGTTACTAAGCAAAGGCAGCTCGGGGAGAAGAGGAATCCTGAGTCTTAGGCAAATGGGTAATGCAATTAAGAAAGAACACTTTGACCTAAATACCATTTGTATCACTAGAGACAAAGACCTACTAATAAAGTAACATAGTGGGATGGCAAGAGATGCAAGAGAAATTCAGGCCCACTTCTAAGTGTATGTACAACAGTTGCTTTTCCACTTGGGCAAAATTCAACTTAAGGTTATCTGCAACAGCACCAATATAAACCATTCCATTCATTTAAATTTCACCAGGATTGACCCAAATTTTGGACACAGGTATTTTAATGCAAAGTCTTAATCCTGCCTCTAGAATATCAAGTTGATAATTAAGTATATAAAATAGATATTGTGTATTTAGTAGAGCCCAGCTCAAAATCCAGCAAGGTCAGAGCGTCCTCACAGACAGCGTGGGATCAAATCATTCCAGTTCCCACGTGCAGAGCTGGGTGAGCTATTGTTGGGTGTCCATGAAAATGGACTTCTACTATAGCTTTTGGGGAGAAAGATGCTGCAAACCCATAATCACCTTCACTTGCTGTCATATTACAGCTGATAAATTGAGCTTCCTTCCTTAGTTCTCCCCTTTAGCAGAGCATGTGCTTGCAAGGATGTTTCCTCTCCTGGTCCTGCAATGTGGAATTTCTGTCTCTAGAGCACAAACGAAAAGTCACATGTGGAAGACTGGAGGCCCTGGGGCAGGCAAAAGCTCTTTCTACCCTTTCTCAATTCTAGTCCATCTGTTGGCTAGGAAGAGCATCACCTACTTAGAGCAACCTAATCAGAGGTCCCTATGGAGTACAAAGAACAAACTGCATATCCAATCTTACGCATATCTTACTTGTGTCTACTGTTTATAGATAACCGTCTATGTCTATAACCTAGCTTGTGCGTACAGGTTGGGATGATGAGGGCAGCATCCTGGCTGTCTCTGAGGTATTTTTTTCTAAGAAATAGCAGGCTATTCTATTTGTTCTTTCTTATTGTGGATCATAAAAGAGCAGGAGTGGAGAAGAGACTCTCACAAGTGGTGGATAAATAACAGAAGTTCACTGGTTTTGTATATGTTTGGAAGGATCACGTTGGTTTGCAAATGAAAGTAAAAAAATTCTTGATACCCCAAAGGTTACTTTCTTTCCCTTCTTGCCAACGACAACAATAAGTATAGGGCTTGGTCGACAGAACGTATCCTGTAAATCACAACCTGTCAGACACAACTCCTTTTTTTCAGCCACAAGAGTTTAAGAAATTTGTGTAGAAATACATGATGACGGAATACACATTGTGTGCTTGTTGCCTCCATTGAAACAGGGGATGAACCACATCATCAAAGAGAAGATTTTAGCATGTAAAAACAGTATAAATGTCTAAAATAAATATAAATATATATATAAATTTATATAAAAATTATATAAATATAAATATAAATGTCATCTCTTTTGGAAAAACCTCTCAGGAAATTTTGAGGATGTCTTGGGTATCTACGTGAGAAGAAAATCAGGCTTTATAACCAAAGTTCTCAGTAATGGCCAACAGCTTTTGCTGTCTGAATTCTTGGTTTATCTTCAGGCATTATCCTGGATTTTATTTTTTCTAGAAGCTCGGAGTATTAGCAATTTCATTTCTAATCAGAGGTAACTGCATCTAGCAGGTCTTCACATAACTGGGATGACAGAGGTCATAGATTGAGCATCCAAAAATCAATGCATTCAAAACCACTGTATGATCTCAAAAATTTGTTTTGGAAAAAACATTTGAAAGTGATGTCTAGAAGTTATTTAATATGTCACATGTGACATGTGCAGCTTGGTTTTATTTTTGTGTTAAGTATAAACATAAATTGTAAAATATCCCTCAGAGGCAAACTCCTTACATGTTAAAATAATGGGACGAGAAGTGATCTCCATTCTATATTGCTTTTATGCAAGTCCATTGGCTTCAAAGCTAAGATGAAATGCTTCCGGGGTGTGTGTGTGCATTTAAATGTATGTATACAATTGGAAAGAATATTGAAATATCTGTGCTGCTAACCTTTTTGCATTATGAAATATAATAGTACTGTGGCATTTCAAAGATCTACTTATGTATTTTGAATTGTTTCATTTAAAGAGGTGTGTTTCTAGAGTGTTCTTATGTACCTTAAAAAAAAAAGGCAAAAAACCTAATGGTTATGTAAAAATATTTGCAATTTGTAAAATCAGCAACATTTAAATCTAAGCACTGTATTTCTTTGAAAAATAATTAAATTAACACTATGCCACCTCAGCAGTGAAAGGCTAGTCATTCTCTCATATGGTTCTGATAGCAGCCTTGCATTAAAATTTCAGAGTTCATTTTTGTCCTTTCTCTGTTGTTGACATTGACATGCAGTCCACAGCACTTGTGCAGGACAAGCTCTGGATTGCCAGGGAGGTGATCCCAGCTGGGCAGGCTTGTTTCTCTTGCCCCGAGGAGTGGCACGGCAGCCTGGCAGACTGCTCGCCAGCGTGGCTGGATAAGCATCTTTCCTTGCCCACTTGGAAAATACTTCTGCTTCACGTCCTGGGCCAGGTGCAAATGCTGCCTTGCTTGTACCTGGCTGTATTCCTGCGCAATGTGTACAGTCCGGATGCAGAGGTATCCTGGGCTGGGCTCATGTGGGTGAATTAAGCCCTTATCCTATCCTATCCTAGAGATACTTATCATCATCATTGTGAAGTTTGGTACAGCAGGCCTTCAATTTCAGGATGCAGCAGATTCCACCAGCTAAAATGCATGTTCTTGTCTCCGATGGAAGAGGATGCTTTGACCCGGTTAATTCTGCTAGAGCTAAGCTACTTAACTTTGGGAGCAGCTGAGAATACAAGATTTTCCAGGGCCTCAGCACAACTTCTTCTAAGGACTGATGCAAACAAAGCATATCTTGGATTGAAAGTCTTTCTTCCCATACTGATTCCTAATTTCTTCAGCCAGGGCCTGTTAGCTCTGCATTAACGTCTAAAACTCTGCCAGTACATGTTTACACAGCATCAGGTACGGTTCATCTCCCCACACAGGTAATGCGTACTCACAAGGAGTACCTTGCCATCTAGCCTACTTTTGGAAGATTTAGAAATGTGTGTTCTTTCTTCCCATTCCACAATGCAATCGGTGCATTTGACATGCTGTACCAAACTTCTGCTAGATCTAGAGATAGGCATGTGGTTTGGCGATCAGAAAAGAAAACCATAAGATTCCTGGGTTGGGCTTTAATTACTGCTGGTCATTTACTTGACAGCCTTGCATTCTTCTGTCACCTTCTTTGCTGTGTGTTTAAATGTAAGTAGATCACCACGTATAGGATACTGAAGTCTGCTGAGTTTCTTCTATTACAAACCTTTATTTTCACGTGCTCCTAACTTTTTCCTATATCCCAGTGGAGGGGGAATCCTGCTGAATGTCATGGCTTCCTGAGCTGATGAATTTCCCATTGTTCAAATGCACTATTTTTGTTGTTCTTGGTAAATAAAGCTGCAGCAAAAATTGTTGGCTGTGGTTAGAAAGCATTCTAATAAAATATGAATGTTTGAAGTAATTCAGTATTGAGTACGCACAACAAGATTCCTAAGACCATACAACCCCTCTCTAAACAAAAGAAGAGCTGGGCAAGTCCTTAAGGGGCTGAGGTGAATCAAGCACACCTGAGTGCATCCACAGAAAGGATATGAGGAGCTTGCCCTGCCCCTAGTTGGGGAAGGGTGTGTTGGTAAGGGGTTTCAGCTGTGCTGGTGATGTTGTCTGAAAGCTCTTCTAAATGTAGGTACTCTTATTTGCTTTTTTTTTGGCATAACTGTGAATTTTTTTAATCTTTCATGCTTCTGAAACTTGTGGAGGAGAGTGTTGGTTTATATTTGTTTGTTTTTCTTTCTCTTGTGATAAGAAATCTGGAGAATCTTTTGAAGGAGAGTTTAACTTGTGTGGTTTCTGAAGTCAGTAAGTTGATCTCCCTATTTCCTCAAGGGGCATCTAAGAGGCTTTTCTGAAAGAGAAGTCTGGAAGTGCTCTGATAAATGAGTACCTCAGGAATACATACAACTGTACTCTTGTAGCTCCCCCTCCCTTGTTTCCAGCAATCCACGCACTGCAATTACGTTTGGTGTTGTAGGGGCCTTGCAAGGGCTGTGTGGTCCAGTACAGTACGCAGCCCGTGCCGTAGCGCTGCCTTTCCCCTGAAGAGCAACAGTAAAGGAAATGCTGAGGTTCCCCCCCTCCCACTTCCTTAAACAAACCAGGATAATCTCTTGATCTGTTCATTCAGGCACCAATCTGAATAAACACTTCACTGACAAGATAAACTGAATGTATAGGTGTATGGTCATATGCCAAAAGCTTTCATTAAGTCCTCAAATGAATGAAGTTGCTAAAAAAAAAAAAAAAACTCTAGAAAAATCTTTTTATTTTATATATGGAGATCACTTGCTAGAAGGCAGGGAGATAAAAATGTAGAAGCCTGCATTTAATAAACAAAAAAGCAAAGGATTTTTTAAACTGCATATCCTCATCAGTAGTGAAGTGAGACTGATGGCCTCATTAATGAGTGCTCATTTACAACAGCAATGTAATTAAATAGTGTGGATGGATGTTCCCCTCTCATAATTCAAGCATGAGGTGTAAATACGGAAGGAACACGTAACTCGAATTCTGTCATTCATGCAAACATCGCTGCATTAGTTACTTTTTTTCTTTCAGAGGGTCTCTTGTCTGGAAGCCTTAAAATCAGGGAGCTGCAGTTGCTCTTTCCAGAGCCATGTTCCACTAACATCTACTGTATTTCGGCTGAGGGTCTGCAATTTCTGCCTCTCCTACCCGGGATCACGCCACAGTGCCCACAAGCAGCAGGCTGTAGGACTTTAAAGACTTTGAATGTAGTGGTCAAACTTAGTGCAGCCTCTACAACGGGGCCATTTCCCCAGCTTTAACAGGCCGTTTGGGAGATCAGCTATCCAGCCCCAGGGCAAATTAAATGTGCTCAACGAACCCACATTTGGGGATTTCCAAAGGCTGGCCCAGTTGTCTCCCATTATTTAGAAAAATCTAGGTCAGCATGAAAGAGCAGCAAACCAAGACAACATACCATGACTGTGTTTTTTTTTTCTTTTCCTCATTAATCCCTTGCAAAAATGAGCCTACAGCCCTTAAGGCTTTAGAAATAGTTCTTGTAAACAAATGGGAGACACCCCGTTGTCTCTCTTCAGCTTAAGAAAGTTTCTGAGCTAGTCTCTCATGCTGATGTTGCATTCTGTGACTTAGTTTCTCATCAACAGAATCTGATTTTGAGCAGCAATTTGCCAAGTATGCTGACCTGCAGATGACTCGCCTTGTTTTAAGAAGCGTGTTGTACTCATTTCCATATACTTCCATATATCATGTTTCGAAGTTGAGGAAAAATCTGGGTAGTTCCTTAGTTTTCTCCTGCAGTGAAGTTCCTAAGCGATCATAGCATACAACCATCATTGTAAGCAATGTTATTTGCAGCTTGTATAAAATGATTTCTTTGGATCACCACACAGGTCAAGTAAATAATACCTTATTTTGGCAAATGCCTGCAAATAATAGGCACCGTTGTGTTGTATTTTCTTGACATCTACCTTATATTATTGGCATAAAGCAGACCTAGTTTTGCACATGGGCTTTCATAGCAAGGTTTTTTTCTTATGGTTTCAATTTGAAAGGTACGGTTAAACTGGATTTGTCTCTCTTTCAGTACTATCAACAGTCTGCTTGGCAGAAATACCCATTCTGAAAACATTCCGTAACATCAGCTTAGTTTTCTTGCTGGTTTACCTTCCTATTTAGCTGTGTTCTCCAAGAGTAAAAGCCCTTCTGTAAGCTTCATATGGTTTTCCTTTTGGTGGGAAGTAACATTTTGAAACTTTACAGTGAAGTATTAACATATGTGCTTTCTTCTAGAAGGCTGGGTGGGTTGGGTGGAGACATGGAAGATGGTTTGACATCCAGTCTAGACTGAGTTGCTGTAAGAATGTAAGGATACACTTCTGTTGCTCTTCCCGTTTGTTCTAGAGAGGGTACTTTTAATTGCAGTGGAAAGAATTGCTCTAGATGATTAATAGTAATACTTTATCAGGGTAGCCTGGAGAAATGCTTCTCCCTGGTGTAATCTGTGCTGTTTCCAAAGAAAGAGCCTGTCACTAGCCATGAAGTCTTATGAGTTTAGTGAGTTGGTGACTTGGATTCATTCTTCTGCAGGCTTCTTCTTAAATACTAATTTTGTGAAGTATTATTTTTTTCTTGTTGTGATGTTAGGAACACTATAAACAAATATTCAGAAATGGCATCTCCAAATGACTTTGAATCTTGTCATTCTGTGGGGTTTTTCTTTTACTCAAGAATACTTGACATTGAAAGCTAGTCAGCACTGCTTATCCTATGCTTCTCAGATTTTTCAGTTGGGGGTCTCATGGGCTTCAAAAACATTAAAAGGCAGACACTGGTGCTTCTTACAGCTCTGGGACAGAGGCTGGGGGGCGAATGCATGCATGCAAAAAAAAAACCCACGCCTTATGGGTGGAAAAACTGAACTGCTGCCAAGCAAGGGTAGGGAAGAGAAAATACTTGAGAGAAATGCAATGTAGTTACACTTCTAAAAAAGTCTGATAAGCAATGCCCCACAACCTCCAAGCACAGCTGCTGAGGTCTGCCACGTTAAAAAATATATAAATAAAAATGGAGAGCCTTCAAAAAGATCTGATGCCATTGTCTTGCTAAAAGTCTGTTCTAGCCTGGAAATAGCTATTAACTAAGGCAGTTATCAGTTAGCTACCTTTTTTCTTTTATAGCTTCTTTGTGTTGCATTGAGAAAGCTTTTACCATTGCCTCTCTAAAACTAAGCCCTTCTAACTGAGTCGAGTCTAACAGCAAGCTGTTAACTTCTCAAAGCTGTGATTTATCTATAGCCATTCCAGATACTGAAAAGACCTGAAAGCTGTGATGTTTGGCATCACAAGTGCTGGCTCTGCAGACTGGTGCTGGGAGGGGAAGATGGCATAGTACTTCTGACTCTATTTACAGCTTTACTGATGGAAAGCGAATAGTGGGAAACAAAAACATACAGAATTGCCTGTTAAGGACTTTGGAAAAGTGATCAAGATTTTTTTCTTCTTAACTAGCCTCAATGTTATTGTTATACCTCTTCCTCTGTGCAGGAACAGTATCATGAAAATGTCAAACTAAAGCTATCCTTTTATCCCGTCCCATTCCTAAGTACTCATTGAGCATTCAATTAGAATTCATCTTGAAACACGTAGTAATTATACCTATGCATGTTTTAGTACCATGGAGATTTTTGTTTTTTGGCAGAGACGAGTCACATCAATTGTGTGTGATTTGCTCTGGAAAACATACAGCCAGCTGATGCTGTGTGTTCCAAGTATAAATACTGATATTACATTAAAGATGATGCCTAGTTAGGTGAAATATTTGGTATAGACATTTATTTCCAGGATAAATTAAAAAGAGAAACAATCTCCACTTTTTTTTTTTAATCTTTATTCAAGGGTCACAGAACAAGAGAAAAGGTTACACAGTAAAACATACATAACTCGGGTTCTTGACATGCCTGTGAATTTTTAACCATTAAACATGACTTTCTACTTTTCTAAAAACTGTTAGTGTTACCAGTTGGCCATTGTCCAAATAAAAAAAAAAAAGAAAAAACCACTACCCAACCCTTTAAACCCTTCAGTTCTCCATGCTTTTAGTACCAGCTGAAAAGCAAAAATTTCATGTACCTGCACTTAGTAAGACATCTCTATCAGAAGTGTTAGAGGATAGTCTGTATGTATTGCACAAGGTACGTGTTTACTTGTTATTTCCTCATGGAGCTTTTCTTTAGACCAAAACCCACCTTTATCTTATTGTTGTTTTTCCCCAGAACAGTAGCACCACAGGTGGTATGGTAAAACTTCTCCCCATGTCACAGTTAGTATTATAAATAATACTATAAATAATAATTACTTTTTAAAAGGTGCTAGAACAAGAAAGGCTAATTCTGGTTAAAATGCTGAGAAGTGTAAAAGACAATATGATAAAAGGGCTCACAGTACAGAAAGTACTCCGAGGGATGCTCAAGATGGTCTCTCAACCAAAGATTTCAGTACACAAGCATCTGGCAAAAAGTAACAGGTGTTTACTCACTATGCTAACTTTTCATTCATCAATCTATAAAGTTTTCAACTAGATTCTGGAATGTTAGTTGTTTGTGTTTTTTCTTGGATAATAAATTAGTTCTCAAAAAGCTACAGGATTCTCTCTATACCCTGTGGAAAGAATACAGTGTACTACAGAGAGTATACAATATACACTATACTGACTCAAAGATTAAAATCCTCATTCAAAAGATGAGGTCATGCTGCATGAAATTTAAGGCACATGTATTAAACCAAGTTAAAGTGCTTTATGTACCCCAACTCATCACTGCACCTCAAGCTGAACTGAGACTTGGTCTTTTTAATGCGCCTGCAGCAGTAAAGTGGTCTATCCTTTGTGGAAGAAAGTAAGTTGACAAAACAAAATACAAAGACAGGATCTAACAAAAAAGAAAAAGCTAGTAAAAGGTCCTGTAGATAAAATGTAGAAAAAATTAAATCCTACCACAAAACAGGTGAAAGTTGCCTTATGGCTCTAAATAACTGCTCCTGTTGTAGAAGAAAATTCCTCCCCAGGAAAAGGTCATTTATCAACCACTACTATCAGCTGTCAGGGACTTTTCTCATCAATGACGATTAGAGTATACAATCTATGTCAAACATTGCAAAGGAGCAACCTTTAGCTTCTTGCATAATAAAGAGGATTAAACTTTGGCAGTGCCAAGGCTGAAGGGCTGAATTTCTGCTGAACTATCCACAGGGCCCTGTTAAGTTTCTTCTTTAATAAGAGGAGAGTCACTTTGGTAGAAGAGCACTGCATCACATAGCAGGAACGTAACTTAGCTTAGAATTACAGCTTCTAGACATGTAAGTGAGGTTATTTTCTGAAAAGTAAGGATGAAGAATGTGGGAAGAGACTTCTTCCACAGTCTTCTAGTAGTGCTTCTTGGCTGAAGGTTTGTAAGACACCAGAAGACCGAAGGAAGCGTATCCAAATAAAAGTGTCTGAATGAACCAATGAAACTGAATTGCTGGGTCAGTGATGCCTTTAGATCTGTAACATTAATAAAAGCATAAAACGTATCAAAAAACTTACTCTTGCAGACTATTCTGTTATACTTACAAAGGTGAGATATCCTTGATACATCAGGCTTGATTAGAACATTCGATCTTAATTTCAATCTGAGACTTACTTCCTGAAAGACAGTACTAACTGAACTTGAGATTTTAGTGGATTTAGTGGATTTTAAGCTGTCTACACAAAAAAAAAAATTGTATAGGTTTCATGCATACAATTTCCTCAGTAATATATAACCTGCAACTTCAGTCTGTACTATTTGAAATTACTGATTCTAGAAGACAAGTTTTCAAAGAATCAAGAAACTAGACAAGCTTAATACTAATCTACCTTTGCTCTTTACCACACATCCATATGTAACTTTTTGGTGACTACAGGCACTGAAGGTAGTCTGTGCACTAGCAGGGCAGAGTGGCCTGACAATTGTTTAGGTGTAACTATGCAACGCAGGATGGTAGAACACTGCTGCCTGAACTTCTGGCTAGAAAAAGACAAGTATAGGGGGCTCAAGGCACTTGACTTGATTTATGTCAGTTAGTTTTAAGTTACTGTATGCGAATTTTTCTGTATGTTACAGAAAAAGGTCTAGTAATGCTATAAAGAATCTGTCTGTAAGGTGACCTTTATACTGGAGTAAATACACCAAGAATTTGAAGCAATAGTTACTTCATCCCACAATACCAATACCGTCGTGCTTTTTAGTCCCTCAAAAATTGGATCACGTTCACCTTCCTGAAGACAATTGTCCTTCTCAACAAGGTGACACTTTTTCCTGCACTCTCCTGTTGTTAGGAAATATTACTGGATTTTCAGAGAACAGAAGTATAAACATGATAGCCAAAACAACTGATTTCACATTTCCAGTTAAGAATTATATTGAGCATAAGTGTACTCTAACTCATTAATTTTAGAAAGGAGCTCCCTCTACTGACCTTTGCTATAACAGTTCAGCTGTTAATTGTCTACACAGACAAAATGAATGTGTAGCACGTATTGACTAACACAACATTTCCTAATATTCATTCTTAAATTTTCTTACCAGCTGCGGAAAAACTGTTTTTATAATCCCAGCTGCAGTGTTTGCAAATGAGTGCAGAAACTGAAAAAACTAGGTCTTAAAAATTTTACCTGCTTATATAAAGCAAGCTTACTTGAAGAGACCATATGCAGAAATACAGGCCAAAAGCCAAACCAAAGTACCACTACTGATTAACAAATTTATATCTAGTTCTTCCTCATACCTCCTTTGTGTTGTTTGTAAGTAGACATCACTGTCTTTTACATCAGTAAAAAGTATATAGTGTTTGGTGCTAATAGGAAAGTGTGATTATTTAGCAATCGACAGAAGTATGCCTGAAGAGAAGACAATGGGCAGGCAATCCATGCTCTTATGGTCTTCAACATTACTCTAAAAACCTCATTACTTGATTACAATACACCCATTTGGTACGATCAACGGTAATTAAGTTCCCTCACGCTTAAAATCACCTTAAGTCCATATATCCAAAACGCTATCTGCAGAATCAGAGTTAAAGTTTTAACTTAGAGCTATGTAACTTAAAACTGGAGTTTGGCAAATAGTTAATCGCTCACTCCCATTCTGAAGAACATTTTCTGCCTTGAGAACCACCCCAAATAGCTTTCAGTGGAACAAAATCCCATTGCTTCCAAGAGATGTTACCCATGAAGCTTGTGGCAGACAGGGCCTTAATTAAGTGGGAAAACATCCAGTTTTTACAATGGCAAATTGACTTGCCATCTACTCTGTAGAGTCACAAGATGCAAAAAGAAATACTAGCACGGAAACTAATAACTGCATTCTTCTGTATTACTACAAACAATTCAAATGAATAGAAGAATGATGTGTTAGGACAGCATACCCTTCCCAAATAATTTGTCATCCTAATGTAAGACTTAGTTGACGTTACTTTTAGAGTCTGATTGGTTAGTGTTTTCTTCCACAAACTTGCATATATAACTAGATCTTAAGTAGTCCCAAACAGAAGTATCCGACTGTATTTTCACAATGTGGATGCAATTTAATTAAGCAGGTAACCAATAGTCTCTAAATTTGAACACCTATCTATTTTTCCCCACTGCTTTCTGAAGTGCTATGTTACCCAGTATCTGAACTAATAATGAAGAATAAGAAATTATGCTTGCCTATTATGTAAAGAATGATTCTCAAAAATAAATTACAAACAACAGTGAGTTCAGAGGCAGATAGGCAAACTTTGGCAGACCTTGCTACTGCCAGTTCTGCAAGTTGCCACCCCTCGTTTTTCACAGCAAACTGCCACCGCAGCAAGAATTTTATCAGCATCCTCAGAACTAATATTGCTGCTGACAACCACCAAAATCAATTTGTAACTTATGTTACTTGTATCAGAAATCCTTTTCAGAGCATTTCAGGTAAAGGAGGGGAACAACTTACTGGCATAACTTAATACCGTAGAAGGCTTCTACTATGTGAATCAACCAGGATACATAGAACCTAATAAAAAGAAAACATGTTTTATTTTGTTGAAAATTACGGGAAAGATCATTGTATCCAAGATCCATTACGCAAAGAATGTCAAACTAAGCAAAGAAGTGTAACACTTTTAGCCTGAAAGTGAGTTGTTTCTTATCTTATGGGAGGAAAAATAAAAAAGTATAGTCTTAAAAGAACCTGAAGTTCACTGAGAAAGTTAAACTGAAACTCATAGGCTATACCTGAACCTGCTATTTCAAGTATCCACTGTATGTTTCCATACACTCAGGTTTAAGCCAAGTGAGTTAATCTTAGTTAAGCATGCAAACCCTATCCCTTACAGAAGTAATTTTAGTGGTCCTAAAGTGTTACAGAAGCTTTTACAGTATAATTCTATGAAAACAACTTCAGAATACATAATGTGACAATTACACAAACTTGGTCTGTAAATTTTCATAAAGAAGCCCTTTTTTTTTTTTTTTTTAAAAATCATATGAATCCTGAATATCCTATGCAGGATACTCAGAATCAATTCAATACCTTGCTAAAGCATAGGTTGCTCTGAGCAAAGATGAAGGCTATCTTCTACATGATGCACGGCAAAATAAACAAGATGGTCTGAGGACTCCCTTTACAGGAATTCAGCAAGTGAGAGACCTGGGTACAGCAAAGTGTTTTCCAGCTCTTTTGTTTATTAAGAGTAACAAAACATGTTTTGTAATTTCTCACATGAACATAAGTTGGTAGTGGGGTTGAAAATGTTCTTTAACTGAAGCTGAAAAAAGAAAACTTCTAAAGAGAATTAGACTACTTGAGTAACAATCTGGCAAAATAACCACTTTTAGAAGATATTACAAATGTAAGTTCACATACGGACTAGTAACTGTCTCCAAAAGTAGTATCTTCATTTTTTGCTTTCTCACTATAACACAGACGCCAAATTGTACGTTGAGCTGTTAAGCTTTCAGACTGGTCTTAGGCTCTAGTCTTCCACATACTTCCCACTCCACACCCTTAGCTGTAATGAGCTTGAAAGCAGACTTCTTTAAATGTAATTAACAACTGGGTTACAGGAAAGCTTGTTAACACAGACTAAGCAGAAGAGGCAGAAGCAAAATAATTATACAGCCAAATACAACTTACCAGTAGCATACACAACTGTGGTGGTGTTCCACTAAATAAAGAAGAAAGCGACCAAATGGTCCCAAATAACTATAAGGTATAGTTGAAGGCGAAAGTGTTACCCACTTTAAAAAAAAAAAAAGGGGGGGGGG
>VXAL01019891.1:764947-776041 GCA_013399475.1 Chauna torquata | reverse complement strand
CTGACGTTTCCGCAGCCCGACCGCGGTGTGGTGGGAAGGGATCGCTGGAGAGGGGCAGTGCCGGGGAGGGGCAGTTCTGCTTCCCCCGAGACTTCGGCTTTCCCGTTTTCCATTCCCAGCTAGTCCTGCCCGAAGCACCGCGCCTCTCGTTGGGGCGTGCCGTGGGGCTGCGGCAGCCTTTGGTCAGAAATCCCTGCGGCGGTAGAACTGGTGCCGGGAGGCCGTGCGTCCGCCCGCCTGGAAGCGCAGTGCCGTTCGCTGCCTGGGACGCGGCTGCCTCGGTCGCTTTGCTGATGCAGGGCAAGCGTTCGTCGCGCCGCCTGCTGGGTCTAGGTATCTGGCAACACTTTCTGAAATTCACGTGCTATTTTTGTAGCCCGTTACTTAATTTCTTGCTCTTTAGAAGGCTCCACGCAAGTCGTTTCTCCTGACTGTAAACCCGGGCCCAGCGGTCGTGCCGTGATGCTGAGACGGCCGGCGCTTTGCGGTCGACGTGCCCGGGGCTGCCCCGCCAAGGAGCGTTCTCCGCGCACTAAAAACGGCTCCTCAGCGTGCGGCAGGGCAGGATGTGTTACAACGCAAACAGAAGCAACCGAGCTTTAACAAGGACGGATGCAGTCGTGAAGTTTTGAGAGGATGGCTGTGTACCGAGTGACCCAACCTGCGCTCCCATGCGCTGGGATGTCCGTGCGGCTGCGCCGGGCGGTTTATCGTTTACAGTAGTTAAAAAAAAAAAAAAAAAAAAGGAGAGGGTGCGTTTTCACTGAAATTGTGTCTGTAGGGGTCCCTCGGGGACTTCAAGGGTCTCCACACTGACATGGTGTGTAAACTGAGATGGGTCAGTCCTGCTGAAAACGATAAAATGGACCAAGAGAGGGCAGCAAAGCCTTTGGGAAAGCCGGCTCTTGAGCTGCCTTTTGGAAAAAGGCTGGTTTTCTTGACAGAGAGGGAAGTCTTGGGAGTGTTTAAGGTGAATATAACTCCAGTTTTCACAATTTGAGATCAGAAGTCCCGTAGCATCATGTAGTGTGGCCATCACTGGCAGTTTTTACCTGGTTTCTCTGAACCGAGCTCAGTAACTTGCACTTATTTAAAGCATGCATTTCAGGGGGGCATTTTATCTTACTTTGAACGTCAGAAGACAGAGAATGCACCACTTTCAGTGATTAGTCTTTCTTGCTGTTTCTTAGGTGTTATTAGAACACGCCTAACAACTAATGTTGGGGGAGTCAGTTTTCAGAGTCTAGCTGAAAAGCTTCTTTTATCATATTTTGGCAGAATGTTTGAATTTATGCCTTCATATTTAGCTACCTTTGCGGTTTCAACAATGGAAGTGTTATTTGTCAGTGAATTGCATTTATTGGCAAGTATAATCTGAGCTAGAAACTACAGATGCCAAACAGTACTATGAGAAGTATTGAAAAATGCTGAACCAATTTGCTTTGCCAGGGTTACAGGAAATAAAACTATTTCTGCATGCTTTACTTCACCAACCTTAACTTCTGAGATTTCTACTGTTGCCTTTCTGTTCTTCTAATCGGTGTCACAAAGTGACTGAATCAAGATCTAGCGTGCCGTTGTGAGTTGGCAGCTCCCAACAGCACTACACACCACCGTGTCACCAAGGCTCAGCGCAGACAGACAGCTCAGTCAGCTCTGGCCAAGCCAGAAGCCAGATTTAAGATTTATAGTTTGGAACACGTATCTCTGTGTGAAAGGATTAAAACAGCTTCGTGTTCTTTCTAAGGCCTTTCCTGTGCTAGAGCGCATGCAGAGATTGGTAGTGAACAATCAGCATAGCTGCCGTCCCAGTGACAGGGCTCTGAAGGCATTTGAAGATGAGCTAATCTAGCTTTGCCCTGCTTCAGGCTACACAGATTGCTAAATTAGCCTATTTTTATAGCAGTCAAGGCCATAGAGAATAGAGGGAAAGCATAATCTTAAAAACAAGTTAGAAAGAAAAAAAAGTGCTTCCTCATAATTGCATGCAAAGATTTTTCTTTCACTTCTATCACTTGGTTTATACTTCAAACTCAGGTTGGTAATTAAAGCTACAAATATTCTTGAAGAATCTGAGACCGAAACAGATGTTTACTATGAGATCAACAGGTATGGTTACTAACGGTACAGTAACGTGACAATGATGGCTGCACGATCGTCCTCGAGCTCTCAAAGACAAATACACTAGTTTAAAAAAAAGGGGGGGAGGGGGGCTTTTTCACTGAAATTGTGTCGTAGGGGTCCCTCGGGGGACCTCAAGGGTCTCCACGGTGACGGGGTGTGTAAACTGAGATGGGTTGACCTGCTGAAAACAATAAAATGGACCGGTGCGTTCTGGCTGCCTAATCCCTGAGATGTATCTGGCTCATTTCACAGATCGTTTATAGCAGCATATCACTTCCTTAGACTTTGAAATACTAAGGTTCTTGTTGTATCTAATACGGAGAAAACTTGTTCCTGCTTCAGTTTAGAAACATTTGCTATCTCTAACTTAGAGATATTGACTATCTCACTTTCATCGGGAAGTACAAAGGGTATTTGCCAGGTAGTCTGCCTCTTTTGTTTTGTGTTCTTGGTAGATGCCAGAGACTAGATAGAGACATGTTAGCTCTTCTGCGTCTTTTAAAATTCTTTCAAAAAAAAAAAAGGGTGGTGGTGGCTACTCTAATCCAGACCAACCTTTATTGCGTGAGTCATCCTACCGGAGTCAGTGATGTGACTGTGTAAACAGCAACATTTTGTATAAATGAGGATTAAGGGATTGGGCTCTTTTTAGGAAATTAATTGGAAATGAACTGCAGCCAACTTTAAGCTAGATATGAAGCTGGTATAAAAGAGATGAGATGCAGCCAGTGAAAGTTACCTAAGGAGATGGAATTATCAATAAAAGATGTTTAAATCAGGGTTAAGTGACACAATGCTGTAATGAAACTACTGCAGGCAATGTCTGGTTGCTAATTTAACTAATTAACTTCGTTCCTCTGTCACTTTCAATTTTTAATGGGGAGTTAAAAATTATTTCATTAATGGATTCTGTGGGTGCTTGATAAAAGTAGTTCTCTTCTATCACATTGTGAATGTAATCGGGAGCATAATGTAAGTCTTGGAAATTGCCAGCTGTAAAGGCCCCAGCCTACTTCTTTAGTCTTTGCAAAGATTAAGAACCAAGTATTACCTTTAAGCTATAAAGGTATGAATTTCTCATGGATTTTACTACAAATTCAGTTTGTGCATTTTAGATATCAATTTATGTTGAGTTCTATGTGCCTATCCTAACACTTTCACTGTGCTTTTTGTTATTAAAAAGGAAGAGACTTCTTTATCATGACGCGCTCCAGCCAACGTTGCATTAGTAAGTCCTCCCAAATAGCAAAAGCTCACCAGTTTGAAGTCCAGGTTGCAAAGAGAGCTTCAGTTTTCATCGCAGGTGTGCATTTTATAGATCTATAGTTGGCTTTATTGATGTCTGTTGGAAGCCAGTAGCTTTAGTCCTACTAAAATATTTTGCAAACATCTCTGATAGATTTCTTTCATTGTCTGACGTAGCTTTAAAAAGTGACATCCATTTCAAATCTCAGTTTATAAAGTTTGGATTTGTGCTACAAGTGTTTGATGGGATTCTTTTAGGTTGGATTTATGCTACAGGTATTTGACAGGATTTTTAAAAGGTATGTGAGCAAAAGAGTATTTTATATCATTTGGGGAGACTATTTAGTAGTACCGAACCTACATTGCCAGGATAAATTACATAAGACCAGGCAGCCTTGTTCGTATTGGTTATGTTGGAAAAACCTGAGTAGTTTATTCAAAAACTTACACAGAGATAAGGGGGCAATGCCTGCATATCAGCATGCTGCAGCATTATACATTGAGGGGTTAAAACAGGCCAAGGGAGTAAGTCTCCAACAATGCCATCAGCATTTTGATGCCTTGTTCTGTCCCTTAACCGCTTGGTGACAGTGCCTGAGTATTTTAATACGTAGTATTTGGTATCTGATACCAGTTCTTGTTTCTTTCAGAAGGAATTCCTAACGTTTTATTTCTGCTTCCTGCTTTGAAAGCCATGGCCTTAGGTTGCCAAGTTCTTCACTTGCATGGTAGTAAACATGGGCATGCAGTGTTGGGAAAAGGGAAGGTTTCCAGTTAGTGCGCTACTCTTGAGGGTCTGTTGGGACCAGCTAATGCATTTTTAATGTGTTTCTCGGTTAACGAAAACGTCATGTGAGTTGACATAGTTTTCTAGCTCTGAGGTTTTGTTTGTTTGTTTGTTTGTTGTTTTGTTTTTGTTTTTATTTTTCCTAGGGGCCTGAAATAGGAATCTTTTGAGGGAAAAACTGGCTGCAGTACAAAAAAGCCAGTAAAGGTCTAGCAAAGAAATGGGGTCACTAGGAGATGGGTGAGATCGGTGGGAAGCACACTTCAGTACAACCACATGGGTGGGGATACTTCCTGGGAGATGAGAAGGAATAGGACTGACAAGGGAGCTTAGACAGATAGTTCTTTGAACAGGGAGGAGAAGACTCCAGACAACTTGTCTCCAGTCCCAGCAGACTAGCCTTAAGGCCAAATTCACTCGTCTTTAGGTGACTAGTTATCGTAATCAAGCTTGGCAGACTATGACGTTGTGATTTGTAGTATTTCTATAGTATCATGTGGGTGTGTTTGTATTCTGCCAACATAAAAAAGAAAAAAAAAAAAAGATGCAGACGCTGAGGACAGGGACTGTAGTTCAGAGGTCTGACCCTCCAAGGTGCTAAGAGTCCACAAGTGGTTCTGGCACTGATCAGCCAGTTACACCAGACGGAGCCTCTCTTACAAAGGAGAGGGAGACGGGGAAGGAGACAGTAGGGAGTATGAGGGAGAGGATTACAATAAAGTAATGCAGACTACGAACCTGACCCTACTAGGCTTAAAATACTGCTGCAGTTAAATGAAACAGTACTTATCTCAGGCGTTTGGGCAAGTGGGGGCCTGCCAGACCAAGCTGCACTTGGTAATGCTCTGGAGGCCCAGTCTGGATTTTGGGAGGATATTTTGTACAAAATTTTTTGATGTTTCTTGAGGCAGGGTTTTAGTGAATGCATTTGCAACTGCACAGGTTACTGTACAGCTTTTCTACTTAGAGTTCAAAGGGGTATGAGAATTCTGATGATCTATGCACTGGGCTTCTTGCAAGTGGTAATCCGGCAGCCCGTTCCTGCGCTGCTAAGGACTTGGCTCTGCTGATTTGCCCTTCCTTGTGGTCATCCTAACTCTGTGCACGCTCAGGCTCAGCCTGTCCAAACTGCAGATCGCTGTTCTGCATGGCTGTGTGAGGTGGGTCTGACCCACAGAAGAGAGATTTCCCTCCACCAAAGCAGGAGACACTGTGTCAGTGGGAGCACTTATCAGTGCCTTCCCAGCAAGTCCTGCATACATCTCCCAAGATTTTTTTTTCTGTGTCCCACAAGAAAAATGAACAGTGTTGGGCACCACTGGACTACCATTTAATCTATCTGCAAATATTTTGGCTTCAATTTTACCTGGGGTCTTGTTTCCTTTAAAAATTAAGGCAGTCATCTCTTTGGAAGGGGTTACAACTTCTTTCAGGATTGTCACGGGACTCAAAAACTCGACAGTAGGCAGCATAATGGCTGTACAATTAAGGAACCATTTTCAGGTTCAGACAACAGATGATCATTACAACTCAGAAATGAGATCTTGGAGATTGATAGATAGTTCTATAAGAATGCCAGCTCAGTGATTGTCAAAAAACAAAACAAATGTTAGGAATTACTAGGAAAGCAATGAAGCAAATCATTGAAAACATGGTAATACTTAAAGCACCATGATTTATCTACGTCTTAAATGTTGGAAGTCATTCTAGTCTTCCTGTTTCAGAAAAAATACAGTAGCACTGGAAAAATGTTCTGAAAGGGGAACGTGAATGATCAAAGGCATGGGGCATAGGGTGAATAATTGTGGATCAGCTACAGTGAGTGGGCTTCTTCAGTCTGGAAATTAGGTTGCTGAAGGGAGAAAGTGATGGGGTTTGATGAAATAACAGGCGGCGTGAACCACTGCAACCAGCGTAGGGCTTTCCAATTTCTTGTGTGGGAGGCAGCAAGCGCCAAATGATCCTAGCAGGCAACACGTTAAGAGCAAATAAAAGTAAGTGTTATTTCATATAACACGTAATTAAGCTGTGGAAGTCCTAGTCAGAGGATGCTTTGGATGCTAAAATCTTGCATAGATTCAAAAAAAGACTGGTTAAATTCACAAAATAGAAGCATATTGTGTTTTCTGTATACTTAGGAACTAATCCACCTTAGGAAGTCTCCGAGCTGAAAATGACAGAGTACTAGGTAAAGTACCATTACGTAGCTGGCTGAGCTGGGTACATGTACCCACACTCCCTAGACAGGAATCCATTTTTGGCTGTTGCTGAAGAGTTAAGTATCAGGCTGAACATGCTTTTGGTCTTAGCGAGTATGGCCCTTTTTGAATGGTTACCCCAGATAGTAAGTAATTGCAATCCGCACTATAAACTATTTTAGGGGTTAAATATAAGAAAAACTTAAGTGTGAGATTATTCAAAAGTTATGTGAAGCTGGTCTAATGCTTTTTTCACCTTGAAATCTATCAATTTTAATGGGTACTGTGACAGAGCAAGACTAGTTTGCCTTAACAGTTTGTGTTGTTTCCAGCAATATTGCTTTCCTCCACTTCAACTGTTAGAAACAACTTTTACTTCAGGCAGGCAGAGAGGTTAGAACAACACTCTGTCATAAGAAATGCACTTACTGTAGGGAAAAGCTCAGTGGTGTGGGTGACAGCTCCCTCACCAGCTGGTTCTAGACAGGGGAAAGAATGCTCTTGCAAAAGAAGAGTTATCATAAGTTTCACTGCTTTTTGCTCGAGGTGCACAATGTGTCTCCGTCCAGCTTGCCTTAACATATCATGGAAGTGTGTACGTCTGGCCATTGAATTACTTCCAAAACAAGACATGCCACTGTAAGTGCTCCTTACCCTGCAGAGCAGGTAAGAGCACAAGCATCACTTGGCTGCTCGTGTTCTTTGGAGGGCTCCTGGGCACATTTGGCTATGACGATATTGCACGTAGGGGGGGATCTTTGTAGAAGAGAGTCCACATTCTGCTGAATTCCACAGTTTTACATTTGAACATGAAATCTCTGCTATTCTCCAGGGTTGCTTTGTAGCGTTTTTATTTCAGTGATGTAAGGGCTGTCTTCTACTGCCAAGCCCATAATTAAAGTAGTGTTGACTGCTAAGTAATGGGCTGCAAAATGTGTACCAGAAGATAATTAAAGATGCACTGTAGATAAGCGAGGCATGAACATCCTTTTTATGAGGTGTTAACGTCTGAAGACCAACTAGTGAAATTGATCTTGCCTCCTTCAGGATGAAAGTTCTTCTTAAACATCAATAGCATTGTACTGCCCTAGAAAATGTTTGATGTAGGGATTTCTAGAGGTCAGTGCTTGCCCAAAGATTCCCCAGGCAGGCGCCTGGTGGCAGAGCCCATGCCGCACTGTGGTATCTGGTGTCCCATTCATGCTAGCACGATTCTGGGGCCTCCTTTGCATCTCTTAACACTCGGGAGGGAGAGAGGAGAGGAGCTCCTGACGTCCTGATTTGGACTAGGATAGATGCAAACATTTTTCAGAGCTGTTTAGAAGAGCACTGTGGCTAGTTGTCTAACAACTTTGTTGCCTCTCCTAAATGTCCGTTACATACATACACCTTTTTTTTTTCTTGCTGTATTTTCAGCATATTCCATGTGTGATTTTGATTCCTCTGTAGATGCAGTTATAGTCCTATTCTGGCATAAAGGGGCATTGGCAGAGGACACAGTGGGTTTCCACATTTGGACCCTAGTGGAATCTGCAGCAAAATTCCATGGATTTTGGTGGGAGCCTGAAGACAACCTATGCTGTGAAGAGATGCTGCTTTTGTTAAGCATACTGCTTTCTCCACACTTGTCCCATTCCCCCCTTTCACTTCTGTTAACATTTGTTCTATAGTGCTGTGTGACATGAATAAAAACTACAGGAAAAAAAAAAAGACTATTTCACCTCGTAGGGTTTAGAGAAGAGATGTGGAGACTCACAAACATTTGTATGGCTGTTGCATTTCTGTCATAATCAAAAGGAACACGGTCAGCAAGGGCTGGTCAGTGCCTGGATCAAGGTATGGTCAAACCATGGTTCTAGCAGAAATTAGCTCTTACTAGGCCAAGAAGAGCAGAAATTTGCTCTTACTAGGCCAAGTCCATATGTCTTAGCAGAAGAGGGGGAAGAGGAGGGGGAGGCCAAGATTACCATCTTGTTTCCTGGAATCTCACTTAAAAACAAACTCACAATCTAAGTCTCTAGCAATTAGCATTGCAAAGAAAATCTCCGAAAATGAAGGGTGTAAAGAGGCTGCCTGGCAGAGTGCCTGAAACAATAACTCCGGGAAGTGTGAACTGCTCTCTCCATAGCCAGAGGATGTTAACAAAAGCCTGGTCTATTTGACCTAGCTAGCAGTGATGGACACTCGCTATTAGCAAGTAGTGCAAGTCGGTGCAAGCCCCAGAGGTTCTCCTCTGCTGACTCCTCCTTATCTCTTCTGCTCTGGCTGTGTGTGTACCGCGTGTATGTGCGTGCGCTGGCGCGGCTTCTCTCTACCTTATGAGACCAATATTGCAGGCTGCCTGCAGGGTCGACTTTGTGTTGGAATTATTCCCATGAGATGAACTTTTCAGACTTTTTCTGCCAGGACAATTGGAAAGCCAGAAAGCAAAAATGACGGTTTTTTTCTGGCCTTCCCCATGGTATCACTTTCACTGTGGCCAGACTGAATGAGTTAGCTCTCCTTGTACCCTGCAAACAAGACGTTTCCCAGACCCAGTTCATTATGCACCCCATGGACAGTTGAACTGGAAATGCAGAGAGATGGAAAGGTCATATGCAATTCCATGCTTCCCTGGGCCAGCTTAAATCAGGGCTCTTCAACTCTCTTTTTCTCTCTGCAACTATGCATCCCCATCCCATGCTGGTGCCTGAGTTAAGCTGGCCAAGAAGTAATCTGACCAAAAAAAGTGATCAGTTTTTGGATGGAGTAGCTCTGTGAGTTGGCTCACTTTCTAGTCAAGTGTGCACTGGAGCTGGTACATGCATGACTGTGTGTGAAGCCATATGGGGGCTTAAAGGCAAGCAGAATTGCATCCTGCGTGATTAGAACAAGGAGTAGCTAAAGCTGGGTTTGCTTCGGAGAAGATTGTCCATAAAACTATGCTACCGAACTCTGTAAATTTGCTTATTGTGTCTGCACTTTAATCTACTCCTCCCTACATGTGTATCTGAATATTAAAAGTGAACCAAAACTGAGGGCCTAGCAGCACACCTTGACTGTACCTACAACTGCCGAACCATTTGCCACCTGGCTGTTCTTTCCCTTTCTCCCACGTGCAAATTCTTGGCTATATACAAATTGTATTGCTTACATGGAAAGGAAAATCTCTGAACCAACCTGGAAGTCCGAGAAAGAGAATTCTTGCGGAATGTATCTGTGAGGTGACAGTCTAGGCTTATGAGACTGATATGGCAGAAGAATGGGAAGGAGTGGTGAGAAATTGTTTCGAGCTGTTGCTTCCAGCTGTTCTGGACTACACACTGCTGTCATCCCTCTGAAATTCTCACTGCCATCATACACACTTCTACTAGAAAGTATTCTTTAAATGCTTTTGTATTTAAATTTATATTATTGTAAAGCAGTTTCTGAGGGCAATTACCTTGTCTTATGGACAGAGCTGCTGAGAAGAATCCAGCCTCTGGAGTACCAGACTCACAGGGGCTGATTGTCATCTCTGTCTGGGAGAGCACTCCTTTTTGTTGTGAATGACTGTGGTGGTGTGTGTGACATTAAAATCCTTGTCCAGCTCAACCCAGAAGTGGCTGCTGGATTGCAGATGTGATGGTCTCTGCAGAACGCAAATACATAATAGCTTGCAGACTTTGTGCTTGTACCCTTAAGCTTCACAGCAAGCTGGAGCAGGTTCCAAGGCTGAAAATGACTGGGGACGTGTTGAGACAAAAGACACATGAAGTAATGATGCCTTTGTTCTTGAACTCCTTCTGTGATAGCCTTTAATGGCCTCATTTGACAAATTATTACATTAATTAATTGATTTGCCACTGTTCTAATCCTGTTTTAACATCTGATCCCTTTTGGCATTGCAACTGTTGCTCCCTGTAAATCCTTATGTCACTCTTGGCTCTCTAAAAATATTTCTGGCCTCTCTTTTGAATTAATACTTTGGTCATGATCTCACCTTGGACTGAAACACAGAGCTTGCTTATTCTGTACATGACTTGGATGAGTACAGCTGTCTGGAGGAGAAAAAGAAGCCCCAGGAAAGGAATAGGTTATGCTGAGCTCTTGAGCAGACACATGGGAGGGAAACTTCTTCCCTAAGCCACTGCAGAGCGTGCTGGGGGAAGCTTTGGAGTTCAGTGGTAGGTTTTGATGCAATGTCAGGTAAAGCCACCGGTGTTTTGCTTACCCCAGTTAAGTCAGTGAGAAATTTCCTATGGATGGGAATAGGAGCTGCGTAACTAAACAGGGAAGCCAGGGTCCTGTAACCTGGATGGTAAGAAGCAGGAAATGCGATGGGTTCCCTTCTGGAGAAGGCGTGATGTGGGGTGCCCATATTCCTTCGCTAGGGAGGCATCTCGAGCGCTCGGGGATGCCCGGGGTTTCCAGCAAGGGCCCGGGCCTGCCGGAGAGCAAAGACAGCCTTTTCAGAAGGCCGAGCCGAAGTAAAAAGCTGGCCTCATTAAATTATTGACCCTCCACTTGAATTAAAAAGAATCTGGGTGGGTTTGCGGCGGGGGCTTCCCTGGGAGACGCTTTGGCTCCTCCAGCGGGGCGAGACCTCCTCATGTGTATTTTGGTGATGGGATGACAATGGAGGTGTGGGAGACGGCTCTGAGTCACCCTCGCGGGCCCGGCGGCCCCGGCCCCATTGGCGGGGCAGGCCCGGGCGGGTGGGGGTCGCCGAGGGCCGGGGCGGAGGGCTCATAAGGCGGGGAGCGGCCCCGGCGCCCGCAG
>VXAL01019891.1:626953-737998 GCA_013399475.1 Chauna torquata | reverse complement strand
TTAAAGCTAACTGGCTTTCCATTCAAAATTTTTAAAAACACTTCTTTTATTAAGGTAGGTATGTGTGTGTGTATGTATGTACGTACTATAAAACTATGCACCAGTGTTAGGAAGGAATGCAGCCTGGCACTCATTCATCTGTCTTTCCTGAAGCATAAGTTCTCCATAATCATTGCATAGTGTCTCTAAAGGTACTAGCTAATGAATATTAATTATTATTGTTAACCACACAAGAATCCAGGAACAGTCTCCTGGCTCACACTGTGTGATTTATTTATTTATTTATTATTTTTACTTTCATCCTCAAACCCACTGGTTGTCTTCCCATAGTGACAGACAACTCTGGAGAATGTGAGCCTAGCTGCAGTTATCATCCAGGCAGCTTGATCCCACTGAATTTCAGGTCTGGGATCAAAAATGACTTCTAGCTATGCTTTAGGACTTCAGAGCTAGTTACAAAAGAGTTTGGGGCAGAAAGTGTTACATAAGTGAATTTTCACTGACCCTCCAGCTGTCCTTAGTTGGGCTCTGAGGAGATTAGGTTATTCTGCATTTGGGGCAGTAAGCAACTAAGCACTGATGCCAACAGCCGAACACTCAAGTGTTTGCATTAAGCATGTACAGAATTTTTCCTGGATTTCCTTGCACTTTATGAAAGGAGAACCACAAGTCTTGGAGAGCTGTATTGTATTAGTCTCACAGATAGCAATTTGAGGCAGCTTACTTGCTTTTAAGGTATGCTGTTTTCCAGCAAATGACTTTAAAAGAGAACCGGACAGATTCCCTCAAGTATGTTCAGTTTTAGAGTTTTAAATGTATATATTTAATGCTAAGAAGCCTTGCCTCTGATATATGACTCTAAGTAGATTACTTCTAGTAACTTGAAGTGAATTGAGTAGGTTTTTGGTATGGTCAGTACTTGTAGTGTATAGACAATATTCTGTTCTTATTTCTTAATCAGATGCTTGTGGGGATTACGTTTTTGTGGCCTACATAGGTCACAGAAATAAACTTAGCTTCTTGAATAATGATGAGTAATTCACACTTTCAGGGAAATAAATAAACTTAGCTTCTTGAATAATGATGAGTAATTCACACTTTCAGGGAATGTTCAACTCTCAGTTGGAAGTGGCTAAATTTGAAGGTGCAGCAATTCGTACTGTGAGCGGTATCCGAGGACAGATCAAAAAAGCCCTCCGAACTCCAGCAGGTGCTTTTAGAGCAACATTTGAAGACAAGTTGCTGATGAGTGGTAAGTTGCACTTTCCATGTAAGATTGGTAAGGGGCTGTTATCACACAACTTTCATCCTGCCTCACAGATTGAAAAGCAGCGTCTCAGTCTCTAGGATCTGATAATTGAGATGTGAAATCTGCTGAGATGCAGAATGACATTTAAAAAAAAAAAAAAAGTGCATATATTTTGGATTTCTTTCAGTTATACTTAGAAGTCATACAGTATATAGATGAAGAGATTTGTCTTTGAGATTTACTTTTCTGAGTGTTTTGAAGTGTTTTACACAGCACAGTGTATTTAGTGAAAATGAATTGTATTTAGTGGTACAAGTGCTAGAAGGACAGATTTTCTGAGAAATCCAGAGAGTGGCATTGTAACCCTAGATAGCTTTTTTTCCCCTAACGTTTTGGGGAAGTTATGCAGGGAATAGGAGTTAGTGGTCTACTATGTTTGCTGAGTGTCACTGTGATGTTGAGAACTTGAATTTGTGTTTATCTGGGTTTATATGACCTCTGTTTTCCTAAACACAGTGAAATTATGGATAGCGCAAAACAAAAGCAGGTTAGTTCTTTTATAAAAATAGGCAGAGGATAGGCAAATTGTTTTTATCAGTCATAGTACAGGCACAGATACATGTATGATCTCGTGTGCTAGTTCTTTAATTGAATAGGAATAATGAACAGGATGGTATTCAGCTGGCTGCTCTTCAGGAATATATAGTCTTCAGGACTTTATGGGATTTTGCAGAATCCAGGTATACAAATAATTACATTGTTTTTGCCTAAATTTGAAGATTTGGTACATATACGAAGCACAATACTAGCACGTGGTTTAGATGTTAATTACCTATTCTATTCAGACAATATTTGCTTAGAGTATGGATATGATGAACTGTGTTGTCAGAGCCAAGTGGTATTTTTATTTTCTTTCAGATATTGTCTTTGTGAGGACTTGGTATCCTGTTTCTATCCCAAAATTTTATAACCCTGTAACATCCTTGCTGAAGCCAGCCGGTGAGAAAGATAGTTGGAGAGGAATGAAGACAACAGGCCAGCTGAGGCATGAGCGAGGCATCAAACTGAAACAAAACAAAGATTCCCTCTATAAGGTATATTTGATATGACAGGGTTGGTTTGAGGTTTGTATGTTTTTTGTTTTTTTTTTTTTTTAAACCAGTGAACACACTCTAATTTGCACTCTGGCTTAGACCTGTGCAAACTGAGAGCAGGGTAAACATGACCACACATATGCATGTGTCGTTTAATATTTTTATCCACAGGACATGGTCTTTCCTGGCATGAGACAGGAACGAAGCAGTGGAAAACAAATTGTTGTGTATTGATGAGAGTTTATGAAGTAATCTGGTTAGTAAAGCAGAGTTGACGTTTTCATTCACAGTTCGGTGCAAGGATGTGGAGAACTTTTTTCCCTTTTTTTTCCCCTGAATGGTGGAAAGTAAAATGAAAATTTTTTAATGTCACAAATCTTATATATGTTCTGTATCCATTCTTTTAGCCTATTGTGAGGGAGAAAAGGCATTTCAATAAGCTCCACATTCCTAAAGCACTGCAGAAAGCACTGCCATTTAAGAACAAGCCTAAGAATCTAGAGAAGAAAGGCAAGACTCCAAAAGACCAGTGGAGACCAGCTGTTATCAGGGAGCCTCATGAAAAGAAGGTAATTATCACTTATTCTGAAACAAGGATTCTCTACTGGTAAATGTGTTGCTTAGACTACTTCTAACTATTGTTTTAGCACATGAATATACTGCTAGTGCCAAAGATATATATACTCCCAGCAAAAAATTATTACTGCAGTTTTTGTTCCTGTTTGGCACACGGTATGTATATAGAAAAGGCTCTGAGTGGATAGTGTTTATTTATTAAACTAGTAGGTCACCTGAAGCCTAAATATATGACTTGTCCTTGTCACAGTATTTTCAAGGTATTTCAGTTGGATATAATGCTCTCACAGTAGGAGTAACTTAAACTGACAGATTCTGTCTTTTATTTGTCTTGTCATTGTTAATGTGTTATTAACAAAGATGGGACTTCAAGCAAATACTCTACTTCAAAAATTACGAATTGCAGAGTGTTTACACAGGCAAGAAGATCCAAACTTCATTTTAAGTGTTTCATAGCAGCAATTAAGCACAGCCTTGTAAATAGTATCAAACCAAAATCAGAGTTCACAAAAATTAAGTCTTTGATTAACTTCCCAACAAGATGGATTAAATTAAACCATTTTAGAAATTGGGGAACAGGTGCAAAAATTATTAGGAATTTGCCCTGAATCTCAGATTCATTATATGGCTGTCTGCTGAGGTTGAACTGTTCCTTTCTCCAAAACTGAACTGTTTGTATATTGATTCTTTGTTTTCTGTTTTAGATATCAGCCCTACTCAATGCTTTGAGTACAGTGAATAATTACAAGATAAAGAAAGCCAAAGTAAAACATCGGCAGCAGATTAAAGAACATCTTAAAGTTAAGCAGAAGGAGGAGGAACAAAAATTAAAGAGACAAAAAGAGGCTAAGAAGAAAGTTTATCGAATACTGGGACAAAGAGAGAAAAAAAGGCAGAAGTCAAGCTTGAAAGGATCTAGTGAGGGAGAGAAGAGTGTGTAAAATTTCATCATATTTCAGGGCAAATGAGAAAATAGGGTAGCTGTGCAATTTTCTCTTGAAGAAACAAAAAAAAGGCCTTGGACTGCACTAAATGTGCTTTTAAGAGAAGAAAAAAATGCAAATATGACCTTATTCAATCTCTTGAATACATTTGGAAATGTATATAAATAAGATGTAGAAGTATGGATTGTGATTTTTCTACATGACATTCTGGAGGACTTTGTATTACAGTATATGTCTATCCATACTGCACATCTGTCCAGCCAATAAAGTATTTTATTGCCAATTACTGAATATTCTTTCTAAGTGTTTTGTCTTAGTTGTAGTGGACTTCTGTGGAAGAAGGAACTGCCGTGGATGAGTGTCTCTGAATGTGTTTCTGGCAGTACTGTGAGCCATTACCTAAATTTTGCCCTTGGCAAGTCTTCCACTAAAAGGCATGAAGATCAGCTGTTACTGGGCAGGAGTTTTGTAGTCTAGCTTTGATGTAGTAGCAGATGCCACCAGAGTAGCTCACTCCTGTTCTTAGATCATCCGGTACTGCATGAAAGCATCTCAGGTTCTTCTACTTCTCGCTAAATCTAAAACAAATCTTCAAAATAGTGCTTCATCCAGATCTTCTCTTACTTGAGCAGATTTTGCACACTGAGACTGCCAGTAGATCCCTCAATGAGTGCAACTTTCTGGCCAAGCAGTGTTAGATACTTCCTGAATGCTGGTAACTGAGTGATTTTCTGTGAGGTAGGCACAGACAGTGTAAATTGCTTCCTTTAGGAATGTCTTCCCATGTCTGGCCAGCTTGGTTTGATGGTTTGGTGTTACACTTTCTTAAGATGAGTGGAGAGAAGAGGTAGCAGATAATTTCAATTCTGTTAAATTAACCTATGGTTGAAATCTTTCTCAGCATGATGAGAGGCCTTGAACAATCATTCTTTGGAAGAGCAGAAGAATTTTTGTTATACCATATATAACATCAAATAGTTACTGTGATATACCTATTTTTAATACTTCATCCTTGAACAGGCAATGGTTCAGATAAAAATCAGTAATTTCTCGGTCTCTCCTGAATGAGTTCACTCTTTATCATCAAGCCAAAATTCATTGTTATTATTACACTGTGGTAATATTTGCTATCTCTAATGGGAGATCCCATGTGGGCTCAGGCTCCCTCACACAAAAGCTTTCTGCTGAATAGGTGTGTAGACTTTTATGCGAATGTTTAGCATTTCAGGACTTCCTTAATTAATCTTATAATGTTCTATGTACTCTTAATATTGAAATTCTAATGCATCCATTTTTGCCTATACGATACTGAGCTGAAAGCAGACTCTAATTTGCTGGTAATTTTTCTTTCCCCTGTAAGGTTCAACTGAGGTCACATGAATATGAAAACATGATTTATTCCTAAATAATTGAAGATTCTCTGCTGAATAAACAACTGTTGCCTTCAGAATTTTGCAACAAAGCTGTTGGTTTTGTGTGTGTGTGTGTGATTCCTCTACTGAAAACCTTAATATCAAATAGATAAGTGAAGAGAACAGAAGCTTTCCAAACAAAATATATTCTAGAGTGGTGTGGGTGTGTTTGTTCGTTCCACAGACTGGTCCATTATGACTGTTCTGCAGTGTTGTTTCCACTTCTCTCATGCTGTGCTAGGTTAGGTCTAATCTAAACTCACAAGAAGTCTTTCCCTTTGATCCGTTCTTATCCTGTTGTGAGCAAACTTCTTAGGTGCTGTTCTTTGCACCTTCCAGGTATTCAGCTTTGCATTTGCACTTGCAGTTCATGACAAGTAATTGCAAGTTATCTTAGCATCTAGCAAGTTACCACTGCAACTCTTAAGGTTTCACTCTGCTGTTTATATGTAATTTAAAGTTATTTTGATGTAGTTTGCTGATAACAGCTCTGTCAAAGATAAAAATGGAGAAATGGTGGACTTCAGTCTTGATTAGTTGTGGAGACAGCCATTCAGAGAGCCAACCAAGTATGCAAATATTTCACCTGTGAAGATTATACAAGATAATTACTCTGGAGTATACTTTTTATTTATTTACTTACTTACTCTTTAGGTAGCCCATTTCAAAGGGAGAGAAAAATTTTGTAAATTTAACTGATTTTTCTTTTTAATAGAAAGAATTTAACATGTAGAGTCATACAAAGAAGCTGGTGTATGTTGTGAGCTTGCGAAATTTCTCAAGGACTCCTGAAGTAGTCTTAAGTCCTAACTTTAGGCTTATGTAAAGTTCATTTTAGTGCCATGCTGCTGCAATTGGAACGTGTGTCCCTGGAGACCTGCTGCTGTTCCCAGTTTTTCCCAGCCCATTCCCTGCTCTCAGGCACCTCTTTCCATGTCTTTTTGTCACCAAGCCCAGGTAGGAGATAGAGAACTGCTGTGCCTCTGTCAGCATGTGCCCACCACTGGCCTGCAGCAATTAACACAATGCAGCCCTCTTGCTCACGGCAAGTGGAAATGGGCCTTAGCTGAGCTTTGGCTTGTTGGGGGTCTGCTGGTGGGTGGCAATTTCCAAAGCTTCGGTGGTGTCTGTGTGTAGCTGACCTGTGGAAAAATGTTGGCTACAGCCATCTAAACTACCTGTAGTTTGGTTTTAAAGAAGAAAAATGGAGGGCACCTTCGTATCAAGAGAAGTATTTGTTAAGCTGAGTTTGCACCTGGACATATCTGAGGTGCAAGTGTGAGCAGATGTTCTCAAGGCTGGTGTGCTGCAGGCTGAGGAAGGGCACCTCTTCCATCTGGAAAGATCAGCAGCAGCAGTGGAGGCTCTGCTAACAGAAAGGCAAATGTCTTGCAGTCTCTTGCAGAGCCATTTTACTTTGGAAATTTATGAGAGAAAACAGGTTTAGTAAGCATCACAGCAGAGTCTGTCACTGCTTTGGACTCGAGGAGGCCCAGCACTGCCCAGGTTTTATGGTGATAGAGAGCTTGGCTGGGATCCAGTACATTTGCTAATTGTTCCTGGGCTGTGATTTACAGTGCTCCGGAGAAGGTCACTGTAAATCCTCTACTCTGGTATGAGGGAAGCAGTGCACAACATATAGATTAAAATCGTTGCTGTGACTATTTGTCTGCAAATAATGACTTTGCGTAGCTGGGAGATCACATTAATATTTTATGTGAAGACAGCTACCACAGTCCTGGTAACAAAGGTATTTGTTTTTTGTCCAAAAATAGTGGAGAGAGGAGGAAAAAAAAAAAAGAAAACTTTTTAATAGTAACAGTGACCTCTAATAGTGCTTTTGGCTCGTTTTTAGCATTGAATTGTTTAGCTTTGCCCACAGGGAATAGGAAGGGGAAAGGGTTAGTCCTGAGGCATGCGGTGCCCCAGCAGGGCATGGGCCTACCCTGGTCCCCATGCCACAGCCCTGCGGCCGCCGAATCGCGGCTGGGAGCTGCTGCGCACCTGTCTGAGGGGAAAGCTGCTGGCCGTGGGGAAAATAAGGGCCTCACATTACATGAAGTAACCCGGAAACTAGAAGGAGACCTCCAGGGGTAAGACTATGCTATCTGGAGACGGATTTTGGTGGTGCCCTAGAGAGCGAAGAGGGGGGAGGGTCTCATTTTCCCTCAGCAGCGTTATCTGGTGGCGGTGTCTGTTCCTTGACACAAGACACCCCGTGAGGTACCTCCTGTGATTTTAGTTTCCACATCACCGGGAGCAGTGTCTCCGGCAGCACGAGGTGGCTCACCGCCTCTCCTCAGGAACTGTTTTCCCGCCAAAGCGCCAGGCGGGCGCCCTGCTCTCCCTTCTTGCCAGGCGCTCGGCGAGGAGGCGGCCAAAGCCTGGGCTGCATCCCTTACCGTGGCCGCTGAGTAAGACTGTTAGGAAAAGTATCGAAAAAACTGTATTTACTGCTACTAGTCATCTGGTGGAGTACAGCAAGAAAGCTCACGTTATCTGATAGCATCGCTGGCAACGATCAGTGCTGGCAGGTGGCAGAACAAGGGCCTGAACTGTTCTTATCTTGGATAAACCTAGTCAGCGCTGCGGGAGGTACAAATAATTAGCAGTCTTGTTCATGATTAAGCCCCAGGCACACTTTAAAAACTGTAGCAGTAGTCTTTTGTACAATGATTTCCATGTTAAAGGAAAACAAAAACTGGTAGAATGCATCATACAGGTCTTCTGGGCAGGGTAATGCAAAATGAACTGTATCCTGAAGCATTTTACATAGGAGGTGATGCTAAGTGTCAGTTTTGAATAATTAAAAAGAGGTGAGATGTATGGGGGTGATGGGGCATGCTGAAGAGGGCGGTTGTGTTGCCGATGGGAAGGGTCTTCTACGCACAGCGCTACCTGTGCAAATGGTTAGCTAATGCTAATGCTAGCTGATGATCAGTTGGGAGCTGGCTTTTAAACGAATACCTTTCCTAGGAAGCATAAAGGTAAATGAATGTTTTTCATTTTGGATTGGCTACGTGGACTCATTTTTCAAGGATTAGACCTGATTCCTCCTAACTTTTATTGTCTCTTCAGTGTGTTTTCAAGCCGAAGTTGGTGATACCCATCCTGGAGCAGAAGTTGTTTCATGCCCTGCCCTAGCAGCTGGGTTGTTGGGTGGATATCTGGCAAATACCCGCTCCAGCAGTTTACAGGGTGTCTGGGTGTCCCCGTCCCAGGCTCTGGGTTGCTCCTTGTGCTTTTGAGACTTACCTGCACACGCTGGCAGATCACCTCATTCTGCACTTGTGTGAAAAACTCCTCTCTGACTGACTTAAGAGGAGGGATAAAATACATGTGAATGTAGCTGGCTGTATGGCTGTGGGAGAAGGTAAGAATCATTCCCGAGCGAGCTAGCGTTGAGAGAATTATTTTATATCATTTGCTATTTTAAAATGGAATTACATCTTTGTAATGATTTAGAAATAAAAGCTCCATTCACATTGTATTTCAAACTAAGTTAATTAATGTGGTATTGTGGCATAGTTATTGGATTCAATTGATATAATTAAAATAACTATGTTAGACTGTCAAAATACTTCTGTGTGTAATGGCTCAATGTTGCTTGCATATACAAAGCTATGGCCAGTCTTGACTTCAGGCTGCTGAAACTAGGCTGCGTCTGAGCTAGGTGATGTAGATAAAAATAGAGGTCCTGTTTTTCACATGTGCTAAGGACCCACAGCTCTGAGTCAGCTCGTTGACATCCCCACATGTCCATTGTTTCTTCATATCAGGACTGTAATTTGTTCTCGGTCAACAGCAAACTGCTTTCAAAGAGTTTCAGAGTGCTGTAGCATTGGCACAAACTAATGCAATTAGACATATTAGGCACTGGTTTCTCTGCAACCAATTTCGAACAGCATCCTTGCCGTAGCTTTAAAGGTCGCTGTTGATGAAGCCTCACATTCACAAACACCACACTTAATTTGTTATCTATTTTAATGTATTTTCCTGAAGTTATTGGGTTTTGAGAACATAGAATCTATTAAGAAGCTTAATAGAGCAGCTCATTCCAATTATATGAAATGTATTGGTGGAGAAAATGGAAATGCGTGGAAGATCAATGTATTAAGCAGTTGCCTGAATGAAGGAAACAGAGGAAATAGATTAAAATTAATTCTCTTTAGTACAAAGAAGATATTTGCTTCTACATTTGTTTCTAGTACTAAAAATATTGGGTTGCTTATATTGTAGGTGATAAGCATTTCTATGCTGGCTGAATCAAAGTCAGATGAAGAGATATCCACAACTTTTTCCTTCATCCATTTTTTTTTTCCTCCAAGATATTGTTGGCTATATTTGGATCTATTTTGTCTTTTTTTTTTTTTTTCCCCCTGGGTTGTATTTACCTATTTTGGAGGTTCTTGAATTCCTACACTGGAAGACTGTTGTACTGAAAACTTACTTGGCAGCAAGATAACTTAGCTGTGAACCCAAGACGGGTCATCTATGAAGACGCAGTCTGGAGAGACTGGTTCTTTGGCTTTGAATTTCTATTGCTAAATGCCAAGTTTCCTACGTCCAAAATCAGGGTTTCAGACTGTTGCATAAGGACATGAGCATTTGGATAGTAATTAATAACAATAATTATTAATTAATACCCAAATTAATGCTACTTTTTTCCTTCATCAGTGGAGTCTAAAGTAAAAGAGGGGGAGGTACTTTTAAGTCGCGATCAATTCCCTGCTCCAGTCTGCAGTGTGTGACCTGCTTCGGCAAAAACTAATGGGAAGGTAGAGGTGGGGGCAAATGCATTGAGCCAGTTTTAGCTTTTACTATGTCATTGAATGGTGGCCTCAGCCCCTCATATGCAATGCAATCACCACTTAAATACAGAAGTTTGAAGAATGCCATTGTAATTACTTTTTACTTACTATTAAGGGCAGGTCTATGGTCAATCTTATGGTCCATAGAAGTTAAATATTAAAAGTAGATTATTTGCAGTATTATCTATTTATTAATTTCACCTTTTGTGGTTTACAAATGGTCTCTAAACAGGTTGCCATTTAAGCCTCATTTAAGTTATCTGTGCATAATATCTGTGAAGGGTTTCCCAAGATTTCTTCATGCAGGAGAAGATTATAGCCTGAATGTAAGCTAAACAAGGTAAAGACTGGCTAACTCGAAAGTTAATTCAAGTTGTATACTTGCAATAGGTTTTCTCATTGAATTACATTATAGGAACACGCATTTAGTGTGTCTTGTTAGTGTTGTATGCTCTTTCAAAAATTAGCAAGAGAGGCTGCGGATCTTACAAGATTTCAGACTGCTAAAGATTCAGAGGTCTTCAGATCATGCAACAGTTTCTAGGGCACATTGTTCATCTCAGTAATCAACGCAGGGAAAGAGATGTATTATTGAGGATCTTGATAGATGATTCTGTGATCTGACACTGGTCATAGCTTGAAAAGAAAGATTGAGATCTTTGTTCCTGAAAATAGTAAAACTTTGACTTTGAAGGGGTTGCTCGTGTGATTTAAATTAAAAACACTTTTTTGGAAGAGAATTAATTTCCATCTTACTGGAATGTATTTAAAAAGTATTTTATCCAAATTTTCCTGCTTGTTCATCTGTTTCTAATATTCATAGTTTAAGTAATTAAAAGAAATCTAATTGTCAATAAGCTGTTTATTCTAGTGCTATATAAAGCAATATAATTCACTTGGATTTACAAAAAGCCTTTTTACAAAGTTCATTACAAAAGGCTCCAGGAAACAAACAGATCCTGAGTTCAGTCCTCCCCCCATGATGCTCCATCTGTCTAGACTATATCTATTCAAGACACAAAATAACCTTTGCTCACATCCAGGAAAGAACAGACTTTCAAAAATGACTCCCAGAGCTGAGCTGCATATGTTTTTGGGGTAGTTTTATATTCTATAAGGTGTCCTTTCTGGCAACAAAGCAGTGAAAACATATGTGGACATGTTAGGAAGATTGACATACATTTTTGCTTTGCAGAATCCATTTACAAATATTGGATGCTGTGCTGCTATTGGCCTTGAATGTGTTTGTCGCCTTTGGTTAAGGAGGGCTGGTCCCTGTGGACAGGGCACTGCATGTGTTCTGAGAGCAGTAACATCTGGTAGGTCTCTTCTGTCTCTTGAGAGGTGGTCTTTGCAAAGGCTGCAAAATCAGATCTTGGCTTAAAATGCATCTTTCCAGAAAGCAAACCTGATTTCTACAGTTTTAGTGTGAGTGCTTAGGGAGAAACAGCAAACTGCTGAGACTTTCACCACCGAGCTTTGGCTAGCCCTGATCAGGAGTGAGTGTAAATGTTCACACCTGCTGGCTATTTAGCAGTGCCAGCAGCTGAGAGCGTGTGGGCCCTGCAGAGGTAGTGGCTGGCACAGGTGTCCTTCTGGCAAACACCTGGGAGCAGGGTCTGGCAGGCCAGAATGGACCCAGCGAGGGGCAGCTCCCGGAGCCTCAGCCCCGCTCTGGCTGGTTTATACTTGGGCAGTTTTAAAGCACCATAGACCTGGGGGCCTCTGAACAAGTGCTGCAGCAGCCCTGGGCTTGGTAGAGGCTTCACTGCATGCCACCAGTGTTCAGGTTACAAGTCTGGTAGGGCCAGGACTTGGAAATGGAAGAATATGGGAAGTGCTAGTCATGCTGTATGCAGCTGAGGGTGTTTTTTTTATTTATTTTTTATTTTTATTTTTTTATTTTTAACCTTGCTGTCAGAGAACTGAAGTTTTGCTGTTTATACTAACAACACAGTTTGTTTTCAATTTTAGTTGTTTCCAGAGCATGGGAAGTAACTTTGTGAAAGTAGGTGCAGAATCTTTGTTTTAACAGAAAGCGATCATTCTGTGCGCAGCAATGCTGTATTTGTAAGTTTGTTGTACGGTATGATGAAAAAAATGTATGTATTAGTGTAGTGTTGCCTGAACGTTAGCAGCTGGAAGAAAAAGCGGAAGAGCAAAACAACCAGACATAATATGTCTCAACAGATGTAAATTACAGAAGAGAGTTACAGTAAAATATTGGTTCTGAGTAAACATATTCTTGAATCTTTCTTGTAACACCGATTAAAGCAACTCCTGTTTTTGAGAACCACTCAGGTCTGGGTGCTGTTGTGTACCTGGCAGTGAGTGGTATCAGTTCCCTCAGCTCTTCTTTCTGTTGGAAATCACCTGGGGGCAGTGCTTATATTGTGCAGAGGAACTTCTGCTGTTATGTTTTAACAAACTGATTTCAGGGCACATTTTGTATAAGAGAAGAAGAAAGAAAACATAAACAAGGACATACAGGAGACTGAAGACACTAAAATATGAAAATACTTATGGCTGCACAGTTTAATTCAGAGTGCAATTGGTTATGCTGATTCTTTCAAAGAAGGAAAGAAAAGAGATAACAAAGAACCCCTTAGTTTCTTACAAGTGACTAGGAGATACCTTGACTCTTAATAGACCTCTCTCCATTAAAAAAAAAAAAATAGACCTAAAAAAGCCTCTAGGACCCACTAGTGCCTCAGCAAAATAATATTTTATAGAATAGTTATCATAGGCAGAACAATTAACAAAGATCAGGAATGATGCCTGCGACAGGCACCTGCAGGCTTCTGCTTGTATGGGTGGGGAAGCAATTAATTTGCTGCTGAACTCTTCATTCAGCATCCACAGAGGAAACTGCAGTATTATACAGGGGAAAGCCTTGATTTAGGATGTGTGGCCAAATTCCAGGTGTGTGTGTGAAATGTGAGGAGGGCTGAAGGCCAGACCTCAGAGAATCATTGCTACTTTGGGAGAGAACACCAAAGGACCCAGTTTTTTTCATGAGGATTGGGTTTTAATATTGTTATTTGCATCTTTCCTGGTGCTTCAGTTTTCTTTTCTGTAAGCTTCATGTTGATATATATATCAACCTACACAAATCTGTTTGCATCATTACAGCTCTACCTTGCCTGGCTTACACCCGTACAATGCTGGGTGGCGGGGGCAGGCTCTGCCATTTGGCTCCATCTCCGCAGGCAGATAGATGGTAATGAAGATGAGGCACTAATATGCACTGTGGTACTTGCCTGCCTCCATGTCTGTTGTGAAGCTTTGTGTGTTTCTGTAGAGTGTTTTAGGAGCTATAGATGATAGCCAGTCACTGTTGGAAGGACATGAATTAAGGCCATCATTGACCTACAAGCGGCCTTGCCACATAATAATGGCAGATGTAGAAAGAATAAATCCTCAGGCTGTGAGGGCAAGCCTTGTCCTAAGCAGAAGCAATTCTATGTTCAGAATATTTGGGAAGTCCCATAGTGGTTTATAGTAAACCCTGTATGGCACACTCCAAAATCTGGAAGCTCAGTCTTCTCTTGCTTTGAAGCCAAGTACACTTAGAGCTAATTCTCTCTTCTTTGCCCTTGCCATTGACCTCATTTACAGAGATGAAAGAAGTGAAAACAATTAGCTCACCGGGAAATTCTATTATGTGGAAGAGAGGTGGACGTTTGATCAATACTCAGGGGTTACGGTCGCAGCTGGAAGGGCAGATTTTTGTCTCCCAGATGGAATGATGCCCGTTAGTCTCAGACGGCTTTTCAAGTAAGAATGATAGTGATCCAACCTTTTGCTCCTGGAAAACCGAAAGATACCACTTTAATCTTCTCAAGTAGTGAACTGGAATAGTTATTAAATCTAATTCATCATGTTGTTACAGGGGGGGAAAAGGGCTTGTTAGGGAAATGTGCTCTTCATTTAACTATGACTAGTTGTGTAAAGCAGGACCTGCCCCAGCCTCTTACTCCCCCAGCCCAGAAGTGATTTCTCTTTGACTGTTTCACAACATCACGTAACTCGCTCCATTCACACCCGTAATGTTCCCTGAGAGCCTGCCTTGTTGCTTCACCTCGCTGACATTGAACACGCATCCAAGCTTCGGGCCGGAGTGTATGCTAGTCACACGTAACACAGTGTGCCCTGCTGAGGACAGTCTGTGCCATTGGGGTTTCAGCTGTGACTCCAAAGCAGCCTCTCTGGTAAATTGGAGAGGTGAAGCAGATCTGGCTGCTCTTGAATTTTAATATCCTCATTGAAGCAAATGAGCATATATTAAGAGAGGCAAGGATAAGTGGACTTTTGCCTCTGAAAGTACTGTTCCAGTAGATTGGAATCATTTTTTTTTCTAACCAATACAGAAAAGTATCAGTTTATCTTATTTAAGGTTTGTTATTATGAAATGGCAGAGATGCCAATATTTTGGGGTTCAAGGTTTAATTTCTAGTGAGTGAAGTGTTGATAAGTTTTAGAAGGGTATGGCTAATTTTCTGTGAACCTAAAAGCATTAACTAGTCCTGTTAATGGTGGGGCGTTCTTGCACCTCTGCTAATGCCCTCTAACATTCAGTTATTATTTTCATGACACTAGCTGCTTTTTGAAATGGGTAATTTGCCATACTGAGTAAAGCAATTAGTCTGCTTAGCCTCCTATTTTCCTTCCAGGCATAGCTAATGTGGAAAGTTAATATATTTTGCATTTTTATTCTACCTGCATTCTAAGAGTCTCAATGTTTTTCACTTGTGTTAGCATAAGAAGCCTTTAAGCTATTCTGATAAGAGAGGGAGATCATAAATTATCTCCATTTGCCAAGGTGGGAAATAAAGCAATAGTGTGCTTTAGCGTTCCCAGTACTGGATTTAGGTCATCATAGCGCTGTGACACAAAGCACTAATTCCGTATATTTTTATCCTATCAGCTAAAATATGTGCTTGTTTGTTTGTTTTTTAATCACAATGATTTAACTTAATTTTGGAAGGTTTTATGCCAGTTTGTATATCTTTTTTTTGTTTTTAGTATACAACCAGCCCATCCACAAATGTTTTACTTGCCCTCTTACATTGTTTTGCCCGAGGAAGCTCTGCGTGTTCCTGGCCGTCCCTTGGCTCCACTCCCTCTGTCATGCTACTTAGACCCAGGAAAATTTGCTAGGTCTCTGTGGTCTAGATGAGACACAGGCTTTTCTTGTTAAGCTGGGTGATAACTGACCTGCTACACCTTGTTTTGCAGGTGTTTCAGCATCAAAACTACTCTGCCTTGGGTGGCTGAAGCTGGTCTATTTGAAGGTAGAGCACAGTGGAGGAAGCTGCCAGACTTGGAGAACTTAATGAAACTTGGTAAGTGAGAAGGCTCCTTTGTTCTGTTGATTCTCTAGTGTTGGTGGAAGCGTCTTTAGGAGCCACTGGCTAATGTAAGAAAAAGGCTTTCCAAGCTAAGCGTATTGTTGTTATGAATTTTGCATTAATCCTGGCACTTGATAGGTCTGGGGCTAGGGGATGGATGGACTAGGCTGGTTTTACTGATGGTGTTCCTCCCTGAGCTTGTGTGCCGGTGTGGGGCCCATCTTGCGGCACGTCCCTGGGCCTGTGGTGAGGGCCGGAGCACCAGATATTGTGTGCTGTGCTCCTGTGAGCCTCCTCAAGGGGCCCTGGCTGGGGCTTGTAGCTTCTGTCCATTTTTCCTTGTCCCTCACCCCTGGAGCTTTGTGCTGTCAGTTTTTAAGAAGATAAATGGCAATACAGAGCTGCCTGCCTGCAGCAATAGCAGCAACTTGTTCCTGCTGAAAAGGAGGTTTCCGCAGGGAAGCGGGGCTGGACCCTGCCTGACTCCCCTTTGTCCATCAACATAGGTCAGGCATTTGACCTCTTCTGCTATGCGGTTGGTCACTTTGTTGTTTGGAGTTACAAAATAATCTGTAGCTCAAGGCAGCAACATAACTTTCCCTGGGTTGTTTCTGGGGTAGCAAATTTCTGCTCACACTGAAGAAGTTGTGTTTCTTGCTTGGACTGTATAGCACGAGATGTCCTCAACCTAGCAAACAGCAGGGCTTCCTAAGGTGTGTGCTGGGCAGTCTGGGTGAGCTCTAGTTCATGGTGTCCCCCCTAGCTGTGACCAGGTAACAGGGATGAGCTGTTGGCAAACTGACTCAAGAAAGTAGGGAAGGAGGTGGGTCCATAAGGGTTATTCATCTGTCAAGCAAAGACCACTTTCATTTCTTTTTTTATGGAGTACTGGAGCTCGATGCTGTATGAAGTGAAGTTGCAGTAGCACAGGAGCAGTAAGGAGAGGCTGATTTAGGCAGAAATGCGTATGCTGGTTTGGAGTGAGGATGCTGACCATGGACCATATCCAGCAGGACTGTAGCTGTTGTCAAGAAACAGAGTGGGCATAAGAAAGTAATCCTGGTTTCAAGAATAAGCACATTGTTGGGGTTGTTGATCGGCAGGTTAAAACAGTGTACAGATCTTGCAGTGCTGAGATGCAAATAAAGGTCCGATCCAGCTGAGCAGCCCTTCTGCAAGGCTGTTACTTGGAAATGTGGGTGACCTTGGAAACAGAAGGGCTCTCCCTCCAAGAGGGCTGCTCAGAAAGCCTTGCAGTACTGCAGGAGAGGCATTTTGCAATGCACCAGGTGGTGAGGATCAGCACAGGCTGGCATCAGTGCAATCTGGAATACCAGGTGGCATGCCGGAGCCTGGTGCCAGCACAGACTTGCTATCATTCTCATCATATAATTCATTGGTGATCTTGCTAATTTGAAATCAGATCTGCATTTTGTATTGACTTAAATATGTTCTGCCAAATGAATGGTAGTGTGAAAACCTAGCATTTATTGTTTGTCAAGACACAACTGAAGCCACAGTCAAAGTGAGTATGACTCACTTTAAAGAAGTGTTTTTTCACCTTTATTTCCCTTTTTCCTCCCTCCATCACCCTTATCTTTATAGTGTGACACTTTACTTAAACACTAGGGCTTTCACACTGGGAACCATGCAGAAGTACCAGTCAGGCCTGGATAGGGCTACTGAAATACTCTGAGCACCAGATGAACTACTGGTGCTCACCGCTGCCTTTCTAGTGCTCCAGATCTTTTCCCTGAATGTATATAACGACATTTCACACTGGGGCCCGGTTCAGTGACCTTTCGATGTGTTGTCAATGTGTGGTTTATTCTCACTTTTCACACAGTTGCTGAAGCAAATGCCACTGGCACAGTTTGCAGGTAAGACTGCACTGCAGATGAATCAGATTTGATGGGACTGCTGCAGTCTGGAGGGATGAGTGTGTGGCAATCTTTAAAGCCAGATAACTTCTCAAGTTTGGCTCATGATATGGCAAAATAAAGCCAGAAGCTTAGTTTAAAATGTGGCTACACCCTTTTTGTATCCATTTTTGGGGAAAAGAAATAGCTTTAAAAATGTGGGTGTATCTATGAAGGAAGAAGCACTGAATAGAAACAGTGTGAAGAAAACAGTAGTGTTTGCAAGCTGTCAGAAGTTTGCCTCCTTATTGATCCTCGGGTTTAACAGAATGTGACAACCTACAGCAACAAAAGTGAACAAGCATGGAAGAATATACAACATCTGATTAAAAATTTATTAAGCTGAACTCCAAGACCTCTGAAGGATATTCATGTTGGGATTTTTTCTTTTTCTTTTTTTTTTTCTTAGCAGTATTGCTAAACAATCTGGAGTGAATTAGGCCCCTGCAATTGGAAATTTAATTTGGGGTCATCTTTAAATGAACTCTAAAAGCATTAGACTCTGTTTGGCCAGGATCTTTGCTTTGGGCCTAAGCCCAACTTGTCATCTCCAAATCAATTCCAAGGTCCCTTTCCAGCCCAAGCTACTATTGATTTTTTTTCTTTTAACAAAAAATTCATCTCTATGGTGATCACATTATATATCTTGGCCAGTAAATCAGTAAAGCTGATTTCAGATGAAGGGGAGCTGATGTACAAGGAAGTGCTGCTGCTCACATTTAGCAGCAGTGCAGCAGCTGGCTTGTGCGTCCAGGTTGACCGATGTACTCCCAGTGAGGCCAGCATTTGGGCTCACAAGGCTGTGGCTGCTCAGAAGTCATGCAAAAAAGAGCACGCATATATATGTATGCATACAGACATACATATACACCTTAGGCGCCTGCCATTCCTAATCTTGAGTCTTGGAGATGGGCTGTTTTGCCTTTCATTCGCTCTGGAAGCAGAGTGCAGCCTGGGGAAAGGGTGCTGCAATTTGGAGGGGCTTGCTTCTGTTGAGCTGGTGAGGATCAGAGGCGCTGGGGTGCGTGTTGTCACCTCTGCAATGACAGGCTGTGGTGCACGTGACAGGAGCTCTCTTTTTTTGACCCACTTGTGGCTGTTCCTTTGTATGTTATGTTTTGACAAAAGTCTTGTTTGATTCATTTGCAAGTGTTTTTGCATGAGCAGCAAATGTGAGATGGCAAAGAGCATTTTGATGCTGTGCTGAAGGTAGTAGTACACGCAAAATATTCCCTTTCAAGAACTGCTGTTCATGACTGAGAAGATCATACAAAGCAACATACAGCCGCAGTGAGTTGCTTTCACGCTTGAACAGTTTTTATTTTTTTTAAAAACATATTGCTCTGAAGAAATGTGTTTGCAGACTAGAAGAATAAAGGTGTTTGTGTAATATGAGCTCTTATAGGCTTAATTAAAATTTGTAAAGCAACTTTTTTTGTTTATTTGTTTTCAGGTGGAAAATGCTCTTTCTCTAGCGTGAATTGTCATGGGAGTTCAATGGAAAATAACTGGTGTGAACATAGTTTGAGTTGAGGCATATGTAATAAGAATAAATCTCTCAAAATAAAGACCAGGTGGCAATACAAGCCAAAGCAATGGTGTCCTGTGTGCTGCTAACTTAGTTAGTGCAGCTACCAATAATTACCACATCCTTAAATGACCATATTGTATTCAGTAATGTCAGTAAGGTCAGTTCACAGTTGTAGGATAAAAGGAGATACCCCAATAGCTCTTAATGTGCATCAAAATGAGAAGATTGATATTGACAAGGTGACCTCTGCTCTGAAAGGGCAGTTTATTTTGGATGCCTGTAGTTTTTCTTGTTTATGATTGACAACCTCAATCGTATGCCTATTTTCTTTTTTTCTCTTCTCTAAAGGAGCAGCACAATTCGTGCTAGCTATTTCGAATGACACAGCAACAGTACAAGTAAGAAAAGGCTATTAAGATTTTCTGTAGAAAGTTGCTACACCCCATTGCCCAATGTCCCCCAAGTGCCCTTTGATCGTTCTCTGAATGACCTCGGCTCTGTGTTAATGTCTGGCATGCAGTTCCGCAATTAAAATGTGTGGCCTGACATCAGTTCCGAATTTGTCTTTCCTTCAATTTTTCATGTCCACCCAATTCATTCTTTTGTCCTCTTAACCTTCTCTGTGTCAGATAAGTGTGCATTTTATTCTTTGGTTGCTATCTGTGGAAAGTTTATGTGCAATTTACTTTTTCAGTTCTGATCCTTTTTTTTTCCATATTTTACATTGAGTTTAAACTGAAAATGATGTTAATCGATCTTCTGTAAAATATGGAACCATCCTCACACTTCTACTCCATAGAAGTAAAGTGATATTACTTAAGATATATTTAGCTAATTCAGAGGGGAAGCTATGCTGAAAAATGTTAAATAAAAATTGCCTTTGATACACACCTCTGTATTTGCTAGTGGGAAAAACATTTGTTTCAAAGGCAGCTAGTAAACAAAGAAATGCAATGTTTGTAAATACTTAGAGGCAGACTAGGAAAATCCTTTTTGAAAGCATTAGCCAGTGTTTTGTACTTGGAATTACACGTGCTGTAAAATCTTTGGAAGAACAACTGTGTGCTCTTTTCTGCCTGAAGAACGCCTAGGTGCATGCAAATTTGTAAGTTGAGATAGCTAAATGTAGGTCTTGAAGACTGGTCTCTGTTTTTATTGGGTGATTGGGAGTTCAGGCTTAGTGAGCAGCATCACTGTCAGAAGAAAAAGTAAGTATTTTAAATAAAAACCAGTGAATATCTCTAGGATTTGACTGTTTGACTGTATTAGGTATAGAGGGAAGTTACGATGTCATGGCTTGAATAATTAATGCAACTGTTCTGAGAGGTGGAGGAGAAAGGGAAATTATGAAGTATAGCAAACTTGTGACAGAACATAGGTTTCAGTAGAGGGCTCCTTAACCTAAGCTTCCTTGGAGGCTGAGCATACTTAAAGTGCATTCTACAGAATTTCTTCGTGAAGAATACGGTATTGCAACTTTAGAAAATGGTCTGCGCTGGATAAAATGTGTGAACAGAATGGCACCCACACTCCCCTGTTTTTCTAAGTCTTTTTGGCTTGGTAATTGCATTGTAAGACTCAAGGATGACTATTTCTGAGGAGACCAAGTTTGTGGTTAGAGGGTTTCTTTCCTTCCCACCTTCCCCAACCTTTTGTTCCAGAGGTTTGTTTTACAGATATGATGCAGCTCTGAACTAATTTCTGGTGCAGAAGTCGCTCCATTTGCCTTAGGTGAATGGAGTCACTGCATTCAGATGGCAAAGGGACATCGATTAGGAGGAAAACTTGGAAGTATGGCTGTAGGAGCTGTAACTGTGCTCAGAGATGGGAAATGCGAGGAGGTGGCTTGACAGACCCAGGACTGGTAGAGCAGGCAGACAGAGACCTTGGGCCCTCCTCCTCATTCTCTGGTTGACAGCACTTCCCCCGTGCCAAACCTACGGTGATCCCTGAGCAGCAGCACAGGGTTGTTGATGCCTCTTGCTTGCGTGCACAAGGCAGGAATGATGTCTGCTTTATGTATGGGGTAAAGGCATGGCTTATGTTTATTCCTGTGTTGGCACCTGTGTCACGCCTTCAGCTGTGTGTCCAATTATGAAAATTTGGAATAAATATTGTAAATAGCAGGCAAAGGTGACTCTTGTGTTTTAGTATATAATACTACTCTTTCTGCAGTATTCAAGAAACACTCTTGTTTTTGTCAGGAAGAAGGAGGTAATACTTCAACTAAATTTCCAGGCTAGCAATAACTGTCTTCTCTGATTTCCTGTTAGTCAAATCACGGGCATGTTTGGGGTGGAAAAAAGGAAACAAAATTTTACCAAGAAAATAACTCTGATGCTTCAGCTAACTTCCAAAAATAAGTTCATAAACCATGCATTTGTAATAAGTTTACATTGATTTTTTTCATAGATAGTAAGATTTATTCTCTCTAGAGTATAGTAAATCCAAGGTGGAAAACAGGCCAACATACATTCATTGGTTGCCTCGTAGGAAATGGCATTTGCAGAGAGATGGACGGCCTGGAGACTCGCTCTGTCAGCCTGAAACTCTCCTTCAGAAAAAGCTTTAAGGTTTAATTGTAATGGCTATGTTTCCAGTATTCAGACCAGTAAACCCTCCTGGCAGTTTCTTGAGGTTCAGCCCTATATGGTGAGAGACAGTACACTACTTGTGAAGCAGCACATCGTGACTTGCAACTGCATGTACACACGTACGTATAACTGTCTTGCTGTGAGCAGGGTGCACAGCCAAACAGCTCCAGAGCAGGGCGAGAGGTGTTAGAGCAGAGCTGCGAAAGGAATGGGGTCAGGGACTTCCGAGCGAGTCACCTGCTCAGCGGAGCAGAAGAGAGGTGTTTTTGTCAAATAGGTTGAGAAATGGCTCTTACTTCAGAGGTGGGTTTTGCTGAGCAGATCAATGTTGCAGAGCCCGGTCACACTGAGCATTATCTCTGTTTGGAGGAATGTCTTTTATATTCACCTGGGCAACACAGGTGTGCTAACGTACTTCTCTTAACTGATACCTGATAAAAAGCATTTGTTTTAACCTCAACATGCTTCATTGTCTGCAAATTTTTAATTTGGATTTTGAAGTGGTTTGCTTCTGTATGTCTCAGGCTTGATCCAACTCTTGTTCTGCTCTCTGCTCTATAGGCCAAGCTCTGGGCACAGAAAAATGTAAAAGCCTGAGGCACCTGCTTGTCTTGCCTGGAATGGCTGTTTCTATGTAACAGGCTGGAAGAATCAGGCAACCTTACACAGTTCATAAGAAGAGCTTGAGAGGTTGATTGCAGCTTTTTTATTACTCATTTATTTATTATTGTCTGTGTGCAAGTTGTGCAAAATCCTTTCCACCTCCCTAAATTATCTCCATTGCAAAATTTGTCACCAATAGATGTGATGCAGCTAAAATGCATGGCTTGTTACAGGACTTGATATTAGGGTTTATGTATGATATTCAGTCATGGTGTTGATCTCTCGTAATTTCTGTTAAAGGTGTTCACTCTTAACAGTTCTTTGTCAATGAAAAGAAGTGAAGATCTGTAAGGTCTCCTCTCCTGTCAGGAAGTCCTGTGTTGTCAATCTTTCTGAAGTTGAGATGTTGAGTTGAAGAGCAAAGACAGTGTTACAGCTTCAGAATAGGCTTAGAGAAATGAATGGATATCAGGTCTGTAAAGGGATGCTGAAAGGCAGAGGTGCACCTGGCCACTGACATCCCTGACAAAGTAAGCCTGGATGCTGGGCAAGCAGGAGAGGGCTGGCGTGCATAAAGTGGCCGGTTTGTACGCTCTGCTGATACGGCATCTGCCATCGCTACGGGGATGCACAGGCCACTGCTCCGATTGACGGTTCTTGATTATGTTGCCTCATGCATTCATTCAGATCGCTGCTCTCTCCAACTGATTTGCTTTATGATTTTATCTGCTTAATCTGGTTCTGGGGAAAACACTTTTTTTTGTTGTTCGTTTGTTTGGTTTTGTTTTTTTTCCACCATTGGCATGTGCAAAACTCTTGTGAACAGTTACTGTGTTAAAGGTAATGAATGTTATTTTGTTCCTTTAAAACCAAAAACAAAGCAACATAAAACCAAAAATACTTGAATTTCTTTTATTCAGGATACGCAAGTTGCAACAGTTCACACTTTTGTCCTGCTATTTTTTTCCTCTGTTATCATCTGAACTTTGTTTTCCCAGCTCTTTATTCCGTGGCCTATATGCAATTTAACATCACAAACGTCAAACGAGACGAAAAAGGAAGCTCTGGGCAGAAAGTATTGCCTACTCCTAGGGGTCTATATCTCTAAGGTTTTGTGAGGTCTTCTGGTTCATCAATCACATGTGACTTATAGACAGCAGCTGCCACCACCTCGCTACTTTTGCTGTTAGCAGTACTGCTTGAGTAGGGGCCATCAGCAGAAATGGCTCCTGCAGAACAGGGTTGTCACTGCTGAGTGCCACCTAGGGCAGAGGCCAGTGTGGACCTGTGATAGCTTGCCTGGTTCTTTCTCCACTGCCCTCAGTGAATTCCTGGAGCACAGGAAAAAAGCTGCAAAGGGCACAAGATCTGTGCTTTTCAGCAGTTAAGTCATTGTTACAGTCTTAGTGTAATCCCAGGCCGTTTTCCTAAACCGTTTTCTGAGGGCAGAGAAAAGGATGGCTGTGACAAGACAAGCGTGCTGCTTTGGTTAAGATCTTTTTTTCCCCTTCTGTATTAAGGAAGGGGGGAGTCTTGTTGATTTATTTCAATTTTTTGACTCTGTAATGAATTGGTAGATGAAGTCCCGAATACCCTTTTCCCTGTGACCCCACAGGTGGGAATGTTAGGCTGGCCGATCGCTGGAAGTACGCACAGTGAGCAAGCAGTGCTGTTTTGCTTGTTTCTGTGCCATACCTCTCACCCCCATCAGGCTGTCACTGACAGCAACGAGGACCTGGCTTGAATTTTAGGGTCAGTATTGAACATTGGTTTAAGCTCTTACCTGGAAACCTAGAAAAATTTAAGCTAATTGTCCTAGTGTTGAACAAGCTGCTCTTTGCCACTTAACTTAATAAAGCAGTGCTTTACTGAAGGAGAAAAAGAGACGGCATCAGGAAGGAAGCCAGCTTTGTACACACTTCAGTGGGCTACTTCCTCCCCCAGAGCAGCCAGGGATGCCCAGAGGCTGCTCAACCACCTCTGCACAGGCAGTGCTGAGAGAGGTTACCTTCCACCCCGTCGTCCACAGTGTGCATGCAGAGTCCTTGTCTACAACAAAAAGTCTGCCACAGGTCAGCTTGTAGCTCCTGTTTTCTGGCCCTGTGAATCAGCCCTCCTCAAGAAGAGAAGAGTCAGGCTGACTTCTTTCCTTGAGATGGAAGTGTCTTGTGACCCACTGGGCTCTTAGAAGTAGATCTAGAAATGCTAATACAGAAGTTAGGTATACAAGTAACTTACATTTTGGCTAATACTGTGGCATACTGGGTTCTCTTGAGCAGGCACATGTGCAAGGTGTTTTTGTTCTGTGATGTGTGACTTTATACATTAAGCTTGTTACCACTCTCTATTTTGCTTACTTGTGAATCATGAAACCAGAGCATCTAGCCACTGAAGCATGTCCCCGGTCAGCTGGATTGAAGTGCAGAAGGGGCTGACTGAAGTAATTTTTTGGTTCCATGCTCTGGGAAGAAAACTCTGGTTACAGAGTGATATCAAGTACACATGAAGAATAGCAGGAAGGAGCAGCTGAGCCTGGTTCACACCATAAGCAAGCCCTACAGCGCAGGGTGGTCCTAGCTGTGCCTGGCTTCCACCTTGCACAGTTTGCTCCCACTGGCTTCAGCCACTGTACCAGGATGTTATGGGTTTTACTGATTGTGGGGCATGATTCTCATTTGTTGTGTCACTGGAAAAGTGGTAGAGATGTATTTAGTTCTTGCAAATACTGCTGAAGTAAAATAGTGCTGGAATATTTCCCTTGTCTAAAACAGATGGTGATGCTTGCACTGAAGGTGGTAGGAAGCACTTCAGATCCCTCAGTTCTAGCATTTTCTTAACGTTTTTCTTTTCTGAGGCATGATGGTTTAATCTTTCCAGTTTTGTTGGAAAACCCAAGACTGATTTATTTCAACAACATTCATAAATGGGCAGGAAGAGTAGGAAAAGTAGAAAACAGAACAAAATTTCAGCAGCAGTTGAAATATTTCAGTCTCTAGAAACTCCATTATAACTTTATTCCTGTGTTCAAATAGCATATATATATTTAATCATTCTAGCAGGGATAGTTACGTTCTTTGCTCTTACTGTTTTTCAGTAGATTTGCGTGGAGTATGGTTTTATGTTGGTGACGAATATTATAAAAGGAATGGAGAAAAGATGCACCTTATACTGACAACTAAATATGAGATTTCTACAAATTCATAGTTTGAGTATATTGACGTAATTGTTCCTGAATGGTATGAAAAGCAGTATTACTTTATTTTTTTTAATTTAGCTGAGCAATCTGATTTTTACAGGGCTGGAGCTGAAAAATGTTTTACAAAGGTATTCTCCTCATGCTTCGGGATTTAAGCACATACTTCATAGCCTTTTGAAGCTGATGTGTGTCTAGAGAAGAGGGTTTCAGAGCACGAGGTTTTTGCCTTTGTTCTTAGGGCGCACACAGCTAACCTGTACCGAGTGTGTACGCTCTTGATGTGGACAAATGTGTCTGAGTCATAGTGTGTTACTGAGGCCAGTCTTGTCCACTGAGGACGTGCTGCATGCCTCTGTTGTCCTATAACAGAGCATTTCACCTTTTTTCTTCATACCAAAGTTATAGCAGAAAAATGCTCTGTGTTTTTGTCTTGTTCTGTTTGGCTTTTTTTTTTTCTTCCTCCTTTCTATGGCAAACTGGACACCACACACGAGAACTGTGGTAAACACTTGCTAATTCAGCTAGATGCCAGGTACAATAGGTGACACTGGCATCAGCTCATTATTGGGATTCTTCCTGATGAAGAATTTGTGCTGTAACAAGCTTTTTGATAATCAAACTCTTAAATCCCATAAATATAGCTAGAAGGGAGAAAGAAAATACTCTTCCAGCCAGCCAGCTTGGAGATCGATAGGAAAAAGAAACTTTCATTCAGTTGAATCCTCCATGACAGAGGTTATTGCAAATATCCTACATCTCTTACTCTGTGCAACCTGTTTTCATGATTTAGCACAGTAGGAACTTTAACTTCAGATGTAGCACAGTAGGAACTTTTTGTTGTTGGTTTCTCCAGCTTTTTTTTTTTCATTCACAATGAACAAGGCTAATGAATCCTAATACTGAGCAGCAACTTTCTGAAAAATATTAGATACTATAAATTTTGAATTATAGGTAGATACTAAAAATAGCACTCATTTTCTAAAGTTCATAGCTGGGATATTTTTCTTTCCAAGACACCTGAGAGGTTTCTTTTTTGAGCTTATGTTTCAAAACTGATAAAGCTTGGACAGTTTGTTCTTGCTGCAGTACTAATTTCATTTCTGAAGAAAGCCAAGATATCAAATATCGACCTGACCTAGAGAAAATATTGACATTCGAACTAGAAGCATTAAGGTGTAGGGCAAGAACAGGAATCCCTCGCCCAAGGTGCATTGAGAACTTAGACAGCTTGAGGCTAATGCAAAGAGACAGGTTGTCAGGGTTAATACCAGCTGGGGAAAGACTCTGCAAAACCAGAAGGGAAGAGGATGCAGAATGTCTTTCTAAATCTTATTAGGCTTTTGGGATCTAGGCTCTGTTTTATAACCTATTGCAAAGTGATTGATAGTATCCTATTAATCTTCTCCCCCTTCCAAAACTCTATGCCATCTGTGTTGCTTTCAGAAAGCAAGATATGACCCATTGCATGTACAGTGTTACACTTAACTAGTTTCCTTAAATATGCCTGTCATTGTGACCAGCAAAGCTCTAGAGAATTCTGTAACTTCATGTATTGGACTTGCAGAGTTAAAATGCTTGATGATTTCTAGTGTGTGGATTTATTTATTTATTTATTCACCTCTCCTGCAAATAATGTCACTATTCCAGGTTCTTCCACAGTACTGACCATTTGGATATTTTGTTTTATCTTGAACTGATCTTAAAAAGGAGGTAGGAGGCACCTCAGATCTTCTTACAGGACTGAATAGAAGGACATGGTAGTTACTGCTTATCATTGTACTTTCTACAGGATTAAATGGAAAGTGAACAACCTCAGGCATCGGTCATCAGGCCACTGAAACAGCACCAGGTGAAGATAGTTTCACAGCCCAGTGAAAGGGGAAATGTCTGGAAACAGGATGGTCTGGATGTGACTCTTTGCTTGGTCAGCATGACCAGGGCAAACCTGCTTCTTGAATGTATTTTTCACTTGCTGTCTGCATGCTTACTTTTTGTTTCCCACTGCACTTGCATGGGACACCTAGTGAACCAAGTCCAGGGTTTTGTCTTCTCTTTCCACTTAATCTTTTCAGAAGGGCTGAGACATCTTCTATCCATTTCACTACTAAACTGAAAGCAACATAAAATGGCTAACAGTACTATGCAAGTATTGCATTCCAAGATCTTACAGCTACCAATTACTTGTAGTGCAGTAATTAAGTAAAACTGATCTGCCTGAGGTCACAAAGCCAGGAATAGAGTACATCTCTCCTGACTCCAGGTCCAGTGACGCAGCTGTTAATTCACACAATGTCTACTTGAGTTCATTAAAAATCTTCTCCCACAGCCCTGCCTCCCTCAGCAGCCAAAATTTCTCCTTTTAGTAGAAGAAAGGAGCTTCCTTTGGGACTCTAATTCCCACCACAGTGAAAGAACTTCTCCAGCTGAGAGTATGCACTATCTTTTGAAGTACCGTTAGCCCTTTTTGACCTGAGAAATGAGAAGGGAACCAAACTCTTACATCTAAGTTTGAAATGTGTGTGTAATATAGCCAGGGTATGTGCTAGACACTTTTTTCTTTTTTTCTCCATGTAAGAATGCTGCAGCTAATGCGTTAAAAGTTTCTCAGATGAAAACTGGATTTATTGTAACAGAGTATGCCCACTCCCACTCCTAAGCCAGCTAAACTTTTAAACAGAACTACAGAATGGGAAAATAAGAGTCAGGTTTTTTTAGAATAAGAGATTTTGAGGCCATTAGGGACAACTGTGGCCTGATCTGTTACAGAATTAAAACACAGAACTTAATGCTGTGATTTCTTCAATGAGCCTCTAATGCGTGATCAAACATTTTTAAGGTAGATATCCATTCTTGATCTATTTAAATTAGTCCAATATGAGGGCTAATTCACCTTTTCACTTGGCGAGTTGTTCCAACTCTTACATACCAGTTTTAATGCTGATGGTTAAGAAATGGAGATGTGTGTACCTTCAGAAGAGACGAAACATACTTCACTGCAACCCAGGATGCTCAGAACATGAGCTGGCATATGATTTGATGACAAACTGGGTTATACTGGCAGCTCACTTCAGATAATACCAGTTCAGAACTATTTAAACGAGTTTGAGTATATTAATTCATGTCCATGCTTGCAATGCTTTGAAAAATTATTTTGGGGGGAGTTGGGGCTATTGAAGCTGTTTCAGCATATGTTCTTATTAACAAAAGCTGAATACTGCATGTTTCTGGATGAAGCCCTACATATATGTTTTAAAAATACTTGTTTAAGATCTCCTTCTAGTGCAGTATTAGTTATACACTATAAAAAAGATTGTGTTAGCATTTTCAAAACGTATCTAACACTAATTTTCATTATAAGTTTACATACTCAACTTGACCCTGGATCCTCTTGAACCATTTTGGAAATGAGACTTAAGTTTTATATTCTGTAACTTACTCCAAAGCTTCAGTCTCAACAATGAGAAATGGCCAGTTACTTCTAACAAAATCTATGAGGATGTCCCTTTTTATTCCTTAGGATCAAATAATTCTGTTTTTTGAAGATTTTTAGAATTTTTTTCATGAGTTCTCAGCCTAATGCTTTGAAAAGCTGCTACAGAAAGTTGGTGTTATGAGTTAAGCTAAATTAGTAATTGGGGCTTTCTGCTGTAAGATTTAAGTCAATATTGCAGTATGGCATGTACGCATCTCACAAGTGCTTGTAGTTGAAAGTGGCCAAGAAGTAGGAGAAAGGAAAGGGGAAAGAAGAGTAAATCCCCTCATTATTCCTGCAGATGTTTGAGCTGTTGGAGACAATAGCACTTTAACAGACTGTTCTTCCCCTCCGTTCCAGGAGCAATGCCAGCGCTCGCAGGAACAGGAAACTTGGCAGTCACAGACGTCTCTCTTTATTAGCGTGCTGTGTCTCTTAAACTTTCCCTCACCTACCTCAGAGATCTGCAGAATGGGGGAGTTTCTTGGAAGTGAGAAACTATAGGTACTAGTTAGAGCGATGTGCGTTTGTATGTCTTGCTGCTCCTTCTTCTCAAAGCATTCTCCATTATATGATGGAAAATGTCAGTAGTTAGTGGTGTGAAAGACTAAAGGTAACAAAAATACAAAGCCTGTCTTTTCTAGTTGCTTCTAAGTCAGAGACTGCCATTCTCTGTGCATTTCACATTCAATTGCAAGCGATACTCATGTCTTTCTGCCCTTGTTAGTGACAGTTATGTTTTAAATTATAACTTCTAATTTGTACCCAAATTTTACGGGGGTAACAGAGTTCACAGGATGTGATGGGTTCTGTACAGAACCTGTAGAAACTCAGCCCAAATCAGGATCAAGCAAAATTCATATTTCCATCTGACAGTTATTTAAACTACCTAGATGAAGGACCCAGACCCATAATTAATTTCAAGCTTGAATTTTAAAATGAGCATATGCTTAGTGTGTGTGCTGAACTGAAATCATACAAGAATGGTGCCAGAATAACTTCTGCTAAGCATGAACTTGTGCATGTGCTTGTGAGTGTGATGCTACAAAAATGTCAGTTTATTGCTGATTGCAATATAATGTAAAGATCATGTGCCTTCTTCCTGGAACAATGTTAATCAAATAATTCAATAAGGTAAAGAATATGCGTGTAGGAAACATACTATTGTCACACTGACTCTAACTTCTGATAATGGACAGAAGGTTTCCTTTTCTTGTACATTCTGTTTGTACTTTTTCCAACTTACTTTAAGACAGCAATGATCAAATTTAACAGCAATATTGCATAGTGAATGTGAAGTTCTGCTCTGGACTTCTAAACACATTTTTCTCTGTATATGTATATATCCTATGTGTACGAGTATATGTATACATCAGAACATTCTATATCTGTTTTTATGTATTTACAAGCTCAATGTTGATTCACTATTTTTCCTTTAACTTTTTAAAATTAAACAGAATGGCACATTGACCTCACAAAGGATATTCCTTTGAAAGGTCATCTTTATGTAGGCTGCCAAGATATGTTATTGCCAGGTTTTGCTTGTATGTGATTTATTTTTTTTATGTATATCTACCTACCTTTATTGATCTATCTATATATATCACAGATTTGTCAGTGAAAAGGAGAAAGATGATCCTGGCTCCAACCATGGCTCCAATCTTCTCATGAAGGGAATTATCAGTCATTTTTTGATTTCTCCTGACTAATTGTGTCAAAGAGCTTGTATCCTATTTAAAACAAATCAAAAAAACACTTATAAGGGTTTTCTGCTTTTCTTCCTTGGAATGTTTAAAGACACCTATCAATCTGTGTTCTAAAGCGTTAAGTATTGGCCATCAGAAACTGCAGAACACTCTAAGCCTCAAAATTGCTCAAAATAGAATAAACATATGGACAGTGTCATTCTTATTTGATAGATAAGAAAGCAGTAGCTGAAGGTTTATGAATTTACTTCAGGCAGTAAGAGAAACCTGGCTGAGTGTGGAACTATATGCAGGTCTTGTGTGTCTTGTCCTAATGTCTTAGCTATAAAACCATGCCTATTTTCTTTGACTGTTCACTTGTAGGTACAATATCTTGTTCAAGTAAGGTGTTTTTTATGTATTATTTTTAATGTGGTATGGTAAATAGGCTGGGGAAGATGCATCAGAAAAATGTGAGTGTAAGGAGGAGGAAGGGGCACCTCCATCTGCAGCAATGACATCGCATCAAGGATGATGTGCATTACTTGGAAAAAGAATCCATTAAGAGCAGCAAGCCTGAAAGCCAAAACAAATGACAGGATATGTGAAGGATTAGTTGGATGGAGCATCTGTTATTAATACCGAACACTGCTTTTTGAAAATGAATGTGAAGCATTAGCACGGTGGTGAGAATTAATTTTAATGCTTTTCCATGAAAGAGAGAATGAATGAGATTCATGCTTTTCTTTATTTAGAATTATTGTTTTCATTTCTTGCTTTATCTGAAGTCTGAACTCAAATTCAATTGTAAGCGGGGAAGTGATGCCTGGAACGCTGGCTCTTTCCGATCCCCTAGAGGAAAGCACGTCTGGTGCAGCACAGCAGATTACTTCTTTTAGGGGGAGTTAACTACATGCTTGATCAACGAAAGGCAGGCTGGCTAATGCTCATTTATTGAGTGGTAAGCAATGGAAAATTAGCAAGAAACTGTGGCACTTTTTGAGGGTTTTATTGATCTGATTTCCCTGCAGAACTGATTTCTTCATGAAAGCAATCTACCTGCTCTCAGGAACTGGGGCACATACACTGAAGTTTAATTGAGTCTGGCAATCATGATAAATACAGATTGTTCTCAGGACTCTCTCTCAGGTGGCAACAAAGAACAAATGCTCCCTAATCTCCTGCTTGTTCTTTCCCCCCTCCTTCTCCTTTTCCCTCCTTCTCTCTCTTTTTCTTTTGGTCATTACTGCTTTCCTGTAGCAGACCCTGAGATATGAAGGATTTGTAGTGTACTTTTCTTTAAAATCGGCAATAATGATCCATTCCTTTTTCATTAGGACTTAACTTGACGCTTGGCAGTGACTGCTGTGAATGTCACTGTTTATAACTGTAGTGAACATTAAAGGTTGAGTACATTTTGTGTGGTTTTCCCTTGACTATAAATGCAAGTTTACCAACAAAGATAGAGCACAGGAAGGTTCAAACTCAGCTATAAGCTGTAGAGATGTTAGTTGCTACAGCCTGCAGTTGGATGATGATGTTTTATGCAACTTTATAGCAGCAGCTTTCATAGAAGGATCTTGGACCACAATGAGCACATTTTATAAGTATGTTTGAGTATATGTATTACAAATTTATGTTGTACTGAATACACTGCAATACCCTGGGCCTTTGTATCTGTTTTGGAGAGAGAGTGTGGCTGAATGGATGTCTCAACAGGAAGACCAAACATTGGGTTCCACTTCTTGTGTCAAGAAGCCTGTGTGCCTCTCTTCCTCATCTTTTAGACTGTAAACTCATGCTGAGGAGGAAAGGTGCATTCCTGTGTGCTGATACAGAGGAAGGAACGACAGGGATTTATCCGGCCTACAACATAAGTCTTTTGTACTACAAAAACTAATGAAAAAGCATCTTCTTGCGTAACTTTATGCCTTATGTTACTGAAATGCAACTCAAGTCTCTGTCGTTCTGTGAAGTGAGGAGCAATTCCAACTTGTTAACTTGTGAGTGGAAAGATCGCTTCGTCTCTGTTTCTGATTAGATGGCAGGTAAATGGGAAAGGTGGGCTGTTGAGATGTGACAGGAAAGACTGAGTAGCATGTCTTAGCCGCTAGGCAGGCAGGCGGTTTTATGTGCAGAGCTATGGGGTGTGGGCATGTTGATTCTGTTTGTTGCAAGAAGGCAAATGGCGAGTTGCATTGAAATTTCTGGCAATATGAATTTTAGATTTTACTTATGAAAATGAATTCAAATCATTTAAAGTCATATTCGTAAGAATAACTACATAGGGAATACAGTGTTCTTTTGCTCATGATCCAAGCATTCATCTCTGAATATGGGAAATGCTAACCTAAAGGACTAGGACTACATTTAAAGGTTTGCAAGCAGCTTGTGAGGTTCTGTCCTTCTAATTCCAACTAGTATCTGGCAGCTGTTTTTCTAACAGAAGCTCCAGTGGACAAACTATTTCTGCAAAATCTATCGTCATTCATATTGATATTTTCATTTCCAGAAAGAGCAAGGATGGAAGAACTGTAGGTTTTGTACATTTAAATTGGCTGTTTGGAAGGCTAGATGTAGTATGGAAACTTGCCTACTTACACTGTCAAATTTCCAGTCTACACCTAACAAATTTCAGACCATGTAACCTAGCACAAAACAGCTGGAGTACAGGAACAAGCAATGTTTTCAAATAAACAAAAGCTGAAATAGGATAAGCTGCAGAATTCTTTACTTGCATTAATTATTGGGCTTTAATATCAGCTATGTTAGTGGTGGTGTTATTATTCTTTTTAGGGATGGGGGAAGGTTATCTTAGCTTCAATTATAAAATAATATTGGAATAAAGACAGTGATTTTTGATCTTAAACCCCACGAGTCCTCATCCATGAGAACAATAGGTAGCTATTTCTAACAACAACAAAAAAGACTAGCTTTGGGGTGCTCTTGGGCAGCACCCCTGCCTGGCTGCTGCTGCTGGGATTCCTGTCGAGCCGCACACCAGCAGGGGCCACCATCCTCCTCCGCAAGCAGATCCAAGCGGGAAGAACTCGGGGACGGGAAGGAGCCTGATCCTCAGGCGCCCTGAGCGCGCTGCGGGGGAGAGGGGTCCGCTGCGGGCCTGGGCTCCTCTCCGGCGCTGGAGCGTGAAGAGCCGAGAGGCAGCCGTGTGCTTCTCACCTTCTTTCTCAAGCACTGGCTGTCCCTCAACAGGCTGCAGTGCTCAGGTACTGGGTGCATGAAGTCCTGAGTTAGAACTCTGGGCGAGGTTTGTCAAGAGGTTAAGAACTGGGTTTTAAGAATTGGTTTTAAGAAAAAAAACAAACAAACACCACCAACAACAACCAAAAAAAACCCCACACGCTAACAACCTTTTCCCTCATTTGGTGTATGAGTGTGCTAAACCTCCTGCAGAAGAGCAGATGAATTTTGCAAATCGTATGTGGGATATTGACTGGGAGCAGAGTTTTATCTCAAGAGAACGCCCATACCTGTAATTCTGCGTGGCGCAGGGACACAATTTTCTCATCTAGCAGCACTATTGACTTTGCTCTGGGATGCTCTCCCTTTGAGCAGCTGTGTTCCCAAGGTCAGGATTGCCTCAGACTGGATCCTGCAGGCAGCCTCTCCAACCCCCCACAGCAAACTCAGCATTTAGTGGCTGTGGGCAGGGATCTGGTGCTTTTGGATTCCCTGTTCCACCTGGCCTTGTAGTCTCTGCAAGTCCTAACGCAGACTAACGGGATGGTGGGGAGAGCTTGCCTGTTAACTGTCCTGTTAAGGCTGTTTCCTATGTGAGTAACTTAGGGGTTATTAGACTTGTATGAGTGCTACAGTAGTTAAAACCTATTGGCTAGGTCTGGATATGTGTCACACCTATGGAAGTATTTTCTTGGTCAAAAGCATTAATGTTTTCTGGTGTTGTGGAGAGCAGAGGAACATGGAGTAGAAGAAAACTGGACACTGTTTTCTAGCACAGTTGTGTTATGCCTGGACCTTTTTAGAGGGGAGACTGTATCACTAATCTTTTTAAATGAAAGACGTCACTGATGTTCTCCTTTTTGTTCCTCCCACGTTCTTTTTTTGTTTTTATTTTTTGACCCTATTTACAGGGCTTGTTCCTGTAAATCCTAGTGTTTTCACTTACTTCACTGGGGTACTCTGTATAGGAACTTTGCAGAATTGCAGTCTTTGTGTCTGTTGAATTATAAATGAAACAAATTGAAAATAGCGACCTTGCTTTTAAGCATGTCTCACACACTCATTTTTCCCTTTGGCTGCAGCTTGTGGTTAATTCTGCCACCGATTAGGGAATAAACGCAGGCAGCTAATATCAGATCACTTGTACAAAGAGGGATATAAAACCTGAAAATGTCAGGTTATGTGTAACTCAGCTAGTATATTCTTATTACTTTATATTACAAAGTTATTATAAAGCTACAAAGGAAAGACTTACTTCCTGGCTCAAAGAACTCTCTATGTAAGGGAGGGGGGGGGTACTTTTCTAATTTCTCCCAGTTGTTCTGTCATCCAGTGTTTATCATCTTGAAGGCTTAAGAACTGTTTCTGCCAGTTCAACTTTTTCTCTTTCTGAATATATTTGGATAAACTGGGTTTATCTGCACATCTCTTTCTGATACGTGGGCTTTGCAGCCCATGGAGATTAGGCAAAATATTTTTAGCACTATGTCAATCTTTATTGAATGTTGAAGGTGTACAGATTTGCTGCTTGTTAGGTGCATAAGTATTTTGAAGCAACAGGACAGTGTACACTTTGAATTAACCTAATCCGATTTATTATCCCATAACTTAACCATTTTCAAGCAAAAATGTAGAAATTTGTTTTTAAGTAACACCGGGAGAAAGCAGTTAAATGTACTTATGCAAGATTTTTGTGAGGCAAACCCACTACTTTCCCAGCTGGAACCTGCTTTCAAAATATAAATTTATCAGAGAGATACAAAAAAGCATTTCTTGTTTGACAGCAGTAGCAAGCAGGGGGTCTCAGACCATTTGCTGGTGAACAAGATTACATATCATAAAGCTGTCATGAGTTGGCACTAATTTGACAGTTTGTTGGCTCAAGAGACTCCAGCACTGTGAATGCAGGGGATAGAAATGTCTCTGTGATGCCATGAGGTTCACATGGAGGGCATTGATGAATGGCAGACAAATTGGATGCTTAAGTAAAGTTGTCTTGTGCTTGGGGGAACACATTAAACCCTGCAAATTTGAGTTGTATGATGTGTAATGGAAGACAATGGGAGACTGAAGATTTCCTGAAAAGTTGAAATATCTGGATTTTTGTTGTTCTAGGTCTCTTTGGTGGGCTAATTTTAAGTATCTTAATGCTGAATTCATCTGCATACACTCTCCCAATTAACTGTTTCCCTTGGAGTCTTTTATACCAGTCAGAACTTATTAGCTCTAAGCTAATAATCTTTGGGCAATATGCAGGCTACTTTTGTGTCTCAGAACAAACGGAGAGAGAGAGTACCTGGGAAAGAAAGTATGTCAATAGAGATTAAGGACACTATTCTGGGGAAAAAGTGAATGGGCAGACAACAAGGGGGATGAGTAGTAAACCTTTTTTTTTTTAAACAAAAAACATTTTTTTTTGGTTGCAACCTTATCTGCAAGGAATAGAATATTTCAAAACCTATTTTTCTATCTATTTCTGCCCATTAGTGAAATTAATTCTAAAATACTGGCTAATGTATTTGCCCTTTGCCTCAAAAGGCCCCATTCACATGACTGTTGGGCTTATTTTCAAGCCTTGCTCATTATCTTATACAGAATACCAGGAACATCCAATCTGACTTCTTTTTTCTTCAAGTGCGTACAGAACTGGAGCTTGTTTTTCTGAAAGCTAAGAATAACTAAAGTAGTCCAAAATTATTCTATATCTTCTGTGTGCCTTAACTACAGTTATTCAGATGATATTTCACAGAAACTATTTTCTTTGAACTCAACGCTCGAAACTGGATGGAATATAAGCTTAGCAAGGCTGGAGATATATTTATCAAGCAAAGGTGATATGCCACAGTTTCGTCATTTTTCTTTGCATGTATTGATCTGTTTTTTCTTCTTAGTTGTTCAGTCAGACAAGCAAGAAATGAAACTTTTTAAAGAGCTGATATTTGTATTTTTTTCTTGCTGTCCTTGTGCCTGTACTCTTTTGCATATAATGTGCTTACAACCATTGAACAAATAATCAGCCTGCTCTGCATTGTCTGCTGCTCTAAATTAAATATTGACCAGATGTGCCGGTTTAACAGCATAAACTTGCTCTGAGAACAAGACAAAGTCATTGTCTTGTCAACTAAAGCTCACTCTTACATAGATTAAGACTCCTGTATAAAGTGTAGTAACATATATGGACTTTTGTTAGGCACAACTTTGCGTGTACACCCCAAGTGAAGTTTGATGTGCAAAGTAACTCTTAGCAAAGACATACGCTTAGGTATCCGAGTTGCACTAGTGACCGTATCTTGATAAAATATTTATTTTCATCTCTTGGAGACTTAGACTTATATTGTTGAGATATTTCAGGGTCGGAGAGTGTGCTCACTTTCAAACGCAGTCAGTGCAAGCAACTGAATTTCTGTAGTAAATCCATATGTTATTTCAGGAGCAGTTATGTAAGTGAAGCAAATGGAAAAATTGCTGGATGACTGGAGAGGCCAAATGCAGATTTAGAGAAAGTTCACCTCCACCGAAACTGCTGAATCTTCTGTCTTAGCAGCCTGAAATTGTGTATAAAATCCAGGCTGTGAGGCTTAGAATCCAGAAAAGATGAAGGAACTTTAATAAAATGCGTTTAAACAGGCTTAGGAGCAAAGTAAATTGCCCCATTTTACCTGTCCATAGCTATCAATAGTAAAATGACTGTTATCCAGGCTAACCTGAGGAAACTGAGGCTTGGGCGTAGCCATTGGGACCAATCTATTGTTGGTTTCTGGTAGGAAGTTCGCCTTCCAAAGCACTGGTGATCTTCACGTCTGTGTAGGCAGAGGTTTCAGCCCCACGCCTGGACCAGGAGAAAAGCTTCAGCATGCCAGGTGCATGTGCGGGGGCTGTCTGTGCTCAGCAGCGTGGTTAGGAAAGCTGTGTGCAGTGGTTACTGATTTTTCCTTTTCTTCCAGTGTCTGTTGTGCTGTACAGAGTAATGTTTGTGCCTGTTCAGTGCCTAAGAGAATCTGCATCTAAGGTGCATTGAGTTGCTACCAAGATTAAGAAATAATGGAAGTTAAAAATCAATGTTTTGCTTAATTTAAATTCCCCTGATTTCCTTTGGATTGCTAAAGTGAATTCTGTTCTTTCGCCAGAAGTGGTTTTGCTCACTTTAACTTTTCTTGTCAGTCTCTGCTGTGTGCTTGGTTTAGATAAGTGCGGTGAAATTAGTAGTTAAAATGCTCTTATATAGTGCTGTCATAACTTAGTTTATCCTTTGATGTATGCTATTAATTATTAGAAAAAGGCTAAAATGTTACCTGTATTTGAGATGTTTACACTCCTTCTGGAGAAAAGGAACAACGCAAATGAGAATAGATTCCGTTTCCATTCTCCCTAGAGTAAGGTGTAGCTAATCTTAAAAACAATCTTAGCTCAAGTGTCTGTAGGTTTAAACTTGAACAACAAAACCTTAAGCCTATAACAGTGCAAAAAAGAAAATCACAAAACCATTCAGGACTATGGATTCTTAGTGAAAGGGCAAAAGAAGTTACGTAATGCTTTCCAACGGAGTCTTGAAGAAAAATAGGAGGTGGATTTTGGTTATGCTACAGGATGTCTTGGGCTAAAATAATTTCAATAGCAGAAATCATTGCATATGGGAAGTGAAGCAGTAGGTGTAAGGTAGTAAAGGCAGGCTGCTGCTTATTTGCAGACATGCTTATATCTCATTGCAATATAGTTGAGCTCCAAATGGAAAAATACATAGCTTGTAGGTGACAGCTTAAGTAAACTTAGCCACATGCTGACAATTGGTCACTCAGTAGTAATAGAATATGAATGACAGCCTGTGGAAAATGCCCTGTTATTTAGTTATTTAAATGTTATGAGCCATAAAAAATACAAGGCAGAATAATCTGTTGTAGACAATGCATGGGGAGTGACCTTCTTTTAGAAACAGTCAGAGGATAAAAATCCTTGGTACTCCTGACAGGCACAGAGCTAGGATCAGAAATGTTTGCTGCCTTCACAAGCCTGACTTTGGGCTCTAACTTCTGAAGTACTGCAGATCTGCAACCAAATGTTGAAGTTGCCTCCAGGTGGAGGCAGTTGTATAACACCGTCTGCTTGGACAGGCATCTGGATCAGGACCTGAGGTAGTATTGTCACAGCTGAGTACAGCAAACTATTTTCCAGGCTGGTAAGAGACTCTTGCCTGGACAGTCCGTCTGGACACACTTAACTGGGACTATATATATATGTGTGTGTGTATATATATATATATATAAAATGTGTGTGTATGTATATATATAAAATATGTATATATGAAAACTACCAAAGCAGGAGCAGAATGATAGTATGCTGAAGAAATGCGGAAAAGCCACTGTACAAATTTGAATATCCAGATTTGAAAGTTGGAAGTAAAAATCAGCTAGAGGTCAGGCCTAGAATAAGAGTGAGAAGACAGGGAAAGGGCCTCAATTTACTTATCTTGGATGAGGGCATACAGGTCACAGCCCCAGCGCCTGTGTGAGAGCATACACAAGTTATCAGGAACAAGTAAGAGACGAGGTTTCAACACCACATTGCTTTGACCCTTCTTTTCCTACCACGTAGATTTGTAGTCCTAACCTTTCCCTGCAAACTTAGGAAAGAGACCTTGGTTCCTCAGCAAGACGCACAAAATCCAACAGATGCAGATGAGTGCCTACTGACCTTGTCTGTAAAGGGAGTTAGTAAGCCAGGTAAACCGCACAAACATACACGAAACACAGTGTCTGCTGAGACACATTTCCATTCCAGAAGCTGCCAAACCTATTTGGATTTTGTAACTGGGAATGCTGTTGCTGGTATTAAAACAAATTAGTGATTATTAAAACAAAGCACTAAGCTATTTGATGGTTTCATTTTGCGAAGTAGCAGTGACTCGAGATGTCCGTGGTACTGTTGGTTACTTGCATTGTTCTTCCCTATGGCGAGGCCTCAGCCCCTGACCTCACTTGAGCTGTGCTCTGACTGACTGCAAACTGTTTTATGTGGAGGTGTTATCCGTCTGTCCTGTTGAAGTTGGTCTGTTTTCTAAAGATTCAGAAGGGACTCTCAGGATTCAAACAGACTAAATGGAAAAGGAATGGGGGAAATGTCATGTGCTGTAGGAGGAAATCTGTCCTTATGGTGATGACTGTTATAAAATCAGTTTTAAACAAAATATTTGGAACAAGAGCTTTTTCTATACTGGATGAGTGGTTTGACCAGTGGGATATCTTATAAAAGAATGAATGAGGCATATCGCTAGGGCTGAAATTGATGGACAAAGTTTAATGTTATTATGGAGGTAAATTTGTCCAGTGTACCCTGGAAATACTTGGTAGGCCACCCCCTCAGCTAAAATATGTGGAAGTACTTTGCTTTATGTGTGTTAACAAGACACAGATGCCAAGTTCTGAATTCCTCAGCCTTCCTCACCTGCCTAACATGGATGTGCAGAACCTGAGCTTTATGCAGATAGGGAATTTTAAATGTTGAAAACGAGCATATCAGAAGAATTTAAGCAGTGAATGCAGGTTTTGAAGATTATAATTTTGGCTTAGGTTCCTAAGTTACAATAACTCTGACTTTCAATACATAAATCCTTCTTGGATCTTTGACTTGTTTTATTTTGTGCCTCATTTTTCTGTGTGCAAAAAGAACAAGAGTGATTTAGAAGTTCTCGGGTTTCCTGGTGGTCACATCTATGCAAGAAGGAAGCTGTGATAAACATATTCAGGCAAAATGCTCATGCTTAAGCGATGGAAGGGAACAGATTTAAAATGCTACCTAATAAAGGCAAACCTTAGCAAGGCCTTCAATACAATAGGGAAAGGTCACCCTCATGTTTTTCCTTTCTATGCTAAAACAAAATTGGAGTTGTAGAACAGCAGTGGTAACAACCCATCATAAAAATAGGCTTTGGGCCAACTGGCAACTTACACCACAACTTAAAATTATATTTCTAACCTGGATCCTTTCAATTAGTTATTGAGTAAAATCTTCACTGGCTCTGAGATGCAGTCAGTGCTTAGGAAGGAGCAGGGAATTACAACAGTATTGCAAAAAGTGCATGGGTGGGGCACAGGGAGGAAGCAATTTTGCTTAATGCACTGATTATATTCTCATCCACTTCTCAGTAAGCAACCCCCATCACTTTTCCTAGTTAGTCAGCTCCACTTACATCTGTGCTTGGTGTTATTAAGAGTCTATTATGAATGTTATCTCCTCTTAGGCTGCAGAGGATCAAACCTTGAAAGTTCAAGGCGTTCCATCTGCCTTCTATTAATTACCACTTTTTATTCCTTATGATTCTGCTTCCTTCTAAGGGAGGCTTTTATATTAGTTCTAAAGGACAACTTCCTACAGTAAGATATGTAAGCATAAGGCGTGTATTTGATCTTTTCATGACCTTTTCTAGTAATAATATGTAAGACGTAATGCTACCTTCAAAAAGCAAAGTGTATCTTCACGATATCAGGGAAGATTAAATATTGCAGTGCAAAATGTGTAGTTCCTTTAAAAGTATGTAAATACTGTTCATAGAACTTAAGAAATTTAGACAAAGATCTGGAGGGGGCTGGGGAGGTATAAAGGAAACCTTATAAGTTTTGGGGGGAAAAAAAACTAAATTTTTTTTTTTGAAATTGCTTGCAAGACTAGCATAAAGTGGAAAGCCTGGGTAAACAAATTCATGTCTGTACTAAGAGATGATGTGCTACTTCCTGTGACTTATAACAGTTTTAAATAGGTGTCTTTACCAATAAAATCTAACAGTAATGATATTAGTAATGCTAATAAGTTTAGTAGAGATACAAAAACTGTACTTCTATAGTGTTCTGCCAAAAAATACGTGTATTTTTACATATTATCCACATCTCTCCCATAAGAAAATCCAAGCAAGGGAAGCGTTTTGCTTAGCAGGCTTAATGCCACTCACAGGGTCTTCTGGATCACAGTCCAGGCTGCTCTGTAAATCATCCCTAGCTTCTCTGTGTTACCTGTCCACATCTAGTTGTTTCATTTCATTTACTGACAACTTGGCTGACATTAAGCAGTATATGGTATATAGTGAGATAACCGTGGGCTCACTAAAGATTTGAAAGCCACCTGCAGAAAGCTGAGGGATATGTCCACACTGTGGCTTTGCTGGTGTACTCAAAAGTATATGAGTGATGCTTCAGAACTAGGTTAAAACTGGTTAAAATGTCTGGTTGCAGGAGCACCACAATCAGGCTAGAAAACCTGGTCTGAATGGACAAGCACATTCCCTAGCAATTATCATCTGAATTTCTGTGCTTTGGCAGGCTTACAGCTGCTACTCCTGCTCAGATTTTTTTTTTTTAACTCCAGTCGCACGAGTGTTATAGATGCAGCTAGGTTTAAATGAAGAGTAGACTTAAGTGTGGTAATGCTCCTGCATGTCTGTTCTTCCTTGCTCTTTCTCTTTGCACCCAATTTCTGTCTCTTTCCAGCCATCAATCTAATGGATGAATTGAAAAGTCAGTGCAATGAGCCAGCAGGAAGGGTATGCCTTCTTAGAAGCGGGTGTGGACTTGAGTTTTCTGAACAGGCAAATCTTCATATGCATAGGAAAGGAGGAGAGTGCCTTCAAAAGAGGAAATCTCTAGGTACCACTTGTATTCTACTGCACTACTTCTAATCCCACCCTGCAATGTGTTAAGCCCTCAGAAAGCCAAATATTACCCTGCTCTGATTTGTGTCTAGCTTCTCTTCAGGCTATTGAACAGAAAAATGCAGAAAATCTAGAGATGATAGAATATGCATCTCCTAGCCTCAGCACTCTGAGCTTCCTCTGGAAATAAACTAGGGAGAGCCGTCTTGGTGAACAGACCCACAGCACAATAGTTGTGACTTCTGATCACTGCTGAAGGATATAGATCTAATTAGGATGTAGTCTTAATTAGGATGCATTGGAAAAGTTGACCATATGGTGATAGAAGATGGATAAATTGTGACAAAAAAACCCTTCTCGCCTAGTATAAGAAAAAATACTTTTTTTTTTTTTAAAGAACCTTTAGGGATTCCTGGCTGCCAAAGACCTTTTTGATTAGAAACCTTAAGGAAGTACCATATTTTAAAGCTGAGGACACACAGTACTTGGGAACACAGTGGCCTATGCTTGACCTGAAATAGATGTGCTCTGTAACAAAGCAAAGCTGAGGAAATTTTAGAAACCTTTGTTTTTGTTTTGTTTCTAAGAGATGCTGTAACTGGCTGCACTTAATAAATACGTGACTTGGAACCACTCCAGGGAGAATCATGATAGGCCTGCCTCCACTGTCCCCACACACACACATTTCAAACAAAAATATTTTAAAGGGACCACCATTTTGTAATACTTAACTTTCAGTTATGTTGCACCTGCTACTCCACTTCATCTTTTAATGTGAATTGTCTCCTTTGGAAAGTCGTAACTCATGTAGAAGTATATTCAAGTTCACCAATATTGCTTTGCTTTTCTTAAAGGAGCAACACCAGTGCACTATGAAGCCTTGATTAATGTCAAGATTAATACCCAGGGATTCTTAGAAATGGTTTCTTTTTTTTTTTTTTTACCTCATTTAGGATGAGCACTGTATTTCTTAGGACACAGCTGTAACTAGTCAATAAAAAATAATAAGTAGAAAGATGCAGAGAGGAATTACAGTATTTCCCATCTGCCATTAGAGAGCTAGAAGCAGCTTCTTACAGACTTGCTTTGTCCCAGCAGCTGCCTGCTGGCTGTTAGCCTTGCAAACACCCTGTTACAGAAAGCGTGGGGAACTGTCCTGAGACTGAGTTAATCTACCGCACTTATTGAACTGCTCTAGGAAATGCACTGTGGAGGCTATTGGAGTGGAAACCCCCACAAAGATTATGTTGGATCTTCTGCTTGGTGGTCTTGACCTCAAAGGACAGAAAAGAGCAATGCAAGTGGTACCCAGGCTTTGGATTTTGTATCATTCTCAGTATATTCGAGGTACAGGCATAATTTTTCTGGTTCTAAAGATGGTGCTGAATCAGGGCAAGCCTTAGGACGTGTGGTGGTTTTACCCAGCTAAACAGCCGACCTCCACCACAACCGCTTGCTCACTCCCCCTCCTCAAAGAAACGGGGAGAAAATATGATGGACCAGGGCTTAAGGGTTGAGATAAGGACCAGCAGGTTACTCACTAATTATCGTCACGGGCAAAACAGACTCAACATAGGGAGATTAATATAATTTATTACTATAACTAGCGAACTAGAGCAGTGAGAAACTAAAAGCAAACTAAAAACACCTTCCCCCCATCCACCCTCTTCTACCTCCTCCCCCCGAGCGGCGCAGGGGAATGGGGAATGGGGGCTGCGGTCAGCCCATATCGCTGCGTCTCTGCCGCTCCTTCATGGTCGCTCTCTGTTCCCCTGCTCCAACGTGGGGTCCCTCCCACGGGATGCCGTCCTTCCCGAACGGGTCCTGCGTGGGCTTCCCACAGGCTGCAGCTCTTCAAGAGCTGCTCCAATATGGGTCCGTACCACGGGGTCCATCCTTCAGGAGCAAACTGCTCCAGCACGGGTCCCCCACGGGTGGCAGCTCCCACCGGATCACCTGCTCCTGCGTGGGCTCCTCTCCACGGGCTACAGGTCCGGCCCGGAGCCTGCTCCTGCGGGGGCTCTCCATGGGCTGCAGCCTCCTTCAGGCCAGATCCACCTGCTCCTCCGTGGGCTCCTCTATGGGCTGCAGTGTGGAGATCTGCTCCGTGTGGTGCCCCATGGGCTGCAGGGGGACAGCCTGCTCCACCATGGTCCTCACCACAGGCCGCAGGGGAACTTCTGCTCCGGCGCCTGGAGCACCTCCTGCCCTCCTTCTTCACTGACCTTGGTGTCTGCAGGACTGTTCCTCACTCCTCTCACTCCCAGCTGCTGTTGCGCAGCAGTTTTTCCCCCTTCTTAAATCTGCTCTCACAGAGGCGCAAACAACACTGCTCATTGGTTCAGGTCTGGCCCGCGGTGCGTCCCTTTTGGAGCCGGCTGGAGCTGGCTCTGATCTGACATGGGGCAGCTTCTGGAATCTTCTCACAGAAGCCACCCCTGTGGCCCCCCTGCTACCAAACCTTTACCACGTAAACCCAATACAGGACGTTGGTTAAGTTAGACCTCATAGACTGTGTGTGAAAGAATGGTCTTTTAATCAGATTAATTTTACAAATAAGTAAAATAGGGCTTAAAATCAGGTGACAAGCTCCATCAGTATGCCCCAGATCCCCATGTAATGGCTGTGATACACGCAAACCTAATTGCTGAAATGTTGCAAGCAAGTACCCAGGCACTTGCAAGTGTCTGGTATGATTTGCTTGCTTTTTATTTTTGTTTTTGCCCTCTTCCATCCTGTTAACTTTTATTGGGTATTTAATCCAACTACAAAAAGCAGTCATTTCTAATAGTTCACAATATGTTTTGGGATATTTTGTGCACGTATCCAGTACTTGTACACAGTGAAGACAAATATACCAGTAAACTTTATAAAATAGTCATTAGCGGTCCTTCTGCATTACTAACAACACTTTATTGCTTTTTATTACTTTTTTAAATTAATTTGCTCTACTTTTAGACTTACTGGACCAATGATTGGAACTGTCATTTTCCTTCATTTTGATAGCTGATTTCACTTCGTTGATTCTCCTGAACTATTACAATGCTTATTGGTTTTGTTTTTCATCCCCCTAATGACACATTTAATGGAAAAAACAGTATATCTTGAGCATTCATATTTTGAAAAAGCATCCTCCCTGTTTATTTTCTTCTAAAACATTTGTAAGCATGACTGAGCTACTTGAGAGTTTCCTTCTGTAATAAATGAAAAGGGGTTTGGGAGGAAGAACAGATAAAGACAGAACCAAATTCATCTCTGTGTAGCTCATTCACTTCCCTGAGGTTACTTCAGGGATGATGATGTCCCCAGAAAATCTTAGGTTCAAGAATTTTAGTTAATATATTCTATATAAACCTGTGTTAGTTTTGCTTCAGATATTTGTATTAATGAAATTATGTTGCATTTATTATAGACTAACATTCAGCGTGTTTGTTTAACCACTTGATTATTCATCTTGATGCCAGACATGTTTTTAAAAATCCTTTCTACTGTCGTCGCTTGAACTCTAGCCAAGAACAGACAGTATCAGTGATTTGACTAAAGTCTCTGAGAGTCCTTCAGAGGTTTCTTTTCTCTTGCCAAAAATGGCGAAAATATATGATGACAATAATTCAAAAGCTATGATGTAGGTATCTTAGACAAACATTTCATTTGTAATGCAGACAGGCTAACTGATGCAGTTAGTCTTGTCTGGGTACATGAGCTGTTACTTGTGTTTGGGCTTTCTGTAACAGTGCGTATACAACCTTGTCTTTTCTTTGTCCTTTTTTCCTGCATTTTGTCTTTGCCTTCCAGCAGCCTTCACTTGTATTATACTGACAGATCCATTTCTTATTTAAAATATATGTGAATTAATGAAGAATGTGAGGAAGAAAATGTCAGTTTCTGGAGATTGTGCCACGAATGTATATGCATGCATATACCATGAGGGTAGGTTATCCATAGAGTGTGGGCACAGATAACTTCCAGCTGTGGTTAGTTGTGTGAGATAGCGTGGAGTCCTGACCTGGTATTAGCAGTCTGCTTTGAATGCAGAAGTTAGCAGGTACTTGATAATTACAGTTTGTGTTGCACATTAGATTGCTTTGAAGTCTTCCTGTTTTCCTCAACATCCTCACCTGAGTTTAAAGGGCTTCTGCTAAGGGGTAAATTCATTTGTACAATTCACTTTCATTTTTCATTGGCAAACGCGAGATGCACCTAACTCAGAAAACAAGTAGGTATATAATGATGAGGGGTCCTGTCATTACTGCCTTTGCCAGGCACACAATCCAGAGCTGAATTCATCTGCCATACAAGGGGCTTTTACAGGAATATAGGTCCTGTGTTCAGCAGTTTTACTTAAGTTTATTTAAAATGTATTGTGAATCATGGCTGGCTTGACTGAGTCGAGTATTTTATCCCATACTTTTCCTCACGCCTCTGTTCTCCTACAGGACTCCCCTGTTAAGAAAGAAATACAATAATCTTTTGTCCCAAACACGCTTCTTGTACTTAGTGAAGTGCAAGAAAATGGGGCTTTTTGTGTTTTTCTTATGTGCTGGAGAAGTTGTTTTTTCTAGGAGCAAATTAAACTTTACAAGAAGAGGAGATTGCTGCTTCTGGTAATGGATTTGTAGTTTATGGAGAGGAGTTGGTTAATGGAAATGATCCATCTCAGCTCCATCAGCCTTCCCATTAAGAAAAATTTTTATTAAATGCTTGTAATGTTGATTGATAGTAAATATTGGGTCTCTGTTCAGTGATTTTGATGTGAGGCTGCAGCATGGGTTTTCTCCATGCAGCACACAATTAACAAGAGAACTCGAGCTCCTGCTTAATTATTTTTACCCTGTCAGCCTGATTCACCACACCAAACTTCGAATTACATTGCCGCTCTGAAATTTTAGTTAAAATAAAAAGCTCCTGTTTGAAATATTTCAAATGAGCTCTTAAACATGAATATGCCCTTTTTGTACCACTGATTTTTCCTTTTACTTAAAGGGACAAAAGCAAGTGATGGGGCAAAGGCTTCAAAAAGAGAGGTTCCCCTTCCTCTTCCCACTTGAAATTCATAGCTGCTGTCAGTGCTGTCTGGAAGATGACAGAGCTGATCTCAGATGCCTAACCGTCCTGTAGTTTAAGAAAGAGAGGATGCTAAGGGAAACAAGGTGGAGAGCACTGTGCTTTAACCAGGCCTTCAGAACACTTTGGCCTGTTCCTTAGGAAGATGAGATATCTAAGGTCTATTCTTTTGAATCATGAGTGCTGTACAGGCTGTGCAGAGCACACTGTTGGGTGAGATCAGAGGGTTGGTTTTTTTTTTTTTTTAAGATTCTAGTGTATTAATTGACAAAGTCTGTAGTTCTTTCATATGTGCATTTGAAACAAGGAGAACAGAGTGTGATTCGTATTGACATTCTAGTTACTCTGTTTACTCCATAACTGTTTGTGGGGGAATAACAACTATGAAGTCTGGTGCAGTTGTAGATTTGCCAGATAATTATTAGAGACTAATTTGTTGACTGGGAGGAAAAAAAAAAAATGCTTTTCTAGGAAAGAGAATAGTTGTTAGACTTGAAACTTCTCTCAGGAAAACAATAACTGTTTTAAACTTCAAATTTTTGAAAACATTTCAATAGTCAATATTTAAATGTGTCTAGTTTTATATTCATAAAATATTTTCATGTATTCAGTGGTTCATACTGAATCATTTCAAACTATAAGCTACTCCTAGATATGTTTAAGCAGATTGAATGTAAATGATACTGAACAATTTTATTTTTATATTGTTTGCTTTTTTTTCAAAATTTAACTTTTGTTCTGAGTTGATTATAGGCATATTCCTCCCCTCCCCCTCCACGTTCAGCTTTCCTGAGGTAAGAATAGTAATTTACAGGCAATCCAGTTTACTAGTTTTTTGAGAAGGTCACTGTGTGAGGCCATCCATTTGAAAAATCTTGCTCATAAGTACGTATACATAGGCAGCAAGTTACTAGTAGAGCTCATCATGAAATGAGAAGAGATTAATCCCAGTAACTAAATTTATGGCAACTGTTCTCCAGTAGCAAATTGCAGTGTTCTTCAGCAGCCCACAGAGTTGGCTGGAAAAATGAAGAACTGCTCTTGAGGAAAAAATTACTTGACAACGATACAAGCAAATAACTCTGTGATTGGTGAATAGTAAGAATTAGAAATGAATTAAAATGTTGAAGACTTCAAGGCAACTACTTGTTTTCCAAGGGCCTTCTGTATAGACTATCACCCTACTGACCTGTTCTATGGCAGGAAAAATGAGTGATCATTTGCAATAAAATATGGTGAAAATACCTGCAACCTGACTGTTCAATTTCACTCAGCCTTCTCGGTAAGACTGTGCTTTCATGCTACATTAATTCTGAACTTAATTGAATGCTGTCATCTGTGTGCCATTTCACTGCAGGGATTTAGTCTGAAAAAAAGAAGAGCTTTAGTTGATGGAGTGAGGGAATGTGTTGGCAATTCCTTCTTGAAATGAGGAAGTATGCTACTTTAACAAGTATGCCCACATGTTACCTGATCAGACTAATTGTGAAAGTTGAAGTAAATCCAGCTCAATAATGTTTTCTTGCTAATTCAGGTATGCTATCAAACTCTCTAAGTATGAACATATGTTATATGTAAAAACCATTTGAAAGGCACGTTTCTCTGAATTTCCAGGTGCTGCTATATCTATCTTCATATTCTGATTGCAGGAATCAAGTTGTTGCTAATAGAATTTTTGCTCTCATTTAAATGAGAAAAAAAAGTTCCTAGCGCTATTGGCTGTAGATGCAAGCATGCTTTGTGAGCTAATTAAAGCTCTGACAACACAACACACATATCAAACATGAGCTTTTTTGGGGCCTGAGTTTCTGTGGTTTTTGTTTTTAATTCTTGTAGTTTATTTACTTTCTTGATCCCGAGAATTTTTAACCTATATATACATGTGTATATTCTTTTTGAGTGTTGGGAAGATTTCACGGTAACTTTAGACAGTGGTTCCTAAACAGTTTGGTTTGAAGGCTGCTGTGGAGCTTGATGCAGAGATGGTTCCTTCATACCTGGTATGCTCAGTCACCGAGGGGAGCTCTCTGTTCACACGATATGACCTATGAACTCACGTCACGGAAATAAGAAGCATTTTATTAGCTTAGCAGGTGCAAATATATGTTTGTCTGTGAAGTGTGGCACTGTTGCTTCTGTGCTACAGTACTGCTCTAAAAGGAGTTACTTAAATCATGCTGGAGTTGCAGGGAGATTTGCCTTGGACAATACAGGAGGGACAGCTGTCACCCTAACTTGCCCACCTGGAAAACCAGGATGTTCAGCATGTTATGAGGACCAACATGTTGATAAATAAGGACTTATTGCTGTTGTCTTATTTTTTTAGTGTTGTGTTCTCACCTGCTGCATATGCATGTAAATAAAAACAGAGCATGGGAGGACAGTTGATCAAACTGTATACATGCTGGGGTCCTGCTGACGCTGGGAGCCAGCATTTGGCTCCAGTTTGAATGACTTCTCTTGGATGAACTGGTGACCTGAAGAGCATGGAGCAGATATATACAGTTTTCCAGTCAATACTGTTTACCTGCCATTTCAGCACTTTTCCAGCTGAAGTCAGTATGGGGCTGTCAGCATTCTGTGTGTGTTTACTTTGATACTAGAGAACAGATGCCTGTGGAAAAATGTGTATGACAATAGATTCTGTGGCTCATCTCTTTGACCCGTTATAATCTTGCAGAAACAAACAAACTTCTGAGAACACTGGATGTGTGAGATGTGGTAATGTACTCTGAGGGTGCTGGGAGTGGAGTAGAGCCCTGACTCCTTTTTCTTTTAGCAATAGAAGATAACACACCGTCCGTGTAGGATGTAGCTGCTGTAATGCAGGGGAATCCAGTTGTGCTGACAAGTAAGTGCATAACTAACCAGAATGCAGGGCCCCAGTCCAGAAACATCAACTGTCGACATCATAGGAACATCTTGCTCTTCTTAGCTCAGTAGTCACGGGGTGTTTTTAACAATAACTAAATCAATTCCTTTTGGCAATAGTCTCACACTTGCTAGGGTACAGAGATCATCGCTAATGCAAAGATGCCTTTTTAACAATAACTTTAAGTAAAATTATCCAATGATGAAGTTTATCTATTCCTTAGTTTATTATTGTTTTATAGGATGGGCCTCCTAACCATGATTTAATTTGTATTATATCTCACAACTGGAGCTATAAAATATTTTCACTGAAGTACCTGTGTTTAATGTGCTCACTCTAGTGTATGAGGCTGGAAGTTCTTAAGTTTTGTTCTGAACAAGTACAAAATATACTCATGTGTTTTCACAGGCAGATTCACTAATGAATGTGTATACATTCCCCCCCCCTCCCCCGCCGAGCTTGTTGACTAATTATAACCACTGTAGTTGAAGTCATCCTTTGTTCCTTGTAACCATGATCTTGGATAAAGCCACTTGACACTGGTCTTCTCTGAGTTGTATTCATTTATTAAGTAACTATTCTATTGTGAACTCTGTACTTCATTAAGTGTTGACTTCATGATCACCTGGATTTGAATTAACCAGTTAACTTTTTTGTTTAGGGCTTCCATTAGTATATGCTCTATATGTATACCTGGAGAAGATTGTATGTATATCATAATGCATTTAATTGTATATTCTTTATTTATGGATACTATTGTTAAAGCAACCGAGAACAAGCTTGGCAATACAAACATTCTTGAAATATTTTATTTTATATGGACTTTCACTTTTGTACAATATCAATGACATTTTCTTATATAATTGTAAATGCAAATTACTATTAAAGTCACAATTTTTCTGGAATCTATTTAGGCTTGCACTACTAGTATCCAGTATTTGGTGTATATCCTGCTCTGTTTCTCTCCCAGTCTATTGTTGTCCCTGACACTAGCTGCTATATATTTTTTTGTGCCGAATTTTCAGCCCAAACTTTCCAGTGCTGAGTGATATTTGTGGTCTCTTATGCTAATAAGGAAAGACTTAGTGATCATCCAAGTACGGCGTTTGAGTTCAGAATCCTTTGTTTTGTTCCTGTCTGTATTTATTCCAAGCTCTTTCCATTTGCTTGAAATAAAACCGCCAGTGACATTATTTCTCAGCCTTCTGTGGAGACAGACCTTAACTCCAAAGACTTGGAACATGTCACCTTCGCTGGAGTCCAGCCTGAAATCAATCTTAGTGACAAAAGCTGAGTTTCTGTCTGCGAGTTTCATTTTGCACTGAGCAGAATTTACAAAGAGGGTAGATGAAAATTCGTCATGGTGGAGCAGAGTTTTGTTCCAGAAAGAACAGAATTATTCCTCAGTTTCCATTCCAGCTAGTATTTTCAGCAGAAAAGTAACTGTCTGTCTCACTTATGTGAATAATATCTCCCAGAATAGATTCTGCCAGCCCTTTTTAGGCATTGCAAGTTTTATAGGCTTGGAATAGGTAATTTTTCCTTTCATTTGCACTCAGCAGAGCAGAAAATGCTGTAAAGCCATTGAATTAATAGGTTATATAGCAGCCCTAGTAGGCTTCTTAAACTGTTCTCATCCATGGTCATTGAGCGTTGCCCACTTTCTGGCTTCTATACACCCATGGGACATATGCTTTCATCCAAGATCTTGTAACATGGAATCCTTAACTCATAAGATCCAAGAAGGATGACTTAGGATAATTCTGTTCTTTGAGGGCATTCTTTTTCAGTCCCAGAATACAAGCACCTGTGCTGTAATAAAAAGAGTTTAGTGAGTTGAGAAAAAGGGCAAACGAGGTTATGCATAGTGTCATGTGAGCAGTAGATCTTGGAAGAAGCAGAGCTACAACCATTGTTGTAAAATAGGAACAGAAGAGGTTTTGGACACTGATGGACAACTTCAGTGGAGCTGAAACGTTGGTCAGTCTCCCAAACTGTAAACCCACCTTCCAGCAAAGTTTGTGTTTTACTTCTCAACCACTTCCTTATTGCATNACCACTTCCTTATTGCATTGTAGAGCCATGGTGACAGTGCAGTGTGACTAATGTGGATACCTGCAGCCAAGCATCTTTATCAATATCAGCACAGATTATTCGTTTTATCTAAACACAAACTTTCTTCCATGAGAGGCCTTGCTTGGGTGTGTTATTTTTTTTATTTTTATTTTTCCTCCGGTTGAAATCTCTGCTGTAAGTCACTGCTTCTCCAGGAAGAGTCTGGGGATGCGGTGGGTTTGACTAGCTGAAAGTGGGGAACAATGTGAAGTTCTGGTGATCCAGTGAATTACAAGGCTAAGGTGAAATGTTGTCCGTAGTCCCCATATAGCAGAGAGTCAACTTCTAGCAAACCTGAGTACTGTCTGGTATTTGCTTCTAATGTTGAATAGTTTATGTGCCCAGGGAGGTGATTTTCTTTTTTATAACAAAAAGAAAAATAAAATACTTCTTGATAAATAATTCTTGATGCAGAAGTGCACTATTGCAAGCTTTTTTTTTTTTTAACTGAGGGAGGTAGACAGAAGGCTTTGCAAATTTTGGCACCTGGGGTAGTAGAGCTACAAGCCCTGTTCTTGTCTTCCTTGCTATGAAGAATGTGAAGCAGGTATTCCCTGGTTTCCTTCGCTTCTCTTCAGTTCCAGCATTCTCAGCTTTTCTGATTATAGCTGGGAATGCAGTTGTTATATATGTGATATGTAGATATGTACTTATTATGTTGAAGGAGAAACATGCTATTTAGTCTAATATTTCAATTGCCTTTCAGTTACATATCTCATCAAAAAATCATAGTTTTGGGCCAAAGCTCTACTGTATTAGAAGAGGTGGAGCGAACAGTATCGTCCTGAAGAACAGATGACATAAGTAAGAGGGTACGAGTGGTGAGATAGGGCTGGGGGAATACAGGTACACCATAAAGCATTATTGGTTAACAGCACAGGCTGCAGTCTCATTTACACTGCCTTAAGGCAAGACTGCCTGGCTGCTCAGTTAACAAGCTGAAGACTATCCACGAGAGCCTGGGGGAACCAGCATGTTGGAGAGATTGCTTTAAGGACAAATAGGTGGATAGGAGACAGAGCACATTTGGAGAAAAGCACCACTTGAGACTCTTTTCAGATAAGTGTCAGTCTAAACAATACTTTTCCTGTAGGAGAATGGACTTCACTTAAACTTGGGTAAGAGAATTTTGTAATAAATGTCTGTGGATAGTTGAGTCTCTTTTCGTATTTCTCTTCTTAAAATAGCTTTAGGATTATATGTCTTATTCATACACAGAATACACATCATACACCGAATTGTAGAGTTTTTACAAATGGGGTGACATGAAAAGTCTCAGGTTGTCCATGTACCAGCATCTCCTTTTCAAAGTTTAAGGAATTAAATGGTGATAGTCTACACTTTGTTTTAGATATTACAATATAAGTAATTACACAGAATTTCTGGTAGGTTCTTGCTTGACTACTGGTGCAATACAGTGACAGATAACTTTCTCAGTTAAGATTGGTTATTTTAAAAGTCTTCTGTACTGTGAATTGCACAGTTCTGATACACGCTTGTATTTTTCATATGGTATTACAGACATGCTGAAGTGGGCATTATCACAGGAAACCATCACCACACGCTGATGCCTTCTTCCCCTTCACCCTTACCTCTTTGAGTGATATGAATTGGTTTATTTGTTTAGGTATTTGTTTCTAGAATAACTTCTCATAGCTGAGCTTGCTGTGCATCTTCACAATGCTGAAAAGAGAAAGAGCTATCTTATATGTCTGTACTTGACTTCTTTACTTCCTTAAACAGAAGGATTAGTCACAATAAATATTTCTTGCATCTGTTTCTTTACAGTCTGAATAATATTCATTCCCTTCAGTCTTGCTGAAGTTTACCAGCATTCAGTCCTATTCATTATATTCATTAGAGAAACGTGTATATTGGATAGGGACAGCTATAATGCTGCCTCTGTAACACAATCTAATGACTAATCCTATGGCTGGGATTGTTCTGGGTCATGTATTTTTGCACAAATATTGCTTTAAGGCATGAAGAGCTTCGCTACAAAGGTATTAGGTGTGTAGCTTTCCATGTAAAATTGTCTCTTGCCAGTTCTTACCGCACGAATTGTTAAACAAGCTGTCTTCAGAAACAGTCCTGGAAAACAAATGAATAAAATGTTAAAACAAGCAAGCCCCAACCCCTGCTTCCTGAAGAGTTTTTAGAGGGTGGAATTGGTAGTAACTGTTTAAATCTACTAGAAGATTAATCTCTTCTGTTTTCTGTAGCAAAAGGGGTCAGGTACTGTGAGATGAACAGTATTTCCAGATCTCATGTAGGTGCCTGTAGATAACACAGGAGGGATAATCTAGAGACATAGAAGTTAACGGCTTTAAAATACTTATATTATAGAACTCTTTATTCCATTTTCTACACAGACTGAAATAAAAAGCATTCAACTACCTTGCTGCTTATAAATGTATCCTATTGCTTTAATCTCATTTTGCTATGGGAAGGCTCAGATGAAACTTCTTTGGAGGAGGAGGAGAAGGCTGCAGAATCATGGCTGACTAGGCATCACTGATAAATTGGCTCTTGGGAGCTGAGAAGAAGAGGAGGACTTAGACCCTATGTGGATTAATATTATTCTAATGGGCTGAAGGTCAGAAGCTGTATATAGCAGTAATTAAAATATTATGTTACAATACTGAGAATGGCGATCTGTTTTTCTAATCAATAAACAGTGTCAAACAGCTGACGAGCTGCAAGTTACAATTCCCCAGTCACATGTACGGGGCTATTACACTGTAACTGCACAGTTAATCAATTTACTAACATCTGTGAAATGTCTCTTCTGTTAGATGCTGGGAGATTTTTTTTTCCTCTGTTGGATAAATTCCTGAGTAGGACTGAATGCTGGTAAACTTCAGCAAGGCTTTGAAAAGTACTAATTGTTTCTGTTCTCAGCAGTTTGAAATTGGAGTTGAACAATTGTGCAGTTTTCTCAAGACCAGCGTTGCATGGGAGGGATCTGGATTTTTCCAGGAAAGGCACACACCAGTCTAGGGAAGGAGGAGAGGGAAGTTATATTGTTCAAATGACTTCTTGGCCTCCCTGCTCTGCATTGGGGTACAGCCAAGCAAAAGCATCAATTGCATCGTGGCATATTACTCAGGAACAAAGCACTGTGGCTCAGCAATCAATGTTTTTAAAATACTTTGCTGAAGGGATTCATCTTCCAATACACCCCTTTAAATATACCAAAGAAAAATCCTCCATAGATTCATTTACTAAGATATTTATGCTGTAGCAGCTGACTTGTTCAAAGAGACATTTATATTCTGTAGTTGAATTATCTGAAGCCAGTCAAGATATTTCATGGTAAGAAGTTGGTTCTTGTGGTATAGCTGCTGGCTGGCAGAAGCCTATTAGAGTCAAAGAGCATGAAAATTGGATAGAGATATCTGTTAAGGATGTTGGTGGCTTTGCTTCCCACAAAAAACAGGATGCACAATGGATCTAAAATGGATCAAAAGCAGGAAAAAATCGTGGATAAAATATGAAAAATCAGCAAGGAATTACGTAAAGCAAAAAAAAAAGTATTTACAGAAAAATAAAATATCTTAAATCTGATGGCTTAACTTGCTTTGTAAGTACTGAGATCGGCAGGTTTCTTTAATGTTTTTGGTGAACAGCTGTTCTCCACTGTTGAAGACAAAATATACATTGTGTTGCATCCTATTTGCAGCAGTGGGGTTTAACCCCCTCCTGAGCAAACACCTAGTCTGAGGTAAGAGAGCCTGAACTGCAGCAGGCTTTACCACTACTCATCGATATGTGTTTTGGCAATACCAGTAATTGCTTTTAGTGACTGTTGGCTTTACAGAGAGGAAATATTTCAACAGAAAATATCACCTGGCTGAAACTTTGAGGCTTGGGAAATAGATTTTTATAACCAAATTAGAACAAAGAGTTTTTTAGATCATTTTGCAATTAGCTCAGTACCATATTGTCCTTGCATGCTATTGTTTTTGATTTTGTATAGACTCATGAGAACATCCAGTATTACATTTTAATTAAATTAGCAAATATACGATATTGATGTTGAAAGTAGCTCAACAGCAGCAAGCTATCTGTGAACATTTTGGGCAGAAACTAAGCACAATACCCTCTGGAGTCACAGTGCTACTGTCTCATGGCTGGCATCAAAAGCCCTTTCTTATAGTCTGGGTACACTGGATGGGGCTAAAAATCATAATCCAGTTCAGATAACTAACTGTAATGTGAGTACACTTGAAAAGCCAAATCGTTAAGATAACACAGTATCTGAGGGCATATTTGTTTTTAAAAAGTGGATGCCACTTCAAAGTTGATAGACTGTTTTGAAATACATCTTTTAAACACATCTGAGCTGTATTTATCCTGTTTTTTACGTTTTCCTGCCCTACATGTTAGGACAGAGTAGAGTGGATGTTGTAGTTGACAATATCCCTGATTTGCTGTTTGGAAGAGGTGCACTTAGCTTTGTCATCTTCTGACAGTTGTAGCACTTCATCAGATGAAGGCAAACTGAAATAAAAAGACGAGGAGATTGCAGGCTGATGCAGAAGGTAGAGGTGGGAGTTCATTCCTTCAAACTTTCTTTACCACCTTGGAAAGTCGTTTAGGCCTGATGCTTTAAAGAACTAAAAGCCTGAACCCCTGTGACTTTAGTATTCAGTGGTCCTTACACTCCTAAATACTTTCAGTCTTGGACTTCAGTCTCTCCTTGCTTTTGTTCCTCACCTTATCTTAATGGGTGGTTGTTGAACGCTCAAAGGACCCTGAGGCACTAGGACAGGGAAAAGATGCTAGTGATATAAGAAAGTTAACCTCACTTACCGTCTGCTGTCCCATCATTAATTGCAAGTGACAGAGCTTTATTTTTTTCATTTTGTGGGTATCTTCTATCTATATAGATTGTTGTATGTGTATTGTGATTTTCAGAGTTCTTTTGCACTTCAGGGAGCAGTGTACTGTATACCTTTAAAACAATTCCTAGAATAATTTGATTTCCATCAAGCTATATTTATATTAGGGTTTAATTTATGGATGCTTGAAATCTATTTTGATACATTTCTGTAGACATTCACAAGAAAAAAAAATTGATGGTGGTCTTTTAAGATTCAATCAGAGAAGCTTCAAAATGAATGGAAATCTTGTCTTTTAGTGGATCTCCAGTACTCCTTAGGTGGTTATAAAAGAGGATATTAGGAAGGTGGCATGGATGCTGGAAACTGTCTTAATATAATGAAATCTTGTTTTGAATTGTTGGAATTGTTGTTGCTTTTTTTTTTTTAAATGGGAAAATATTGGTGTTTCATCGATCCATCTTATGCGAAAGACGATATATTGAGGTAAAGCAGTGTTGCAAGGTCTTTGTACGTTTTCTTTGGAATAGTGTGTATGTGCCAGTTAATCAAGGTTGGCTTCAAGAAGCAGAAGTGAAATCTGTCAGAGGCAGTATTTATGAATGGACTTGCACTCTGCTGTAATTGAAATTAATGTTGAGTCATCTTTTCCAGTAACTTCACGAGCAGGCAAATTTGAGTTGACAGAGGGACAAAGGCCTGAATGTAGGCTCTCTAAGAGAGAGCTCAAAATGTGGCCAGGGCTATAAATTACTTCCTAAAATGATAATGTGAATGCTAATTGATCTAGAGACACTCCTGGAAGTCATGTAGCAAAAGCACATCTTAATTTTTATCGGGAACTGCTATTTGCAGAGAGTGAGACAATGAGAGCAAGTAGAAAAATTAGGGATGTTTTTTTGTACCTTTAAGGTGTACTTCCCATGGAAGCATACAGCATCTGTTACCTTTATACAAAAGGTTAGTTATGATTGAATGTTATCTGCACTAGGTTTTATGATGTATGATCTACATTTTCTTGTGAAGTTGACTTACTAATTCACAGTATTTAGTCGTGTTTGGTGAGATCTATTTGCAGTAGATCTCGACAAAACATCTGTGCTCCATTGGGACAAAACAGATCATAGAGGATTAGGAAACACATCGGAGTGGAGCATGAAACATTTTGGCCATAGAAATAGTTCACAGGAGAAGAAGGATTAATTTGGATGCATTTTATTTTTTTAAAGTCTCCATATTCTGCAAATATATATTCAGAGCTTAATTTGGGGCATATTAATCTAAATTAATAATGTGAAGACCCTGGGACAGCTTTCTGCTCTAGGTGGTACAGTACTGAACATTATACGGAACTGAGAGTTATAAATAAAAAAAGCCTGCTTAAAACAAGGAGAAAATGAGAAACCTGCTGGAAAATTAACTATAAAGAGCCTTGATTTTTTTTTTTGGTTTTTTTTGATCCATTTAATGGTAAAAAAAGCCAACAGAAATTTCTTGCAACTAAGTAATCTTGTGTGGTTAATTCAAGTTAACTTTTAGTGGTTGACAAACTGATTTCTATTAAGAAATAACAATAATGCTACAGAATTACCTTTTTCTAACCTCTGAGACATGGAGTAAACTAAATTTTTATTTGTTAAGGCATTGGTATGAAGTATACTGGTAAATGGACACCAGTCAAATAAATATAATCATTCTGAAGGATCTTAAAGTTCACTTTTGCTTTTCATTTCTTTTTTTTTTTTTGGTCAGCTGGTGTTTATTGTCAGTGAGGTCTCTGGATTTGTTTGGAGTTTTCAGAGAAATACTTCTTGTTACTTTCAATTTTATTGAATGTCTCTTTGTTGTGAGCATTCCTGAATTAATGCTATGAAACACATAGTCCAGGTAACTGCAAATATTAGCCTAAAGCATGCCAGAAAGCTGTTAGAGCAGCAAGAGGATGTAGCATTAGGAAAGCACAATAGTAGTTTTCCATTCTATAAAGCCTAGTATTCCAGTCTGATTTTCTTATTTATAATATTGTGTACTTTGATTTTTGATTATCTTTATTTACCGGAGAAAGGTTTTCAATGAGATATTGGCCTGTTATATCTCTCTCCTTGCCATTAAATTAATGCAGAAACCAGCAAGGTACTTGGAAGGGCAGGAGCGCTGGTGTCCTCCTCTCCGTTCTGGCAGCTGGGCATGTGTCAACGCTGCGTTTTGTCTGCTGTTTGCCTAGTTGCCTCTTCTTAGTTCTTCTGAGCTTCTTGAGGATTTTCTGATTTAAACTGTGTCCTCTGCTTACTTCTGTGATCCACAGTCAAGTATCACCATTGTTCCTACGCTGAGAATTAACCACGTATTTCCCCCTTGGTTTTCTGCCTCTGGTAGCTGTCCACTACCAGTATCCTCTTACTACTTTAGAATCTTTAGAATCTCTTGCATCTTTAGAGTGCTTTTTGATGACTCATCCTCTATCCATTGTTCTTAGTATGCTGTACAGGTTTTGGAAGTACACTGTTTCTTTTGCTGGCTGACGTTTCTCTCTACTTTCTGACCTTAATTGGTGATGTCCTCCCCTAGCAGAAGACCATCTGGATCTTCCCAGGCTGCAGAAGTGTCTGATTCGGTATTATACAGGTCTTTTCTGCAGTTTCTGTGAAACTTGGCACTAAGTGGATACGAAATGCAACTGGGCCAAGAGCATTTTGTGTAAGTAAAGTTTATGCCCATCCTGGGAGGTGGTATAGCTAGGCTTACTCTCAGCATATTTTACAGCTTCAGTGAAGAGCCTACCATCAGATGCTATGTAGCGTGGACTAGTCTTAACCCTCTGAATCAAACTGTCTCATCATACTGGGAGTAGTCTGACTAGCCTTGTATTTTTTTCTATTTTTTCCTCTTTAAGTTGAAATGAATCAAAATATCTAATGTGTAATTTTTCAGAGGCTTGACTTTGTCCCTGTAGAAACTGACTTTCTTAAGCTAATACATGGAAAACAATGTGGCAGAATATTATACTGTCATGTCTCTGACAGCTGTTCATATATACGATTATTTCAAAAGCAAAACCATACTTCTTCCTGTAAATTCCTCGAAGGGAATATTTGGTTACAAGAAGTACTATATAGATTTTAGGCTTGTAGTAATTCACTTATTTTTTTTTAACATAGTATATCCAGAAAAAAATAAACAAATAGGGTATTCTACCTTTCCTGTGCCTTGTGCTATTAAATAATTAAAATTAAAAATTAAATTCTATAGCTGAAGTAGGAAGCTCACTTTTCAGCATTAGTAGGAATCATGTCAATGATGGGTAAAAACCTTGCCTTTTGGCTGTGGAATAGACATTTGAGAGACTACTTTCTAAATTAACTAGAAATTTGCTTGTGCACTAATTTCTTGTGAATGCTGGGCAATTTATTGTAGGATTGTTTTAGTTGGCATGTAGGTGTTCATAGAAGAATTCAACCAATACATCAGTGTACTGAAACAGAAGATTTGGGGCATGTTAGGTGTGGCAGGCTTAAAATTTTATAGTGTAAGCCAGGAGCATAAGTGAATAATAACTTTTATATGTGGTGAGTAACAGACACTCCAAACATCCTGTCTGGATGGAGGTGTATTGTGGTTTTTGTTTGTTTGGTTTTTTTTGTGTGTGTGAAGTGTGGTAATTTAGATATTCATATTTTCAAGGCTCACTGTAAATATACATTTGCAGTGACTGTGCAATTTGTGATATGTTCTCTAGGGACAGAATCTGTGTAAACTGCTACTTTGAATAAGTAGCAAGACCTTCCTATGCCTCCTGGATAGCTGAATACAAATATAAATCTGTGATGAGTGATATACTTGGATGTACATTTATCAGTTAAGAACAAACGATTATTCCTTTGCCTACATTATTGTTGTCTATGGCTGTATATCCCCTCATCACATGAGCTGCCTCACACTGCTTGTTTTGGTAGGGCTGCACCATAATTTGATGTTTGCTAAGTTTTTGGCTACCTGTGATGGCACAGTTATCTGCAATTCTCCCTTGGGGCACTAGGCTATCAATGCAAATGCAAAGCACTCCAGAAGCAGAGGATGTGCCAGCCTCAGCTGAGAGCATAATTAGGAACCTTTTTATGTGGTGAAAAGTGCCCTGAGAAATAGTACCAAACTTAAAATTTACATCTGATTGTGCAGCTTTGTATTTGACTTCAGCATTTTCTGAATCCCTTATCAGTAATCCCATGCCAGATCAAGACCCACATTATAAGGGACATGATTTTGAACAAAAATAAATGTGAACACCTTATTTCCCCACTTCACTTTCATGTGAATATAGCTCAATTCTAGGAATAAGCCATCAACAATTATTTTTTTTTGGGAAAAAAAAAGTAATCATACACAACTTGCTATTTAAGTCCAAAGCTACCTTTGGAGGCTTATGCTTGCTGTGGAGCACACCGTTTAGTAAGCTGCGTAGCACACATGCCCGTCTCAAAGCACACGGTGCTGTGCTGTTGTCCATGATAGCCACTTTGCGCTCACATTGCTGTGCAGGCGCTGTTCCTGGCATGAGTACCGTGGGACTTGCTTGGCTGCACCAACACAGATTTGGTCTGTATCAGTGCAGAAGCTCTCTATATCAGAGGAATACACTGGTTCTCATTTCCATATATTAGCAGGACTGAGGATGCAGTTCCTTCCATCTGAAAGTGTTTTGGTGTAGATTTTCACAGTGGCAGCTGAAGTCTGGGATCTGTACCAAGTATGAGCCAGGCTGATGCTGCCCTATCTCAAGTCATGGATTTGTTCCCGTCTGAGTAGAGCAAAAGGGAGCATAAAGGACATGAAAACTGTGTTATTGTGCAGCTAGCTGGGCATGATTAGCTACCTTGGTGGCCATAAAATCTTACATCTCATGCAGAGCGTAAGTGAAGGAGAATTACAGCCTTTCAGAAATTGTTGGCAATAGCTGTAAACACCTACTTTAATAAGAACAGAGTCCCATTATTAATCAAAACATCAAATAATAGAATGGTGTTAGTAGAACAGAGGGCTACGGTTTTGGTCTTCACTAAGCCCACATTCAAAAGCATTGATTCAGAAATCTCTTTTTGTCGCTACCAAAGAAATAGCCAGGGCTGGGTTTATGAATTGCTGTAATGCCGGGCACATGTAAACCTCAGAAGATAGTTTTCTATCTGTGTCTGGTCTAATTGTGGTCTTCTACTGAGCAGTATTTTTTCCTGTTACTCTTTCCTTTTGTCCCCCTCATGTCAGATTTGATGACTGTATATCCATGGTGTGTTTTAAGTTTGCCACTGAGAGTAAAGGTCAGCTGTTGAAATACCTTTTGCTGGGTCTGAGCGTACTCCTGCAGTCTGCTCCATCAGCTCTAGTGCTGGAGCAGTTATTGTTATTTTTTGGTCGGCTAGTATCTGTCAGATCAGCTTTCTGTTGAACTTGACTGTCAAATCCACTGCAGCAGAAGCGGGCAGTCATAAAAAGAGGTCCAGTCTCCTTCTGCAGTGGTATGCAAGTCCACCAGATTGAGCCTAACAGGACCTCAAAAATATTAATATGATTCCTGCAGGATGCTCTAGGTAACTACTTTAGGATCTCTGATTTATTCAGATATTGGAATTTCACAGTAGACTTTTACATGGGATTGTTGCAGTTTCTAGAGCCAGAATAGATGATGATGACAACTTTGGCTACTTTCTGAACCTTAGAAAATGATCTTTTTAGATTTTTCACTGATAAGAATCTGTACTTCTCGTAAATCATATTTTATCCAAATTGATCTGCTTTCTCCTTCCCTCTGAAATGAAGGAATGGCAGAGGAGCACACAGAATTTTGCAGCCATATTTTCAGTTAGATACTGGTGACTCTGGCTGGTGGCAGAGTGAAACTTTGTTCTGTATGACTGGAGTGTTGTTTTGCTGGGAAAAGACCAGGAGGATGCTTGGTCTTAAACATTTTTCCTCTTTTTGCCATCTTCTAGATGTAGGTTTTGAAAATAAAAATGTAGAAGTCAAGGGACTAATGTTTGGTTCGTTTGTTTTCTATATAATTATGGATATGAAATCCTGTTACTTCAGTTCATAATTTGAAAAATGGTGATTTTCTGACCACAGAAATTGTTATACTGAATACAGCATAATCATGAGGATGTTCATATACTGGCATACATTATTTATGATACACAAAATGGGTCTTAGATTTTTATTATAGCAGGAAGTATTAGGAGAAATGTTTGTATAATCAGTCTTTACATTTTAAACAGGATTGTGGTAATTAAGGGCAGATTTATGGATTGTGTATGAATTTTAAATGCATAACAAAACTAATTTGTGATGTTAAGTAATTTGGATTGATAAGATCTGTTCCACCTATTTTCTTGTGGTTCTTTCCTACCAAAGTTTCTTTAAGTCTGGTCTTGCATGTTTTACTGGCTTTACGCGTTTGCACTTCTCCCTTGCCTCAGGCACTATGCATTCATCTACAAACTGCAAAGTAGGTGCAGAGCGTTCCTACTTAGATCTGGCACCTATGGGCTGCTGAGCGCTAGTGGGAAGGAGTGCACCAGTGCTCAAAACCTACCACTGCCCATGCTGCCTTGCATGGAAAAGTGGAAGTCAAGAAGGGTTCATTGGCTCTTTTTTTTTTTTTTTCCCCAACAGTATGGCAATCTGGTCGCAAATCGCTGTTTCTGTTAGTGTAGCCCACGGATTTGCTACAGCTTTAACTACAGAAATGAAAGAAAGAGAAGCCCACGTCAAGGAACTCTGAGTGTCTGAGATCCTTGTTTAAAATCTGCCGCTTCTCACTGAGCCAAACGGCATTACAGTCGGTAGCAAATAACAAGGAAATTCATTGCCATACTGTCTATCACTGTGGACTTTGCCAGAAGTTATTTGTGTCTCTTAACTGTCTAATAACTTGTAAAAGGCAATAAAGCTTTGTTGGAGAGCTCCGCGGATATGCTGCATTACAATTCTCCACTGGAAATGATTTGCTCTGTTTGTCGGGTTGGGGTGCTGCTGGAACACCAGCTAAACACACCGCTAAAAGCGTCCCTAAGCGCATACATCATGTGGCGCGGTACCGTCACAGTGTGTAACTTCTGGAAGCATCTGTGCTGAAATAAGGTCCAGCCTTCCTCCCCAGCTTTTACTAAGTTCACTTGTTGGCACTGCAAGGGTTGAAGCTCAGGTTCTCTGCAATCCAGAGGTGCTGTGAGAAGCAAGCTTTGAGCTCAGGTTCTGCTCCCTTTGGCCTGTTGCCTGCTGAGGCATTCAAGGGGATTTTTAGCTTTCCTGAAAGTTATCCAGGGGCTTTACGTGTGGCTGTGGTTGTGCTGTGCATGATACAGCTGATGAACAGACATTGCTTGTTGGCTGAGCTCACTGCCAATAAAGCTCTGCAGCTGATCAGCTTTGTTCTCTGCCCGCAGAGGCAGGAAATGGTTACGTATGGCTTTCTGCAGTAGGAAGAAAATGAGACCCTCCAGTTATAAATGAATGAAGTCCAAGGCACCCACAAAACTATTAAAGAGAAATAGCAGTGTGGGGCTCAGGTCAAGAAAAAATGAGATGATAATTTATTTGGTGAGATCTCCCAAAGCGTGTGGTGGTGTTCTTGCTTGCTGCCTAGCAACATGGCTGGTGCAAGAGGGGGAAAGTACGTGCCTGCCTCATCCACCACGAGTAGCTCCCTACTGCAAAAGAAATCATTATAATCCTTAGCAATAATTTATCAATAGATATTAATGTAATAAATTGATTTCTGCTAAAAATGGTAAATTGACAAATGTTGAAACCTATAAGGGTTTACCTTATTTTCAAGGGAAGGGAAGCAAAGTGTCCTGGAAACATGCAGTTCCCATGCTGCATAAGATTAATATTCTGCCATAACACACTTGAGCTAGATGTGACTCTGCCCCTGAATATAGAAGGTGTTCTTTTTTATAATTTGTTGAAGTCACAGGTTATGTGGATAAATGGAAATATACTGTCTAGACAGCTTGAAGATCTAGTGTAGTGCTTCAGGACTTTTTCCACAAGGGAGCAGGATTTTTGTTGCAGTTGAAAAACTTAGATTTCCCTGGGTACTCAGGTTAGAAGGTCCAAAACCACAGATTACTTGGTCTTACATATGCGGTAATCACTTATCTTTCCTGTATTTTTTCATGTCTTTAGGTTGGAGAAGGTTTTTGCTTAATGTGTTAGTAACTCCCTGTGTGCAGTTCCATATCTGAGTTCCTGGAATTTCTTCATTCGCAACAGAAATGCTTCCATTTCTGAGCTTTCAAGCAACAGCTATGTATATGAGATGGAGCCAAATAGTGAGATTTCTGTTAAGGCCTGTGATATCTTTTAAAATTTTCCCTATTAGTTCTAAACAAGTTTTCTAGGAAGCTCAAAATTTAGGCAGCTAAGCATAGATTTGGGTGGCTAACTTAGAGCTGTCAGCATTTCAGTATGTTGGTGATGATAAAGAATACTGTATGTTTTAAGCATATATGCGCTCTGGAATGTGCTGAACAGAAGAGAGCTGCCATTTATTCCAATGAAAGTGCTTCCTTTTCTTCCTTCATTGTATAAATACAACAACAGTGAAACCTATAAATTGCACGTTTTATTTTCATGCATTTTTTCAGTGGTAAATTTAACAATGCAGTATTGCTGCAAGCAAGACAGAAGGCTTTTGCTGATAACAGATGGGGAGGATCTTGACCTATCCTTTGTCAAATATCATGTGAGTCAGGTTACCTGATTGTCATCAGGCTGTGTGCCTGGGTGGGCGCCAGGGTGGCCAGGTAGGGTATAACCATAGCCATTCATCACGCCCAGCCTGTCTCTCCCCTCCGTCAGTAAGATAAAATGATCTAATATAATCAGCTCTACAGGGAGACACAAGGCTAGCTGGTGTTTTGTTCTTGGAGGAGAACCTTGTGAAAACAAACACACATGCACATCTACAAACAAGCCAGGAAACCCCGCCGCAACATTTCCAATGCGGTAACTGATAGCTGTCACATTCAGTGACTAAATTGCTCTGAGGCTCTTCTGTGGTTTTCTGCCTTCCTCTGTAGAGGTGTTGTTGGAAGAAAGTAGGGCTTTTTTTGCTTATTGTTCTATATCTGTTGCAGCAGATGGACATAGCAATGAGAATGGTGCCACATTGCTTCTGCTATCAGTGGAGACAGGAAAGAACAGAAGCAGGACAGGTAAAAAGGAAACTGTATAAGATATTAAGGGCCTAGACTAATCCTAGCAAAGATTACTGTTTGGATTGAATAGACTCTGGATGCTTTTTCTGGTGTTTCTGGCAAATTTCCCATTAGGTGTTGGCTGCCTGTTATGTTTACTCTGCACATCCTTGGTTTATTTCCTGAAGCTTGCTGACAAGACGCTGTGTCAGCACACGGGGACCTGCAGCACGCCTGTTTGGTGCCTGCTTGCAAAATCCCGTGTACAGTCAGTCTAACAGGAGCCTGTATTTCTCATCTGAAATGGGGAAGATTTAGTAACATCTTACCTCAGTTGTTGTAGTTTGATACCCAGAAGCCCTGAATGGTGTAGCAGGCCTTATTCTACTATGTGAACAATTTTTTCAGAGAGAGACACTTGAGAGAAAAGCTGCCATGAAGTATTTATAATCCACAAAGGCAGTCAAAGGAAAGAGAGAATTATCTTCCATGTTTTACATATGGTGAACACAGGACTGTCAGATGGGTTTAGTGAATTCAGCAGCAGTGGCTTCAGCTGTTACCCTCCCCAGCTGCCTGCCATATGGCTGAACACCACCTGGTAGCCTCAATGGCAGAATGGGATTTTCTACTTGGAGTGATGGAACACAAATATTTTGCTTGAGATTTCCTTACTACCTATATATTGTGAGGGGAGCAGTAAAAGAGCTGTCTCTGTCCAATATTTTCATTAGGAGGACATTTATGAACTTTTTTTTTTTACAACTTCAATTTGTTATAGCACATCTCATCTTCATACTGACAAAATAAGGCAAGACTGATTTTCATTCCTTCACAGAACACTGTGCCTTGTACTGTAGCTTTTTCTTAATAATGAAAGCATTCAGAAAGCAAAAGGATGATTTCCTCGTGAGAAGTGTGTATGCTGGCTGTGTATGTCAGCATGGTTTCTTTGGCTGCCACAGAGCTTTGTCCAGCTAGGCCATCCAAGAAGTGGACCCTAAATCTTTACATCTTTTTACCTTCTGTTTCAAGAAGGAGTGGGAAACATATGGTGGGAACTCAAACAAGTAAATGTTTGCTGTGTCTAAATTTAATTTCCAAGGGTTTGACTGCAGTTCTTCTCTCTTCATGTTTTAATAAATTCAAGGATTTTAAGGCCACTGGGTACCACTGTGATAATCTGTTATAATTTTCCATGTAACAGCTGCCAGATAATTTTATCTACATCAGGTCTGTAATTTCTAATTTCATTCAGCTCTAGGCTTGTTCTTGTTGAAATTAAAGAAAAAATTGTCCTTGATCGAGGGCATCATCTGGATGAGAATTTATAGGCCTGGGCCTTACTTTCTTTCTGTAGAGTAATGAAAGTACCAAATATATCTGAGAGTGCTTTATGCTTTCTCTGTTTCTGCAATTTGGTTTTGTTACACTTTGTTACAAATGTAATTGGGCTATCAACACCTTAAAATTAAGATGTTTTCTATACTTTTGTTGGTATATTTACGATAAATGATCAGAGGATGCAGGAAGCTGAAAATATTGGTTGAATGGTAGGGAGAGGAGAAGGACATGAACCATTTTTAGCCATGTATACTGCAAATAGTTCTTCCTTATATGTAGAAAATAATCTCTCGGGAATTTCCCTTGATGGTAAATTTAGTAAAATATTTTTATGTTGACATGAAAGAATTTAAAACGTGAAGTGTAATGTAAACTAATAGGATTTTTTTTTCAAGTTAAATAATTACTCAAGTATACTATTTATACTATTTTAATTTTCCAATGTTTAAACTGAAATAGATTTGGCCTTGAAATAATGCTTCAGTTTTTCGTTTTGAGAATATTATAGTAGAACTCTTGCATCTTTCCCCTTTTTAACCAAAATAATTTGTCAAAGTGGATACAAATTTGGAAAGTGTGAGTCAAAACCTGATTTATTTTTTGCAATGGCAAATCCAGCAGTTTTTGTTGGAGGATGTGAATTGCTTCACAAAAAAGTTAGTGGTAGGTCTTTACCAGCCCGTAATCAACATTACTCTGTATATTTAAGGTACTAGCATTTGAACTGATCTTCTTAATGGCCACAATCGTTAAATATAGCTGTATCTAATTGAAAAATTTCATTCTAGGATTGTTTTTAACTCTTAATTCAGAATTTTAAGGCTTTCATTCAGATATGCTGCTGTTTGGACAGGGGTGCACTCGGTTCGTGTGCTTTTAAGTAGAGCTGCAGATAGATTTCTTTAGGGCTGTCAATAAAGTGAGTACTCTCTAACCCATTTCTGTCGAGATTGGCTTGGCTGACTCAGACATCATGAGGACATCGATTTGCTAACATTTTTTCAGGTGCAAAAGCAAAAATCCCCTTCTCCTGCTCCCCAGCCGCTTTTGCTGTTCGCGCTCTGCAGTTCACTGCCCTCTTGAGCTGTTTATGATGAACCCGGCTTGTTTTGTTACCTTTGCCGCCCTCTGCAAGCCCCCCAGTAGCTGTATGGGCGCTGGGGCTGGCGCGGGAGCGGTGGCGGGGCCGAGGCGAGCCCCGCAGCCTGCCCGGCGGGAGCATCTCCCGCTGCCTCCTGGATGCCGGGTGAAGGCTGCGGTGTTCAGCAGATGCGGATAGGCCTGTGTCCTCCACTGAGGTATTGTGCGGGTGCTGACAGACAGTACAAGACGACTGACTTAGGTAACTGTGTTAATAAAAGCTGGAGTGCAGCTGTTTTCACTATGGAGTTCGGTTTCAGCAATGCACGCTGTAAGGGTTGGTTCAGTTTAAGTGGACCACATGGAAAGTTGTAACTTCCTCCTTTCCTGCTGGAAAAATTCATAGGAATTCCTGTTGTACAAATTCCTCACTCATGTTCTGCTGATGTTTTCAGGTGCTTAATACTTCCTTTGTTATCAAATAGCAGACTTATGAAAGACTTGCTGTCATGGCTACAAGGCCAAGTTCTGTATTACAATATTATTTTTCATAATAAATGTTATTTATTCAAAAATTTTAGATCTGCTGCTTCTAAATTTTTATTCACTTTCTGCATTACTGAAACATTAGAACTGTGTATTCTAGAAAACGAAGCATTTTTGGCAAAGCTTTTCTGTTAGATAATCTGTTTATACAGGGCTTGTTATCCTAAGTGGCTCTAATGGCACGCTGCCAACTGTGCAGGGAGATTGCTCCCACGGTGGGACAGCCGATGTTCCTCCGTCTCTCTCACAGTAGCGTGGTTTGGGCTGGCTGCGATGGGCAGACAGCACTGACACTTTGGTTTTTTTTGCCAGTGAGTGCTTGTGGGGCTAAATTATGTCCTACAATTAGCAAGCATAACTTACTCACTGGAGGAGTTGGTTGGATTTTGCCTGGTAGTGTCTGATCTGAGTCCGGCCTCTTGTGATGCAATGAAATTTGAAGTAGAAATAGGAAAGGTGTTTCAGAGAGAATATCAGACGTGAGCTCTAATCTGAACAAGAATGATAAATAAAACTTTTATTAAAATACATAATTTTAACAATTGAGTTTTTATTAAAATGTTTTCTGAAAGGCTTGGATATATTTGCTGGTCTAATTTTTAGCATGCTGCTTCTAATTTATACTGTGGCCCCTTTTTTTTAATTCTAGGGTTGATTTTAAAAAATAAATATATGCTTATGAGAAACTTAGGAGGGAGTCCAATTTTATAATTTAAATCTTGATAGAAGTTGTCATTACAGGCTCGTGGTTTAGATCCAGAAGCAAACATAAGCTTGAACTTCTGGCCCTATGCCAGATATATTCTTCTTATCCCTGCACGATTAATACATACAAATATCTGTAACCAGGTTAGGTACTGACAGTGAGGGCTGTCTACAAAAGAAAGCACAAGGAGGAAGAAGAGTATCGGCCTCACAGGATTTCTGATAGCCACCTGTGCATTGCTGTGGGGTGGACTAAGGCCCGCAGGTGGTGAGGACAGCCCAGCTGCACTGCGCTGCTGGTGGCCTGGGGAGCGGCTTGGCTCGCCGGCAGGGCTGGAGACACCCAGCAGGACCATGCGGGCAAGACGGAGCCAAGTGAGAGGTAGCAGTCGCAGATGGCAACCAAGGAAAATCCTGAGATGCTAAGAAACAGACAAAAACATAATTCACGTTAAAAGTAGTCAGATACTGGAATGGGTGCCTGCAAGGGTGGAGGAGTCTCCATCCACAGAAGTACTCAGACCTTGACCGGGGCCTTTTCCAATCTAAATAATCTAAATTGCTCTCTGATTCTGCATTTCAAATAGATGCCTTTCAAGGCTTTCCCCGCCCAGTGCTAGTGTGGTTTACTGCAAATTTTTGATACCTTTACTGCCTGCATTTGGTAGGCATCGCAAATAGTTTCATGTGAAAGAACAGGAAAAAAAGATATCGATATATGCAAAAATATGTGTATAAGCACATGTATATAATTAGAAATGTTTATATAGAGACTCTTTAAAAAAGGAGCTTATTTTCACCAAATCAATGCTAAAGATGAGGCGAAAAATCCTGGGTGCTCCATTTGGTCCAGAATAGTTAGTCTTTTGTTTTAGGTAGGATTCATGTACCTTGCACGCTGTTCGGCAGCTGGTGGGCATGCCTGGTGATGCAAAAATACATTATATTCAGGATGAGATTTACTGCATTGTGCTTTTTGGATGCTTTTGAGTCTATCACACTTCTGGCTTGTGATAGATCACTTTTCATAAAAGTACTGCTTGGAGAGAGAAAGGGGTAATGAGAACAACAGGATGTTTAGGTCATTTTAAAAGTGTGATGCAGTCTGAATTTAATTCATAAAGCTCATTCTCGCTGTTCCATAAGAAAAATGGATCACAGTTATGATCTGGTTTTAAACGGGCTTCAGTCAATCAGGTGAATATAATGATATAAAACTGAAATAAAGAAAGTGATAACATTCATCATAAGAAGAAGGAATTGAGTTTACAGGGGATGCAGTCTGCCCTCTAGCTCAGGCACTTAATCTTGAAGGGCGTTTTTTTTAATGTGGTGTGACTGCTAATGTGAGTCACAGCAGCATCCGTTAGCTTTGTTTGGGAACTGTGAAAGATGCATGAAATTCAAATCCAGATGCAGAAATGCAGAATGGTCAAGAATTTTGATTCATTCTGTTATTTAAGAAACATAGTAAGTATCACTTGTAAACTTCGGGTGTTAGATCAGATTTTGACCATCTCAACAAGTCTGGTGTTTTGATTCTGATCCAACTTCAGTGCAAATAAATGGGAAAACTACAGACATTGTGGATCACACTGATTGTAAGCCCATAGTTGTGCATGTTTTCAAATGAAACTCATACAGTGAAAGCACGGTCTAGAAATTAAGGGCACGCCATATCCCACCATCGGATATTTCTGCTTCCCACTTCATGCATGACACCCGTGAAGGGGTTAACAGCTATAAAGGTACCTTTTGCACAGGCAGAAGAAGGTGTCCTTGGGACAGAAATGGCTCAAGGGGGAGTGATGATTCACCAGTGCAGTGCTTTTAACATAATATCTTTTTGGAGGGTTTTGGCAGGAGATTCTCTTGTGGCATCTGACAGCACAGGAGTTCTCCCCCTCCTGCTGGCAAGCACAGTTTCACTTACACTTAGTCAATTAATACCTTTGATTTAATACAGTGAGTTGGTTTACTAACTCCTCTCCTGAATTTTGATACTAGTACTGTAAACAACTGACAAAACAAAAAATTTGTCCCAGGGACTGATCTGAAAATCAAAATAGAGACAAAGGTAAAGATAACCTTCTAGACCGTTTTAGACTTTCCTGCTGTACCGGTGGTAACTTCTCACAGGACATCGCGTTTTGTTGTCTGTTTATTCACTAGTGTGGTACTACGGCCTCCTGCTTTCACAGGATAGTAATTTGAGTGAACTGTTTGCTTGTGTGTGTATCATGAAGCCTCTCACTAACAGCGATGTGATGTGCAGATAGATGTGAGGTAAAACATTATTATCATAATTCATGGCAAAAACACAACAGTTTCCAGTTACTGCTTGCAAATACCAAAGCACAGCAGAGGCTGCAATTTACTTTAGGAATCGTTTCCATTATCAATGAATCATCTCTCTCTTTTTTGTAATTAGATGAGAAAGGCAGGCATGCCAAGTCCCACTGCACTAGCACATCACAGAAAACTTGTGATAAGGTTTGTACTTTTCCACTGAAGCAAGTACTCAGTGAATCTCTTTGCAGAACAGATTAACAAAATACTGAAAACATTGTAGCCAATGAATTCCCAGTTTCTCAAGGTATGTTAAGCGATTAAACTCCCCAAACTCCATCTAGAGCAATTCCCCACTCTCTTTCAAAATGAAGTTTAAAATCTGTTATTATTTCGGTCTGGAAAAGCAATAACGGAAAATGTGACCAGAAATAAAGTTGTGTGCATTGCATATCAGATACAAATCCTACTGTAAGAATAAAATGCTTGGTGTAGAAGTAATATCTGCCCTTCCCTGCAGATAACAAGGCTCCCAGTTACTCCAGTCATAATAGGTGGAGCCAAGTTTAAACAGGAGCCATTCATTAAGGAAAATGGCTACTAATTACAGACAAATAGATTTCCTACACTACTTTGTATCCTTTATTTTCCAGGGAGTACAGCTTGTCTGGTTTGTCTGCACTGATGTCTGAACAATAGACCACAAGTAACTACACAGATTTCTATCTGCTTTTCAGTTGTGAATAAATGGTCTTGCCTAATGCAAAAGTGGTCAGTCTTAAATTTAGCAGTGACAAAGAATGGAAAAAACATAACTTAAAAGCAGAGTTTTGTCTGCATTCATAAATAAATTCCCAGCAAGTGGAATTAAGTCATTGAAGAGGTATCATTGTGGCAAGAAAGTTTCTGGCAGGTTAAGAAATGAAGTGGCAAACCTTATAAGGCATGAGTTATTTCGCTGCTTATAGGATTTTATGTGAATGGCATAAACATCTAACATTATTCAAACAATAACAATAATGTAAGGGACTTCACCTAGCCCTTGTCCATGCACTAGATGCATTAGCAAATATGGCTGATTTCCGTGGCAGTTATTTTAGGAGTTAAGCTTGTTCGGTTCCTTGGTCCTCCAGCTGTAGCTGGAGACCCTCCACAACACTACACTACCCTCCGTGCTCTGTTGTTAAAAACTGTATTTTAGCTGAGTATAAATTAACAGTATTTCTAACAGTACATTTAGGAATTATTTCTCTTTCTTTAGATAGTGTGATCTGAATAAATGGTGGACTAAGACAATAAACACAATTGCTGTCTTTTACCTTGTTGTGTAAACTTTTAGAGTCCTTTCTGGTCTTCTCAAGTGACCGTGTCATATGCTTGGCCAGCAGATGCTATGGTTAGCTATGATCAAAATATTGCCTTTTGCTTTCTGTTTGTGTGAATTGCCAGGATCTCTCAGGAAAATAAAGTTATAAAAAATATAGATTTTGAGCCAAAGCAAAGCTCTAAAATTTCTAAATAGATATTTCCCTTCTAAAAACTAAGAATGCTTTACCTTTATCTTTCCCCCCCACATCTGGCCACATATTTCTTCCTCTGTCCTTGAAAACAATGTTTGTGGCGACATGGTCAGCTGGATTACAAAAAAAAATCTGGATAAACTAACTGAAAGAAAAAAAAGACTAAGAAAAAAAGTCAGCAGTGCTATGGTTCTTAAACTGATTTAGGTAACTGTAAAGCTGAAACTTGGGAGTTACTTTTGATGTACTATCTCATAAATCTCAGATGCTCTATCACAGCCTCAGGATCTTGTAGTGGAGGCTGATTGACCTTACTGAGGTTTTTTTTCTCAAAGATGAAATTACATACATTTCAAAAGAGCTGAAATCACCACAAATAGATTAGGGTAGAACAGATTGGTTCATCTAAATCAGTTTTTCTCCAGATTGTACAACTAACCTCATTTGAAATGACCAAATGATTTAGGGAAAGTAAAGGTCGAATTCCCAAATTCCCAGTACTAGTCTACTTTGCAACACTTTCATTGTACTTTACAAAAACAAAAAAACCCCCCCCAAAACNAAAAAAAAAAAAGGATTAAAAAGTCATTAAACCAAATTACTCCACAGATTCATCTTTTTCTTCTTTTGGAGGTCACCTAGCCAGTCTTGCTCTCCAGAGCTTCTTGGGTTTTTCTCCGAGCCCAGCTGCCGTGCAAGCACCCAGTGGCCTGTGTGTCACTACCGTGGGTACCATGGGCGTGAGTCCCGCCCATGATTCCAGCCCCCCACTGACGTGAATTTGGAAATTTTTCCCATTTGCATTACTAGTCTGTTATTGCTTATTCATACTATTTATACCACTTCATGGATGTGCTATGTATTGTAAATTAAGTACCCCTTTGGAACAAATAAACATTTTAATTATGTTTATTTTAACATTTTTCTTTGCCAAATTACAATTCAAGCTTCTGATTGGTCCAGCTGGAGAGATCCTGGCTGTTTACTGAGCCTCCCCAAGGCTCCTTATTAGAACTGATTACTTTTCAGCTGCTTAAGTAAGGGGAACCTCGCAATAAATATTTTTTCTCGAAGCCCCTAACTGCATTGTGATATCAGTTTAGATAGTGAATGTGTTCAGGTTAGCAACTTGAAGGCAAGGTGTGATGTTAAAGATGAATCGTAACTTAGAGCAACCTTCTGAAATACTATTGCGATGGTGAGGATATGGAAAAAGTGGAACCAGCTTCTCTTTTTGTCTAGCTCACGTGCCTCGCTTCATGCCTACTCACTTGTATCTATCTGCTTTCAGGGATGGAACCTCACCTCCAGAAACAAGCTGGAGTGGTGACATGTTCCAGCTATCCCTAAGTAATTCCAGGTGACAGTGATTTATTTAAAATCAGCATGATTTTCATCCCTTCTTCCTTCTGTCCCCCAGCTGTGAAATCCCAGCCTGATTGCCAGTTAAGTCTGGCTGGCTTGAAATAAACAAGTGAAGGAGCTTTCTTCAGCAGCTGCAGATGTTTTAGTACTAATTCTTTTACATGTACTTTCTTGAAAAAGAGCAGTTTATTTAAAGTTAATTTATTGCAGTTGTTTTCCTAGGTCATCTGTTTTATAGGATAATTGTCTTAAAGAATTAAAATCTGTGGAAAAATTAGGACCTTATTAAGACAGTGAATAAATTTACTTACTGTAAGATTTGTCAAGAATAGAGGCTAGAAAATGGAACAAAGGGCTCTTAACTAGATTTTGAACTTTGTCCTGGGCGGACTGCTTCTGTTCCTCTGTTTACAGAAATTCTAGACTTGATCTCTAAAGGGTTTTGAGATCTGTGTTTCTGAAAAAAAAGCTCAGTGAGGATTAGGTATTGTTATTTTAATAATCTTTAGGTTATACATCTGTTGTCTAATTGGAATAATACTGACCTTTCCTCTAGAGTGCCTGTGAAGTTTAATATTTCTATTTCTATGTATCTAAGCTCTTTTGGGAAATGTTCTGTGCAAGAGCAACGTGTTTTTATTGTCATAGTGTATCAGAAATCTCTCAGGCTGGAGAGCCTTGGGGGCCTGTGTATCACTTCTTGCTGAAGCAGAGTAGCAGTTGGTTGCTGACTCCCTGAGAACTCCTGAAACCGTCTGCCTTTATTATTTGTATTCCAAATGTTTTGTTGCTTAGCATGTTGGAAAACATGATGTAGGGGACAGAATCCATGGGCTTTTAGTTGTAGGTCTGAGGTACAGTAGTTCCACAGTGAGGATGGTATTGCATTTATTCAAACTGATGCAGTTTTGTGTGTGGACACTTGTATATTGGCTTAAGTCTGTTTTATATCCATTCAGCCTGCACCTGCTAAACTGCAGAAAGCAAAAGCCCCCTACAAACACTGAACATGGATAAGAGAAAATAAGCTATGAATTTGTGCTGTTAATGGGCTCCTCATATTTTCAGATCTGCCTTCACATTTTGTCTATTTTTTCCTAATCAGCAATTTGAGAATTGTACAGCAAATTAGGGAGAAGAGCTTTCAATAACCATAACTAAACATGAAATGGTTATGAAGATGAGGTGCTTTTAAATCCCCTCAGATTCAGAAAGAATGGGAGAAGAAAAACTAATTTCCTGAAGGCTTTTTCCGATCTATCTGCATAATCTCTGCTAAACCTTGCTCCTATTCCTGTAGGATGACTTCCCCAGTCAGCACACCTGCAGAGGTGTGTGGTTACCACACTGTGCTACAGCCCAGAGCACCCTCAGCTGTGACTTCTACTTCATCTCACCCAATTTAACTACTTGCAACTGCAGAAGGCTAATAATGAGCAGGTTGCCATAAGTTTTTAAAGAAACAGCAGGAAACATCTTAATGCAGCTGTCAGTCTGTGCACGTACTGTAGGCGCTTGCTCTCTGTGATAGCCTGGAGCTTAAAAGCGCTGTTCTTTGCCAAGGAAGAGGCGGCTATCTTCAATCTGGCATCTGAAAATGACAAAGAGATCTATCAAACAGAATTAGGAGCACAGATCCTTCCTGTTCTGTTTAGCTTTGTAATTCAATCTGAGTCAAACCAGAGGCCTGGCCTGAGGAGAAGTGCTCCTTCAAATCTAATGAAGCAGTCCTCCGATTTACCATCATGCAAACATTAATATGTAAACTTCCTATATATATAAAAGATATAGAGGCATATTGTATATGACAGGAGATATATATCAAGGTGTACTATCTCTGAAGGTCTACTTCACACTGCATGTACACTTCTACAGCTACCTTTCTGTTTGCCCTTTCCGTGCCACTCCAGGGCTCCTGACCGAATTTTCACCCTATCCCTAGGACTATTTGTGAAGTTTCACAGAGTTTGTGGAAAGCTTCTCTGAGCTGCCAATAGTATGGAAGATTTGAAAAGTCTCTTTATAACTTCATTGATTTTTTTCTTGTAAATGGTTTGTGTAGACTTTTTTTGTCAGTGGGACCCACTGAATGTTTGCTGTGCTCTCCTGAATGTAACCTGTGATATGACTATCCAGACATTGTTTCTTTTTTTCTCTTTTTAGAATGTTCCCAGTTGATAAGATACTCTGAAAGTACAATGACAACGTGTACATATATGTGATATGATAGATAAAGATGTAAGGGAATGTGCATATAAAGGAAGAACTCAGAATTCCCCAACTCAGCAAAATTTATCTTCCATGCTCTCTTCTTTTTCCTGGAAAGTTGGTTCCTACCTGTTGTATTGCAAAATATTTGCCTTAGTAGTACTGGTATAATCGAGAATGTCTTTGTATTTACCTATATATTTACCTGAGAGACTACAGGTACCATTATCAGGATAGAGCACTTAATAACTTCCCCTAAAATGACTCATGAAAAAAAAATCACTGACCAAAGATATCGTCAACTGACTTTGTTGGCTTTATTTTTCATTCTGCCTTGCTTCTCTTCTGCCCTTGTTTGTCTCTGTCACACCTGACATCTTGATTGCAAGTTCTCTGCTAGAAACTGCCTTTGTCATTTATGCCTAGCACATCACAAGACCCTAGCTTCTGTTGGGTTTTCTGGGTGCTACTGTTGAAACATTGAAACCCTTCTAAGGAGTATATTTTAGCCTTTAGTATTCTGTGAAATTTTGACAATAGAAATGGCACTGTGTAAGTAGTAGTGTGTTTCTCTTGTTACAGTTCAGGATCTGAGACCTGGCAAAAGATCAGCTACAGGAAGAGATGCCTGAATGATTTCCTGACTTCCTAGAAGACTGAATGACATGGTTGACTTCTTCCTGTGGACACATTTAGAAGGTACAACTTTCTATCAGAGCTTTTGGGTTTGTCTTTGTTTACTGCACAAGTGAGTTTTAAAGATGAAGACATAAGAAGTCATACAGAAACATTCCTAAATGTTTTGTGGTAATGTAGCAGAAGTGCTGAAAAAAATTTGTGAATGCCTTCTAAAAAGGGGATCAATTGGTTGAAATCTCAGGCTGGTTGAACAGAGTTGTGCATTCTTATGAGAACTACCGTTTTCCATGAAGTTCAGTATCAGCACAAAACCTTAGAAACAAACAAACTCAAGCTGACTTACGAATCTCCATGTCTGGGCCTTTTCAGTCTGAGATTCAAACTTTGCTGTGAGCGTTCTTTACAAAAGCTAAGTTCAGGCTATAAAGCAGGGAATGCCTCAGTCAATAACTTCTCGCTGCTAGTTTCCAAAATCCTTGGGAAATACTGAAAACTGAGCTTCTACTTGGAATGAATCAAGACAGAGGAAAATAGTACAAGCAATAAAGTCTAACTTTTTAATGAATTTATTTAGTGCAAACTTTCATATTTCTTTAGTTTACCTGTGGCTGTCTTCAGCAATTTCACACTTTTCTTCTATTGTCTTTTATTATAACATAAGAGCTATTAGAATCTATGGTACACAAAAGAGGTCATGTGAGTTAATTTAATTTATTTCTGTAGCAGAGAACACAGATAGCAATAGAATATTTCTTTTCATCTGTAATGGGGGGAAATTCTGGGATTCTCTTTTTTACCCATGCGCTGTTTGGCCAAGTAATTTTCTAGTAATTCAGGAGCTGGCAGCAGTGAAAGGCTGCAACAGGAGCAGCACGGTGCTCTGACAGCCGGACGACTCCAGCATAGGCAGCAGGCCACTAAAGGCCAACTGCATTGCAAAGTGACCTGATTATCCTCCTGAATGGGAACAGCAAGCTGGTCTTTCCTTTGTAGATTACTATCGCCCTGGTGTGATATACAAAGCACTCCACATGCCTTTGCATCCCTGTTTTTCTTGCGTGCTGCTTAGGTCTGTATAGGCATGCACTAGCTACCTAGAAGTTTGGTATCTTTGAGGCTGTGCTGACTTTCCATCTAATTCTTTTACTTTGGTCTATTTTCCTGGCTCTTGGAAACAGAGCAGGAGATGGCAGTTAAAAAGAAAGCTGAACTGTTTAACTCTTTTTCTGTACTGAAGCTTTCTTTGGGAATTGCTTTTACAGTTTGAATTAAGTCTTATAGCTGGAACTATGGTGTTTGACTCGGTATTTTCTAACAGTTACTCTATGGGGTGTGTAGATACAGAACACTTCTTCCTCAGATGCAACAGGAGCTGTGATTCCACTGGAACTATGATCCGTACTACCAAAACACTGCACAAGGAATCACAGCTTGCTCTTTTTTTTGCTTCTGTAGACGGGTTAGACCTCTTAGCTATTTTGTGTTCTCTAGTGTTTCTGTCAGGAACTGTTTCTTCTTGTGTTTCTCTTTATGCCTCACTTGCAAATCTGGCTCAATGAGACTGGCATGTCAGCAGTAGATTCTAAGAATGCACATGTTTTAAAAGTAATTGTAACTGGGGATGACAACAGCCTGCTGCCTGGTTTGAGTTGGACAACCCTTGTGTAGTCTAGAGTGTTTTTGGTGTAGAATCAGAATATTGCGCAGGCCACTCTTGGCACTTTCATTCCTTGTTGCTTTTGAAACCAACAACTGTAACAGTCCCAGACTGGAAGAACAACTTTATTGACCTAAGGTTTTCAGTTTATAGTTAGAGATGGGCTGTTCTGCTATTTGAACACTTTTGCCGCTCTGAAAAAGGTAGACACAAGCTTGGAAAGAAATACTGCATAACAGAGTGAGAGTGCTCAGGGTATAAGAAGCAAATAAGAGAAAGCTTTTCTATGTCAGTACATGAACTGACATCAGCACAGAAAGGAACCCTTTGCTCATCTGTCTGCCAACATCAGATGCAAATGTTACCTGAAATCAAAGCTGCAAATGGGAAGTCCTACTTGTTTCAATCAGCAACTACATTTGAAATGTAGCAAGGGAAGCCTGTTTATTCTACTGTTTGGGGTATGTGGATTCCACAAGAGATGGTAAAAGAGGCTATTTTGAGAAGACTAATCATTATAGTTGTCTTAAAAAACAGTGTGGCTGCTTACATGGTATCCTTCCAATTGGCCAGCACTGGATCAGAAGATAGAGGTCTGTCTTTGCTCTTTGCCATCCTGTATATTTCTTGACAACAGAATGAAAAAAGATTGGAAATCCTTTGCTTCCATCTTTGCCTTTGTAGTAGCACATGGGTCAGACGTCAGGCTGATCATCTTATGAAGCTGTGAAACCTTAAATCTCTACTCACTAAGCTTGAGCTGCAGCTCTGTGTGTTGGAGGGCTTCTGGCTATGCTGAAGTATCTCAGAGCAACAGGCTAGGTGAGTCCTTCCTCTGTGTTCATACATGATTAACCAGATTGTGTGAGTAGCTAGCACTGGATGGCTGTGCACTGAAAATGTGTGGAAACAGGTGATATTCGAAAATAAATCCCAGCGCTTAACTCTAGATTGCTTTGTTTGTTATAGACTTTTGGTGAATGAAATGCTAGGCAGCATGGTTGGGAGGATGAGGCATCCCAGCAGAAACCAGGGTGCTGGGTTCTCTTGCTGGCTGGCTCTGCCACTGGCCTTGCTGTTTTAATCAACTGAGTCTGGGTTTTTCATGCACGTTGAGAATGCAACTGACTGGGACAGCGTTGTTTGTTACTGGGAGATCTTAAACTGCTGCACACAATGCGAGTCTAACCTTGTTTGGTATAAATCTCCAGGCTTAATAAAGTGCACAAGTGAAATTGCTTTAAAAGATCATTATGAAATTAAAGAATGATGTAGAATTAAACATTCAACACTGGTCCACAGAACCCCAGTCTGTGACTGACTGAGCATGCTCAGGAACTAAAACCAGTGGCAGTATTAGTAGTGCAACACTGCTTTCAGTGTCTTGCAAAGTGCTCAAGCCCAGCGCTGTTAACTTGTTGCTTTCAGACACCACAGAACAGCCATTCCAGGAGGTTTTTTTTTGTTTTTTTTTTGTTTTTGTTTTAAAAAAAAGCCTTTTGCTCTCCATACCCTTGTGCTAGAATGTGTATGCCCATTAGATGGGAATGATACATATATAAATAGCAACTATTCACGGATCCTCACTAACAGTGAGGTCTTTAGTGTTTTTTTTTATTATTATTATTACTCTAATATTCATATGAAAACATATGATTTTTTTTCCTTGTATCTTGGCCATGTTTGGGGGATTTTCTTACAAGCAAACACAAAACGCAAGCTCTGTTCTTCCAAAATTCAGGGTCCTGTGGAATAAGGGATAACCAAAATTATCAGTAAGGTTTCCAGATTCTTGTAAAACGTGGACAAAAACATTACATTTCTCAATAACCTCAGTCCTGGAAGGGATGAACTTTCAGCAAAAATTGTTGAAGGCAGACATCAGTATGCAATATTCATCCCAGGTGGCAAAGGTATAAAAAGACTGAAACTGGGGGTCATACAGTAGGAAGTATTGAGCAACCTTAATAATAGGTGGTGCTATCAGTCTTGCCTATAAATAATCCATGTTGTCAGGAAACTAATGGATATTCTGCATTGAACATTCCTATAAGAGTCAAGAGTAAGTGGTTCACCAGATTTTCATTATTGATGTGTCTGCAGCTTTGTTTAAATATTATGCCTGCATTTGGGACAGGGAAAAGCTATAAGAATCCTTTCACCGCTGGTGCTCTGTGATAGCCATCTTGCATTGCACAAACAGCTGAAGTCCTGTGAGTGTGTTTTCAGTGCAGCTGTTGCCACAGCTTACAGGACAGATGTAGTCAAAATGTTTTAGAATTTTTGGGGGGATAAAGGATCTCCATGGAAGATTGTGAGAACTGATGTTTACTTCAAAAATTGTTATAAGATATGTAGGTTTAGATTTTGCAATTAGAAGTGTTTTTAAATGTAGGGAGAGTTTCTACCTCTTGCTGGCAGAGGGGGCTGTGTGTCCATGGTTAGCAGAACATCTTCCAGCCAGGGAAACCCAGCAGGGGAACTGAAGTCACTCCCCACAGTGAGTGTGGTGCACAGGGCAAGGAAGTGAGAAACACGTGACCTAGAAGTGTTTCAGTGATTTTGGTGGGAATAATGGATGCCTTTCTCTAGGACCTAATGAGGAAGAAATATTTGAGCTCTTAGATTGCTACTGACTAATACATTTTTCTTACAAAATATTTTTTAAAGTACAGATACAACAGGACAGCATTGCAAACTAACAGAATGCAACAGTGTAAGACTTTGTTCATTGTAAGAGGATAGACAGGAGGTACACATGAGAAATTTTGCTCTGTGATATTAATCTGTATTTAAGGCACTTACCTATAGACTTTGGTAGACTAATTTGATTTTTTTTTAGGCCTATATTTGAAGAATGCTGATAAGGGCAATTTAAAAGCAAAAGTCGGATTCTTAACTTTATGTTTTAAGATTCCCAGAGGAATGAAAAGTACATCAATGACATTAAAATGGAATAGTCGTTGAACAGTCAAAAATTTGTCTAAATTTTTACTGCCTAAATGAAGAATGCTCTGGAAAGCTAAAATGTTAATTTGATGTGTGCATCTCTGTTACCTTGGAAATACAGAGAAAAAACAAATAGCAATTTTGAAACAGCAGAAATAAATACACAATAAGATGTCAAGACAATGAGAAAATAGAGGTGAAACTTGCCATATGCAGTCCCAATTTAGTGTAAAAAAAAAAAAAAAAAAATTTCCATGTTGTAAACTTTAGGCGAGTTAAGTACAGTACTTGTTTGAACTTACCTATCCATACATGGACTTCTCTGAAATAAGCTAGTTCAGTCTGAATCTAAGACTGAAAAGAAATGCCAACACCTCTTATTATAGACCATTTTATTAGGAAGCAAAGTAGTCAGAAAGGCTTTAACTGCTCTTCTAAGGCTTGGTTGGGGTTTGATCCTGCTGTGAGCATCCTGGCTGTGCTGCAGCACCATAGTGCTCAGCATGAGCTAGTTGCCCAAATATTTTCCTCGCAGATGTTTCTTCCCCTGCTGTTGGTGTGTGATCTACCTAGGTTCAAGTGTGCTTAGGTGTGTGTGTAGGGTACGGTAGTCACAACACTGGTGGTGTAATTAAGCTGTTCTTGGCTAGCAATGGGAGCACTGTAGTTTGAAAATGAGTACTACTAAATTTAAGTAGGACTTGCATATTTCAGAAGTAAGATGCAAGATCTGTACCTTCAAATACACAGGCTGTCTGTATTTCTTCTGTGTGGGTTGTAGACTCCCCCTTTCTCACCCCACATGTCTATGTTAACTAAAGACTACAGGGAAACCCACATAATTAAAAGGCACTGAGGTCATGAGCTGGTTATGAGGCAATTTAGGTTTCTTCTGCAGGCCTGCTGGGTCGATGGAGATACAAGTCTGCTTTCGATAGGAACAATGATCGTCTATTGTAAAATATGAAGGAAAAAAACATGATTTAGGAAATTCTAGTGCCTCACTGAGACTTAATTGAATTTTCAGAGATGTATATAGCATTCTGTTTCACTTCAGGATGCACAGGGTTTGTCACTACTGAAGAAACACATCTGAGATATATCACAGTTAAAGTAGCACCTCAGTATCTGGGTAAATGCTTACTCAGATGAGAAACTGGACTGTGGAAAATACTGCTTGAAAAGCTGCTCATTGCTATGACATATGGATAGAAAAAAAAAGCTAATTTCCTGAAATTCCATTTAGTTTCACATTTCTGTGGTTCTCAAAAATCCAACAAGGACTATGTGTGTGGTAAGAGTGTCAGCTGGCTTTAGGATGTGAATGTGTGTGGGATGGCAGATTTCACTTACCTACCTGAGCTAGGAGCCATGCCATCTTATATCATCCATACATGTTCTTCTGGAAGCTCAAGTGGTTTTATAGACAAATTCAGCTTAGGTTACTCATGTATCTAAACTATAATGAGCAAAATACCATAAGTAATACAACTGTGTTCTTGCACAAAATAAGTATTTATCACTCGCATACACACACACACACAACTGTCCTCGTTTCTCCTTCATTTTGGAATTCACTGTGAAGCTACATTTTGATATGAAATAAGTCTCAGAAGTTCGCAAGTCCTGAGGAGTGTTTCTCTTGTTCTGCTCTGTTCTGCCCAGCTCCCCTCTTTTGTTGCCGAACTGCAATAAATGGCCTTTGTGTAACAGGGCATGGCACAAAGGCTTCTTAATGTTCCACTTCTTCGGGAGAGGCAGCGTATGCTGCCAATAGGAGAAGCCAGCATTTACATTGATGTTTTGCTTGGATTGTTTTCTAACTCTTAGGCCTGTCTTGTTTCATCGATGTACAGGAGCAAATCCTTTATTTCCAATGTTACAGCATGATTAGGCTAAGTCCCTTCTACAGCCTTAGGACAGGTTAAAATTAATGGGGTAAAAGACACTTAAAGCTTTCTGAGAATGGTATGGATCCATCAGAAAAGGGAGAGGGCATTTGCCAATTGCAGGAAAGCTGAATATTATTCTTTTTTTTCAAGTGTAGATTTAAGTCCTCAGATGTTCTTTTATACTCGCATTATGGCAAACGTGAAATTATTGCTTAAAATTCTTGATTATACAGTATTAATTAGTGGAATTAGATGGTGATCAAGGTTGGGTGTTGAGTCCAGGAGCAGAGGGAGAGCTGCTTTAGCCAAGCTGTTGCAAATCACAGCATTTCCGAATGGATATGCAGGATTCTCAGGGTAGGTTTTGGTTTTGGAGGAAAAATTCATGTGTGTTGGCATTTGTTGTTGTTACTTTTTTTGGAGAAGATGCATATTAATTATGAAATGTATGCTTTTTGCAAAGAAAATGTTTTCTGTAAAATTAAATATAGGAGGGGCTTGAGCCCCTCCTATTTTTATTTATTCATTATTTATTTTTATGCTACAGCTTGGTATCTCTGAAAGGCTCAAGGCTTCTGGGGTCATGTGCTTTGTAGCTAAGAAACTCCTGCTGTGCACTGAGCTGGGCTGCAGCGAGAGCAGGGGAAGCGCGGTGGTGTCTGTGTGACAGGGGTGACACGGCTGTTCGGAGTGGGAAGCCCTGGCAGCAACTGGCTGAAACAGCTGTACAGCTGCTTGTGGTGCTCAGTGTTCAAAGTTTTTATCACTCTTCTGCCCCAGCCTTACTACTAAGATGTTAAAAAGTGTAATAATGCTCTTTGAAATCAATGATTATCATGCCAGTTATTGTCATTCAGCAAACACATGGCCCAGTGCTACTTCCACTGGAGTTAAGTGATTTTTAGTACACATGCATCCAGAAACAAGTCAGATACCCAGAAAAAAATGACCTGGGACTTCAGTAAGAGTCATAGTGTTAATTTACATATAACTTTGTTTACACATTTTAACAATTTATTTCATCTTTTGTTGAGATATTTTTAAGAGTACTAGGTAACAACACCAGAATTATTTATTTTTATTTTTTAAGAAAGGCTAATTCAGACTTTAGGTAGCATCCCCCTTACTAGAAGAAGAAAACAACAATAACAACAACCTTGGCTCTTTCCAAATCAAGACAAATTGCTGAAGGAAAGGAAATGCAGACTAGCCAGAAGGCAAAACTGCATATCAGGGCTAATTTTTTTTAGTTATCCAGGAACCAAATAAGATCAGAGCTTCGGTACGGCTATTGTTGGTCTGCTTTCCATTTAAATTTCTTCCATTTGGGATTTATATTCTTATACTTCACATTTTTTTACTCTACCTTAACTAACAACAAGTGCAGAAGACTAGTATGAAGCCGGTCAACTCTGACTTGTTGAACTGTTTCATGTGGGCTGAATCTCAAGCTTAACCTAGGAAGTGAATCCCAGCCTAATGACATGTCATGTGACATCTACCATGATTAATTTTCTCTCAATGTCTCTGCATAAGATGCATTTATCAATCTATAGCTCAACTGTGTATTATTAATGTTTTCTTGCAGGTCAAATGTCATCCACCTATGTCAGGTTGTGAATCATGGATCATCATCCATGATTCTATTTAATGCAGCCTGATAAAGAAAAAGCAGCAAGTGCTATATAAGCAGCTGATGCTACCTGAAGTAGTGTTACGTGGAGGGGTGATGTCCTGACTCTCCTGAATTTTAATATGTTTCTTCGTACATCTCTGTATGAGGTTAGAGCCCATTGATCTGTTTCTCATTTAATTAACATCTGAATTCTTTTACAGGTGCAAGATTTGTTTTGATGTACTCCCTTGATCTTGACCCATATCTGAATAATTGAGGATTGGGTAGACTCTTTTATAAATGAGCTAATCATTATACATTAAAACCTATTAGAGTCAATTTGTTTAATTCCCTGTAGAGCTAGTAAAGTCCTTATCTGTGTCAAAATCCTCACAACAAAAGGATTGACTGTAGCAAAGAAGATAAGCTTTTTCCCTCTTGCCCCTTGACAGTACTTCTCAAAAATCTACTGTGCAAAGTGGGGCTGTGTGGAATTAGTTCTGGGAGCAGATGTTAGACATGTCAATAACTAGCCTAAGCATCAGTAGTTTGGGTGTGTGTTTGGGGTTTTTTGTTTGTTTTTGTTTTTCCTTTTAAAGGAAGGATAGTGAATGTTGGTACAATGGTGCTAATGGCAAAATGACATTAAAATCATCATTATCAATGTCTACAACTCTGCGAGCAGTAGTCCAGCACATGAGGGTATGTCAAATTTGCAACAGCACTGGAAAAATCCATGCCCTGCCTGTAACCCTGCCTTCAGAAGATGTTGGACCTGCCATACATCTGCAGATTGGGTCTACAAAGCGATGAGTAATATCCGTGCTGAACTCCGTGTGTACAGAACAGTGTTAGCCCATACATGCACAAACAGGCTTATTTGCTTAGCACTGATAGATGCAGAAGTTGGAAATGATAAATGCTAAAGGATAGCACGGAAAAATGATGTCTAATTTTTATTACATTTGTACTGTTGTTTAAAAAAAAAAGTGCACACAAGGGAAGATTAGCATACCTATCACGTTGAACTAACCAGTTGGGAGGTAAAGAGTTATACGATAACTTTGTCATCTGAAAATTTGGATCTATGGAGTTAACATTCCTGAATTTACCAAAACCATCATGGTTTACAGGAGATTCAAATTTTCACTAGAGTTGCTAGATGAGATACAAATAAGGTAAATAGAAGATTTTGTGGTTGATTGTCTCTCATGATATTGTGCTGTCTTATCTCATGGTGCTCTCGACCAGGTTAAAGGTACAGGTCATTGAAAAGTATGTTATTTTCAGTTTAGCTTTGGTGCAAAGTGAAGAGATGTTCAGATGAGCTCCAAAGTACAACAGACTCTCCATTTTAATACTTAGTATTGAAGTTATGCAAGGAGAGGAGCAAAGTGGTCACCTGCTATAGCACTGTATGTGTGTTGTGGTCTGCTTGCATCCACTGAAGCTCTTTACAGACCAGGGATAAGTTAATTAAGTCAAGGGACTTCTAGAGAATGGATGGAGTAGCAAGGTCTGGCAAGACAATGCAGTTTGCTGGTGTTTACCTCTAAATCTTCCCTAAAAGTAACCCCTGAGACAGTGGTCTTACCAAATGTGCCCTCTCCCAGTCCCAGTAATTTTCAGGGCAGTTCTAGCAAACTTGTTGCCTTTAGGAACTTATGAAAATATGCAATAAGATTTAGACTATTTACCATTTAACTGTATGATTTTGCTACCTCCCCCCTTTGATAGTAGAGAGCTCTTAGCCAGCATCCAAACTTAATTTGTGATATGTATGGTATCCCTGGCAGTTTCAGAGCCATGAGTAGAGACTACTTCCAGTTTATTGGATAAGTTATTTTCAGAGATATTTACACTTAGTCACCTCTTTTGTTTTCAAAGTACCTGCGCATTTAAACAGCAGTTCACCATTGCATTGAAAGCTGTGCTTGCAATCATTCATAGCATTCAGAGAAGCAGAAACCTTATGGTGTATGGGATTTTACACAATAAGCAGTAAGCAAAATGGGAGTTTTATCTTGCTGGCTTTTTTTTTTTCTTTAGTGTAATGTGAACTAGTTATTGAAGAATGGGTTATCAGTGTATATTGTTGCAAATGCAGAAGATTTAGGAATTGGTAACAGATTAACTTTTTGTAGGAGACAATGTTTGCTTTCCCAATATCTAGAACACACATAAGTAGTATATGTAGTTGATTGGATGCAGATTTCAAGTGCAAACATTTCTACCAGTAACTTCGACCCATATATGAAGGAACTAAATTTGCTGAATGAGAGTGGGGTCATTTAGCCTCTGCACTAATTTATTTCTTGTCCATTGCAAAGCAGATGCTGCCAAGTACAGTGCGTCAGACGGCATGGTGAGAACATGATATGTTTCATCAGTGTCTGCCTGCCAAATCTATTCCACATAATGTTTTGGGCTGCTTTCAAACTAACATTCCAAAGACAGGGGAGAGAGTTTGGTCCACTTATTCTCCTCGTTGGTAGACTTTTCTGTTGCATGTTTATTAAAGGTATTCTTTAAATAAAACCAGAACTTCCCATTAATGGCATGCATACAATGTTATTTATATTCTAATCCTTTGATAGTATTTAGCGATGGGCTAATATTGGAATTTTATAACCTCACTTTCACAAGACAAGTAATTCTTACTGGGATGATGTAAAATTAATTGCCATTTGTTTTAAGATGTGGGAGATCATATATCTTCCATTTATTGAAGTGGACGGTGAAGTAAGAAAGACGATGGTCACCTGGATTTAAAAGCATATACAAGTTGCGGCAAGGCTAATCCCCAGAAAATTATTTTTTATCTTCATGAGGAACAAAACCAGAGCACTTGCTCACTTTGGCTCTCTTACTTTCCCGTATCTATTAAGCTAAAATCTGTGACATGAGTGATGGCTTTAGAGAGAACAGATGATAAGATTTTTGAGGAGAGGACCCTTCAGTATTCACTACATAATTCTCGCTTGTTAGTACTGTGCTGCTATAAACTGTCCATAAAGATAGTGCCCAGTAAATACTTCTCAGCAGTGGGAGAGAAGTCCTCAGGCAAAGATTATTTGTCACAGCGTTGATCCAGGCCTGCAGACGTGCCCTCCCTCTGCTGAAGAGGAGAGAGTCACGCTACGTATGTGTTGTGAAGGAGCTGAACTCCTCCTGTGCAGAAACTGTCGCAGATCATGCAGCTCAGAGCAGTTGCTCTAATTCATGTTGAGTTTATGGAGGTCAACCTGTGATTGAGAATCAGAGGATGTGTCCTGACATTGCACCTTTCCTGTGTTCTCAGCCAGAAGTGGGACAGAGAAAAATTGCATCTACATTAACTGTAGAAGAATTTTCTGAAGCTGTCCTAGAGGGCACTAAATCAGCTGTGCTATCGATTTTATGGAAAAGACAGCTGCAAAGCAGATGTAAGGACTTTAAGAATAAAAATGATTAGCTTTAAACTTAAGATCATTTAACCTACTTAGTCATATACTCAAACAGATGAGCAAACAAGGTGAATAATCTAATGAATGTACAACTTAAATATTTATTTTGTGGTGCTCTTGAACGACCTGAAGAGGAAGGTGGTCAGGTAAATATAGTGTCAAATTGGTTGAGTTAGCTAGGTAAAAATTCAGTCTCATCATTCTGTCCATCCCAGTTGGAGGGGACAAGAAAAAGGATGGCTCAGAACACCTAAACCTAATGTCTCAACCCCATCATGTTAATGGTTATAAAAGCCAGGTGCAAGCAGTATTTACAAAGCAAGTCTTTAATTCCTTTCTGAGTTCTGTGCTGTATCAAAACTGTGGTTTCTTTTTACATGGAGTATATTTTCAATATCTACTTATATTCTAAATTAGTAAAAATGAAAGACTTCTCATAATATTCTTCGTTAGAAGCCTGCTACCTTGTATATCTTAGCATCTAGGATTCAGGGGACTAAATGAGCCAGTTAAACACACTGGAATTTTCCAAATGTGTATCACAGAACTGGCTTCGCTTTCTGAAGATGGTGGCTAATTATGACTAAAACACAGACAATAATGAGGAAATTATTTCATCCTCTATTTGCTTTCAAAGTGGAGACCTTTTCCCAAAATAATGCCTTCCATCTGTTCTGAGATTTCACCAAGCTGCTGGATCAGGGAAAGAGAAGCAAGAAGTTTGATGTTTTTGCCGGTTTGATGTTCTCATTGTAATGTGAAATGCAGGGAGAGGGTGTTATGTTATGCTAAGGAAATCAATAGACCATACAGCACATTTGACTTGTAGGCTATAGTGGGAGGGAGAGTTTCTAGCATGTATTCTTGTATGGGGATATATTTTTGCAGGGGACAAGATGGAGAAGCAGGAGACAATTTTCTAAAATGTAAGTTTTGTATTAAACTGCTATGTACCCACCTTCCTCTGTACTTCGGTAGAACTTGCACAGACAGAGTACATTTTTGAACCCCTTTTTTACAAGATAAGACTTGTGTGCATTCTTTAATGCATAGAAAATATTTGGGAACTTTTGGACACTGGCAGTATGGTGTAAAATACTTGGCTGTTTTTTGTGGCTTAGAGGACTAATCTGTACTAGATGGCAGGCAAGAATGTTCATGTCTGTAAACAACATTTAAAATTTTTCAAATAATTGTGTCTTGAAAATAGCAATTGTTAACAAATAGTAGAATTAAATCCTACTTATAAAGTAACTTTTTGATGAGTCTTTTTAGAGAGCAAACCATATGGAGAGGATCAGTGATTCTGATGTACGTTAGAATTTTCATCTGAAACCCATCCTATGTGGACAAAGTATCCCGGATGTCTGGATAGTCATGGCCCATATTGCATTGTATATCAAGATTGAAATGCCAGTGTACTTAGAGAAATGTCTTCTAGCTACACGCAGCATTGCAGGCTTCTGCAACCTTATTACCATTTCTCTATTCACGAAGGCTGGTGATGAAAGTGCACTCAATAGATATCTTACAGTTACCCAGCCTGTTTCCTGTGATCTTCTTAAAAGAGTTAGGGAGAATTCCTAGCTGGGAAATGAATCTTAGGGTTAATGCAGTGTATCTTATCTCAGATCCCATTGGGAGAATAGGCTTTCTGTAATTCAGCTGCAGGTTATCCCTTTGTGCAGACAAGATGGATGGGGAGATGGAGCTGTGCACAGTAAAAAAAAAAAAAAAAAAAAAAGACTGGGGTAGGTTTTTGGAAGACAAGAAAAAATTTGCTTCCTGTTAGGCACATGAGCAGAACAGTTTGCGTGTAATAAATGGGTCATTTTTAGAAAGGACCACTTCTTATTTAAAGTAATAGATTCAGAGAAATATGAAATTCACATTATTGAAGGTGATAAAACCATGTTGTCAGGGTCTGACTGTAAAACCAGGTTCTGCCTCATCCCTCAGTCATTACATCTGTTAGCTATCTCCTGATTAAATAAAAGCTCTTTTAGATTTAGTAACTTTGCTCTGGATATTGTGGCATCACTGTACATGTAATGATTTTAATAAATTTCATTTATAGAACTAAACAGAAAAGCAATCACTGGCAGAGAGGATTCTGGCTGCAATATGTTAACTCTTTGGAAACCCATTGTCAGCCAGCATGTATGATGAACCTTAGATCACCTACAGCACTACAGACACCTGCAAATAATTAATGTGTTGTTGTTTTTTTTAATTGGAATACATAAAGAAACCCTCAGTGTCTGCAGTTGATCATACATGATTCTGCTTGCTTTCCCTTTATGATTATGGAAACAGTGGATAATTTTTAAGAAAGGTAGAATGTCTTATGGGACATATGTTTACAGCGGAATATTAATCCAAATCTTGTCCTCCCTTTCAAAATTTCAAAGGAAGAATCAAATACACAAAACGTTTGGAAGATGAGAGCAATCTGAAAGGACCATATAATAGTAGGCATATGCTGTAGAGTTTGGGCCCAAACAGGAATTGACTGTAAGCCTATTTTTCACAACTGTGTTTTGATTTATTTTCAGGTATGAAAGCAAGGCTGCAGATTAAATAAACAGGTTTTTAGTAGTAAAAGGCAATTTGTGTGGGATCCTGGTGAATGGTTGTGTAGATCTGCAGAGGATATGTACTGCGCTAACTTTCAGCTGCTTGGCTGTAAGCTCAGCCTGAAACGGGACAGATGTGTAGGTCTGAAGGTTGCCAGTTCAAATTCTTCATGTTGGCCAAAGGCTTAGTGTCACGTGTGTATGAAATAAGTTACATTATTATAGATAGAAGGGAATGTATCCACTGGAGCAGAACCATCATTTTAAGAGGAGCTTCATCATTTTGTGACAGCAGGAAATTGCAAGATATCAGTAACTTTTATACATAGGTGTCATTCTGTACTGACTCTGTATAGCAATAGCACTGGGAACAGCCGTGGGACTGGGCCCATTCTTTGTGTGTCAAAAAACAACTATCTTATCTGATTGTTCCTTCAAAAACTTTGGGGGTGAAAAAAAAAAAAGATTTTCAGGGAATATGAAAAGAGAAAGCAACTGGAGCGCATGTAAGAGATTTTGGTGTTCTTTCTTTTTCCTCTCAGGGACAAGAAACAGGATCCATGCAAAAAGGATCTTCACTCTTACATTTCCATTCTCCACACACATTTCCTCTTTGCCTCCCTTTGCATGTTGCATTTTCAGGGAGAAGAAAATATTATTTTAGGTAAAACCTACATCACAGATTTGAAAGGGGAATTTTACCCTTGAATAGTTTGCCTATATGCGTGGATAACATTCATTGCTCTAGACCTGGACACAAAATCTATGTTCTGGCCAAACCCCTTTCTGTGTTACCATGGAGCAATAATGCAGTAATGAAGCATAAGTGCTGCATGGTACCTCCACTGGGAATGATGAAAACAATATACTTGCTTTCGTTATCACTGGTGCATTACACCTTGCTTCCCATGATGACAGCAGATAATTGTGTGGCTTGCTTGCAGTTAGTTAAGCTCTTTGTATTTAGCTGTGAGATAGTGGGCTGGAAATCACTCTGCAACAGGAGCCAGCTTCTTGGAGAGCTCTGCAGTGGCAACTGTGCTGGTTGAGTTATTGTCTTAGGGAATGAATATATATATATATATATTTTTTCCAAATGAACTTTGCTCCAATATATTTGGGGGTGAGGAGGAGCACTGTGTTCAACAAAGTTACCTCTGTTGATATGATTCTCTTTGTACATCACTTTCAATGAAAGAGATAAAAATGGCCATGAGAAATGGACAAGCCAGGCATCTTTCCACTGACATCTGTGAGCTTTGGGTTAAACCTAAGCATCAGTGTGACTTGATTTTTGAGAGGGGGCTTGGGGAGGAGAAACAACAGAAATCAAAAGACAGTCATACTTTATTCTCTTTGTGGTCAGTTTTAAATTCCTTGCACTTGCTATATTCTCAGGGGTCCTAAAATGCTAAAATACATTGCTTAGCAGCCTAACTCTGCGAATTTGGAAGTCCTCCTGATATCTTTTTAAGAACAGGCATTTAAACTGTATTTTACTGAGTTACACACTGGAAAGTAGCATTTGTCCTATTCTAATCAAGATCAGAGAGAGCTGGAGATGATCACCTAATTTAGTTTTGTTACTTCATCTTTTTTTTTTTAATTCCGAGATATACAACTAAAGATCTCTTAAATAAAAGAACACTGTCACTTTTTGCAAAAGATACATATTTGACTCTATAATTTTTATGTAAGAGAGAAATGAGCAAATGGTGATTAAGAAGAGAAAAATCACCTCTTCCACAGTTTGTGTTATATTGGTCAAAGGTTCCTTTATCTATGCAATGGTTTATGTCTGATTTTAAGTCAAAAGTAATTTTGTTGCTGCTTCTATAGCAAAACAGGTCTTGTGATGGCAAATCTGACTGAAAGGTCACCAGCCCATTGGTAAGGTTTGTCTAGGAGGTAAGGTTAACAAAAATTGTGGTTTGTGGATTAGACACTTTACAAATACATACTGTTTTCATGATTTCCCTTACTTTCATCTCACTATTCCAATTAGTTTTACATCAAGTGTTTAAGATAATTTTTAGTTTTTGGTTCTTTCATTTAGATAATATACTGCAAATATGTAATGAATACCATACTACTGGATGGGTCTTATGGCCTTAGCAATAGGTGCTTTTGCTTAGTAGCAAGGGATTGGAAGCATCAGCAAGTAACTGGCGATTGCTCTGGCTTTTGGGAACCCAGGAAGTCCACCAGAGAGACATTGCAGCTGTGAGGGACGGTCAGTACAGTTACCTGAAGGAGAGTCCTTGGAAGAGTGGATCTCCCCTGTCTTCGACTTCTGTAGGTGCCAAGCTACTGCTGTAACTTCTGGAAATCAGTCCAATGGCTATAATTGACTGCAATGGCCCTCAGGGCTCAGGCTAGGGAAATGCAGTCTGGAGGCTGTATTCACAGTTGCTCTGGATTTTGTGACTGGGTAAAAGATGACTCAACAGTGGTCAGAAAAGCCTACTCTGATTTTGCTCTCAGTTGTTATCTGCAGGGCATGCACTGCTGTATGAAATGCAGGAATGAGGCCTTTAAGTAACAGTTTCATAATTATATGAATAACTCAAATTTGCTTCCAGAAAGTGGTGGATGTAGGAAAGGAATGGAAGGAGAGAGCACAATGCACATGCAAAGATCTTGTAGCAACTTGCAGTACTTTGGATGTCTGGATATGAAGAGACTTAAACTCAGAGTGAAACTGGAGAGACAATCTTTGACCTTTTCAGCTGTTTCAGATGGAGTTGCACTGTGACAGGGGTGTCCAGGAAAGATTAGCTGTGGCAAAGAGATGTGCTTTGCCTATGGGCAGGGTCAATAGGCCAGCAAAGTCAGCCCAAAGCTTGTCAAGACTGATTACAAGTCAAAAAATGGCTCCTGGGTGCTATTTATTGCACCTTTTAAACAGTATTTTATGGTGTGTATTCCTTGTGCTAATAATACTAAGAGCAATAAGGCTGATTGTGAAGTGTTTTATTCCGTGATATTGCTATACTGACAGAGTAATAAAAGCTTTGATTTGAGGATGCTAATTGTTTCGTGGGAGAAAACATCATTAAAGCAAATTCTCATGAGTTTTGGTGTTTTTCTGGACCACCACTAAGTTAAGAAAGTGGTCACTAGCACTTTTTCTTTTCCTTTTTGTGATTCCTCCTTCTTTGTTCTCATATCCTCCCCTTGTGGGTGTTGAGTAGATACTTAGTGTCATCTGACTTTGTCCAGGAGAATTAATTTTTTCAGTCACTCGGGAATGGATGGAGCTGCCAGGTTCAACTCAACAGAGTAATATTTTTATCTGCTTTTGATATTCTGGATTAGTTTGAATCTCACTAAATGCAATGAAGTAATGCATTATAAAGTAATGTAATAAAACCAAACTAGGTGGGATTAAAGTTTGGTCCTGAAAGTTTGGACTCAATGCATAAATCAACTACAGTATGTTTTTCAGTATTCTACATTAAGGGTCATCCACAAAGTTATCAGCACAACACAATGTCGTCACACATTCAACAGACTATCTAATGCAGGGCTGCAGTTGAATACAAACCTCATCACCAAAAACCAGCCAAAACCAGCCATATACACTTGGTTGTAGCAGTTCTAGAGTTAGGGTCCCGCTGCCCTTGATTGACATCTTTGCTTCTAATGGCTTAATCAAATTAAGAAGGTAATGTACATGGTATGTGCTTCCCTTATGTCTCTTTTCCACATGACAAATGGTTGTATTTATCATGTCACTGTGAAACAGAGATAGTATTTCTGGAAATGAAAGAGAAGTTAGGCCATCCAGTATCATCTGTGAGTCTGAGCTGCCAGTAGCTCTGTATTAAGTTGTAGCACATGTAACTTAAAAACTTCAGATCTTTCTGGTTAATGTGTTTGCAGTAGGCATACTTCATTGGAATTGCTCTGACAGGAAAATTGCTAACATCCAAGTGAATAATTACTTAAGAGCAGACGTAAACAGGCTAAGTAACAGTTTCTGCATAAAAGGATTTAGGTTTTTAGCGGATCAGAAATTGAACGTGAATCAGCAATGTCATGCTGTTTGTGAAGATGGCAAACACTGAACAGGGATTTATAAACAGATGTATAATCTGTGTGACACATGATGTAGTCCTGCCCTGCTTGGCATTGGTTAAGCATCAGCAGAGAACTATGTTCTTATGTCCCATCATTTGAAGAAAATGTGCCCTGATCTGAAAATCCAGAAAAAAACAGTGGTGTGAAGAAGAAACCTATTAAGAAAGACTGAATTTTGAGTCCTTAGGCTAAGGAGGAACAGGATAGCAGCCTTCAGATATGCAGAAAGGCCATAAAAATATGTTTTCTCCACATTTGTGGTGAATAGGACAGAAAATGAGGGAGTTAAAGTATCAGAGAAAATTTGGGTTACAATCTGGGAAAAGCTTTCTGAAGGTGGTGATAATTAAGCTCTGGGCTATGAAGCCTCTGTCATTGTGGGTGTTCTCTGAACAGATTAGAGAAACAGTCAGAGGGACAGAGGAATGACATAAGGGACTTGGCAGCGTTTTGTAATAATCAGCATCTCTAGTACTGACAACAGAAGCACAACTGAATCAGAATATAAGTTCAATTTGTCAGATGTAGCTGATAATTTAAATATATATTTTTTTAATTTAGTATAGTATACTCAAAACTTTGAAATAACTTCCCCAGGCTTTGTACATTTTTCAAGTAAATTATGCAGTTATAAGACTCATAGCTTTCAATGAAAAAGAGACCACTGCTTCTACAATTACGGCTGCTACTAGTTCACTGGGATTTACTTTTCTCTTTAATTACAATACAATGTCTACCTTTGATATTACTGATTTTTGTTGTTTGTTTTGTAGAGGAATTGAAGGTAATTAAGGCGTTATGCAATGTAAAGTAAAGAATACTATGATACTTTACGCTGCTCATCAGAGTCTTCTGGTATTATTGAAGTCTGGCATCATCCACGTTTTTAAGATTAATGTATGTATTATGTAAGTGAACATTTTTATAGTCCTTAGAGAGCTACCATTTATTCATCTCTGCATGTGCCAAGGTGGCCGCACTCTTTATTTATGTGTATTGTCTGTGATGACAGGGGAAACTAGAAGAATAGAATTAACATCGAAACTCAGAACATTTACATGGATTTTTATACAAGAGCCTAAATGAACATGCGTGAGTTATAAAGACTATTCTGAGAGTGTTTCCAATGCTACAAGGACTTGTGCAAAGATATTTTCATTCGTGTGGTGTGTAAGAAGGTAGTGCTAAGAGGGGGGTAGTCTAGATCTGATCCAGTAATTCATAAAAACAAAAAAAGCCCTAATTCTGAAGATCTGAAGAAATTTTTTCTTTGTTCATGGTGGGGGTAAAAAAAGAAGTTAGCACAACTCACTTGTTAGTCCCCTTCTGAGAGCTTGCAGAGAATTCAAGTGGTTTACTGTGTATGGGCGTGCGTGCAAATGTTGGCTCTCTGTCATCCTGGTTGTAAATTGTTTCCAGCACATGTTGAATAGTTATCTCTGAGTGCCTATTATTTAAGCTGAGTCAATGAGTTGTCATCGTGTGGTATTTTCTATTATTTAACAGAAAAATTTTATAGCATTTATCTGGTGAATTTAAAAAGGGAAAGAAGGTTTATGCAAACTTCTGCAGTCAGACTCTGAAATTCACTTTGGGTGAGTTTCCCGCTGCAGTCCTGCTGACTGCCTCCTGTTTCATGCGATCTCCTCCAGCCTGCTGGTTGAGCCACTCCAGTGAGCACCCTCTACTTTGAGATAGCCTGAGTCAGTAGAGAGAGGCTAAATACTCCAAGGTAGTGTACTGACCTCAGGAGAAATAGGGTAGAGACCAGTTGCACCAGCAGATCAGAAGTGTGGGCAGTGCTGGTAGACTGCAGTTGGCAGTTTCCTTGATGGTCGTGGCTGCAGATGGAAGAGAATGCTTTGGGGGGCTGTATGCTTCCCCTTTCACCCTGATTTACTCATATCCTAGGCTGTACAGGAAGGTAATTTTATGTAGTTCAGAGACAGCTTTTAAAATCCTACAAGTTGCCAAAGTGCATATATAAGAACTGCTTTCTAACTTTACTACCAAAGGAGTTGTGTGTCTACTTCTTGGCTTAGTAGGAACGCAGCATGCTCCTGCCAGCTCCTGCTCCTGGCGAGTTCCTTGTGCTCTGGAGCTTTGTGCTTGGTGGTGCCAACGTTCAGTTTGTCAGCAACTCCACCCAGATTTAAACTAACTGTAAACTTTGTGCACTTACTTAATATCTCAAGCCAGTGTTTGTTTCCGTGCATGTGAACATTTGATTCTTGATATCTAAAACAATTTTGCTAGGGGCTGACGGGGCCCAAGGAAGAATGTTGATACAGACGATTGCCCCTGAGGAAGGAATGGCGGAAACAGTTAACGTGGACACCCCCACAAGGCTCCATCGAAACTTACATGCCAAGACAAGTCAGTTAGGTGACAGGAAGATGCAACTGCAATAGAGACTGACCGATTCATGCAAGCAAGCTGCACTCATTTCTCAAGCAATTATGACAAACATCTACACTGACTTTTGCTTGATCTAGGAGTTTACAGGAGATCCCAGATGTGAGGTAGCAGTAATGTTTCTTTGTTCCTTGAAATCATTTTCTCTGGCTCCTGTGAAACTTCCAGGAAGCAGATTTTACATTGCAGGAACTATGGCTTCTGTGTTACCACAGCTAGCAGCTGTGGGCTCCTTAAAGTAACTTGTATAGCTACTGCACTTACTGGCTCTGCTTCTTTTCACAGCTGCCATCTGCAGGAGTGCAGCTCGGGCTTTGCAGGGAGAAAGCTGATATCTGGCTAGGCAGTGAAGAGAAGAGGTGAAGAAAGGCTTAAGGAATTAGAGAAGTCCAGGGAAAAAGGCAGGGTACCCAGTAACTTGACAGTTGTTATTTTATTCTGTTAAGCTTTTATCATTTCCTTGAACTGTTATGAACTAGAATTTGGATGCTTTGAAAGAACAGGACAGTCTGTAGTGTGCAATCACAGAATGTAGAGAGCAGTCAGGATCAAATATCTTATACCATGATTGGTAACTTGTACTTTCTATCCATCGTCATTGGAAATTGGCTTTTCTTCAAGTGAAGGATGGGAAACCTATTTCTGGAAGAATTATGCAACAGAGTGCTGCCTGGTTCCTGCACTGCCTTTATGCTGTGTAATGCTTAAAGATCTTCATAGTCATGCACTCTAGTGAGAGGGATAACCAGCAGTCTGCTCAGGTCTCTGAAGTATGAAACCACTATTACTTCCTTCTCTTTCTATTTGATAGCTTTAATAACAGACTTCTCTGTTTATTTGATAAGCCAAAATGAGACTGTGATGGTTTACTCCAAACTGAAAAGTAACAAAATATATAATGATCTTCTCTCAAACAAGGATTCATTCTGAAGCATTTAATTCACATCCTCTTTAAAGTGTCCTCAGAATATTCCTTTAAGTGTTTTTTTTTTTTTTTTTTTTAAATCATCAATAGCTAGAAAAATAATTGTTCCTGAAGCCATGAAGTTAGACCTGGATTCAAGTGGATGTGGTGAGACAGGAAAAACAGATGACAGGAACTGTTATCTCCATTTTAGAAATATGACCCACAGAGAATGCAGGATGTGTAAGCATGAAATGTCCTTATATGTTAAGTGCAGCTTCAGTTTCCCTGTATCATATACTCTTATAATGGCTTTACATCTGTCTGAATTAGGCCAATAGCAGTGACTCTTTGGAAAACACCAGAGACTGTTAAGGAACTGTCCAAGCAATGAACAGTAAAGCCTTTTTATCATGAGAGAACATGGGTACAAAGAACTCTCTTTAACCTCTTGAATGCATATAGAAAGTAAGTAATAAGACAGCACACAATGTAAACCAATTAAAAGAACAGAAAAAAATGGACGTCTATCATTTGTTGTGCTTAAGAATCATAAATCATTTTCAGACTTTGCTGTGATTCAGAAAATCTCAAACTGGTGAATAAAACCTTAGCCCGGCATCCCTTCAGTTTTCACTGTAATGCAACTTACCAAATGAGTATTTTCTGTGATCCTTGAAAATTAAATTTCTGAGAAATCATGCAACATTTCTGGCAGAAGATGAGATGCTGTTGTGCAAATACTGTGGTGCTTTGCAAATACCTTTTCTTCTCCCCTCACACCCTGGCCCCTTCCTTCCGAATGTGGTAAATTTTTGGCATTGCTTTGATAGAATATTAATTTTTGTAGAAGTAAATCTACTTTTCTTTCTATGGCAATGACACTTGTGGTGAATCTAAACAACAGGAAAGTAGAACATGGGTCTAATTAGCCAATGTCATTTTTCAATATCTGATCCAAAATATCAACATTTATGTTGTTCCTTAAAAATGAAAGGCATCCTGAAAGGATTGAGTGTGAATCCAGATGCAGGTTCAGGGCAGAGAGAATCAATATGCATGGTTTGAAAGATGCTGTCAGATGCTTCTTAATGGGGCACATGATTGTTGAAAAGATCAAACCCTAGCTGAATTTATTTGGCCTTCAATAGGGGATTGTATTTCAGATGGAAACACCTAATTGGTAGTATACAGTAAAAGTGACACAGTAAAAATTTCTGGCCTGTGTGTTAATTGCTCTGTCTGAATTAATACAGCTGTATTATTTATTGGAATACAGTAATCAAAGCAAGAGCTGACTGTTACAAAGGGGGGCCATTTCAATTAACAGGCATTGCTCCCAAAGGGGCAGTAAGGAGAAGTAAGCAATAGATGTATGCAGGTATTCAGGGAAGAAACTATAAATGAATTAATGGCTCATTCTTGTACCTGATCAGAATCTGAAAGGATTTATGCTTTGCGGAGAGTTTCAGGGATGTTCAGGATGGTTTCTTTTATCATTTGTTGCACGGTTTACCACAATTTCTTGTTGACAAGTGGTTCATTAGCATTAGCAGCAGATGTCTTTATTTCCTTGGGGGAGAAATCAAATGCAATAACTACCAATCAATTCGTAGTTACTCAGCTGGGGGTTCAGATTTACTCTGTGACACTCTGAGGGTAGGGAAGAGAGTTTTGGTCTCCTACTGCTCAGCCGTCTAATGTTTGGACAGCAGTGTATGCTGCACCTCTCATGTTTGAGTTGATTCTCATTTACAACCCATTTACATATTGAGTGGGTGAGAGTGAAAGAGGAGGAGGAGTGTGCAGGGCATTCCCAAGGGTGGTGTTTCGGGGTCAGTTGCTCTGTGTTCCCTCCCTTGCCTACTGAAAACTTCCAAAACGCAAGAGAATTCTTGATCTGTCTAGAATCTGTGTTAGTGGATGAATTTTTAGTCTTCTAAATAAGTGGTGGGGTTGGGTGATCTGCAGGTTTTTTGAGGCTGACATGAGATACTCTTTGTCAATGTAACTGGAAGAATCCATGCAAAAAATGTTGCTGCAGAGATGTGATTGTTCACAGCAACATATATGTCTAGAATGGAGTAATTTAGAGTTTCTTCCTTGCCCTTTCTTTTGTGTTCCTGTAATATAGTCATTAAAAGCCTGAATTCCCTTCATAGTTAGTGCTTGAGCAGTTTTATTTCTTTATTTTGATAGGCTGATTCACGATCTCAGGATTCAGAAAAACATGATTTGGATCTGAACTCTGTAGGTGGAACCCCATTGGTTCTTGTCCCCAGGCTTCATTCACCTCTTCATTCTTTGCTCTTTAAAGTCTTCATCGGACTTTCATCTCTGCAAGCCTCTCTCATATTTCCCATAATTTGACAATGCATAACTAAGTTTTTTTTTTTTGATGACTGTAACAGTCCTTACAGTTCCACCTAACTGTGGGTGAATGGTGAATTCTTCAGAAAATGCTGGTTTATCAAAACATTATTTATCTATTTTGACTGAAAATAAATACCACACTACTGGGAAAAACACAGGTGGTTTGAAACCTGGTGCAGAATAATCTGTTTCGTACCTGGGAGAAGGAAGATACAGATTTACATCTCTGATTTATCTTGTTCACATCTGAGCTCTAAACTGGGATCTTGCATATTAAATGGTTACCTAACAACTGCAGTTGTTGTTGAAGGGTCTGTGCCATCTTGCTGTGGGGACTGATAGCTGGCTGTGCCTGTGCTATGCAAGTTCACTAGATGGGCATGTCCCTGGGTGGCATCTCTGTAGACCTTAGCTCATTACAGTGAGCTGGCTCTCAGCCTGGGTGCAGCATCCCTGACCTATTTACACAGCCTGGTTTTCTCAGTTTAAATCAAGTATTTTTTCCAAAATGTTTTTATTTGAATGAAATATTCTGTGTTGTTAGCCTTTATTTTACTGAGTTTGGGGCTTTGCATGAGAACAGTTAAAAGCAAAACAAAAACAAAAACAAAACAAAAAAAACCAACCAAGCCAACCAAACAAAAAAATACATCTCAAATGACTAGTTTCCCAATTAAAATGAAGACTGTAAAATATCATTGTATAAAGTCCAACACAAAACCAAAATCATTATATCAAGCTAGTGGTTCATAGGTTAGGTATCTTGGCCAAGAGACAAATAGCTATGATGAAAAGAAGGTCTCCAGCCTTACAGTGCATCATGTTGCAGCAAGAATGACAATGTCAGAGAATAGACATCAAAGAACAGATGATAGACATTCTAGCAGCTGAAGTTCAAATTCAGCATTATTATGAGAACCGAACATTTCAGAACTAAAAAATTCTTAAGAGTCTGTTTGCAAAGTTATGGTTTTCTGTGAAGGCATCTTGATTTTGATTGCAATGTTATTTTTAAAGATACCTGCTCTTATTTTGTTGACATAAACTATGTTGCAGTATTCTACTAGGTTCTTCCCATTCCTTCCACGATGGAAAGTTGACACAAAGCTGAGACTCTTTAAGACTGTGGTTTTGCAATCAAATTCTTGATGTAATGAAGCAACACCAGTGTGTGTAGGTCCATACATACATATACGTATGTAATCTATATATATAAAGCCCTTGTACCAGACAGAATAGCTAGTGATGAGAATTGTGGAACAAGGCTAACTTTCAGAATGCTTCTTTTTCCCCTTAGAATGCCAGTGGCAGGAGTGCACATGGAGGCTGTTTTTTATTTTTTTCTCTCCAGTTTTTTACAAGGCTTTGCCTTGCTTCCAGAGATTAAGTACCCATCCATTTGACTCTTGTGAATCACTTAGCTAATTCATAAAATAAACTTCTCCAAGGAACTGTTATCTTTTAGCTACTAAAATATTGGTAAATTTAGGCACATAAGAAATTGCTGGTTTGAAATAATTTCATCTTTGTTAATATTGGTTATCCCTGTGTTTTTCCAGAGTACTAAATGCAATAGACTTCACAGGATGTTTGCATCTTTTAAGAAAAGAAGCTAGGCTTTAATTAACAGTCAGTTAAAAGTAGAATCCTTTGGCAATACAGATTTGTTCTGAGTGAGTTCGAATATCAAATGCAGCCTGGAACAGCATGTAGTAGGCTTAAGAGCATCTTTATCGTGATGAAATTCAATTTAAACTCTTTCTTATCAGGCTCCACTCGATTGTTCCTGTAATTTCTTCAAACCTTGCAATCAATCAAATCAATGGCTTCAAAAACTCACCAAAGCAATACTTGAATCATCAAAATATTATCATGAATTTGGAATAGAGGAGCAGCCATTTGGAAACTTTGGACTGGATGGACAAAATGTCCTACTTGTCTGCTGAGTTGCACTTGAATGGAGTGGGCATAAATGGCTACATAACATACTGAGTGGTTGGAAGTAAGTTACACTGTTGGATGCAAGGCATTGATTTGGCAAAATAATTCAGAACTTGACTTGAAGCCTAGTGGGTCTGGTATTGAGAAATTTTGATTTGCCAGTCTGTTGTTGCAGAGCTGATGAGAAGCCGATACTTCATTCTAGAAAATAATTTCTTCAGTTGTTAAAAGAGAATGAAAAGTGTAATAGAGCAAGGACATCAACATTTCACTGTGCTATCTTTGTTAGAGGTGAGAGCATGTGACAAAGTTGAACAGTTGTATCATGTCAGCATTTGGTCTTAGAAGTTTCACCTTAAACTAGCAGTAGCACTAATGAATTCAGCATGTAAGAGAATGATAACAGTATTGTGGTTTTGTTGTATCGGCCCTTCAAAATTCTCATTTCAGTCTGTCAGTAGAATAAATAATAAAAAAGGCAAAATGAAGTTGTTTGTTTTAATGCTAGGCTTTTGAACTGAGAGATTTTAGTTACATATTCAGTTTTTCTAGATAGTAAGATTATGAATAACCTTAAAAAAAAAAAAGTGGTAAACTTCTTGGGGCTTCAAAACAATCATATAAATTGATTTTACTGTACATGGAACTAAGAAAGTAGTTGTTTAGCAGAGAAAGACAAAGCAGACAGTATTATAATATTCAGTGGCTTGAAGTACATTGGGAACTTGGCTTTTACAAACAGACTTATGTTCTCTCTGCCAATTTTCCCTTTACAAATCACCAGTATTCTGATTGCATGAAAGTGCTGTCATAGCTTAAAAGGTCAGCTATAGAAACAGTCCTGGATCTTTACATACATTTGTATATTTTAGAGAGTAGGTGTCTTTTTATGATTCCTCTTAGGTTGATTATTCTAATTAGCTTTTGCAATTATCTGAAGAATAATGGCTTTTCCTTAATGGATATTTTCTTCTTTCTCTGATTTAACCCTCTTCTTTTGAATGTACTTTTTCATAAAAATGTGATGTATAATGAAACAACAGCATAAGGATTATATGCAAGTTTTCAGAAATGTCAGAGCATGAGTGAGTGACTGTTATTATGTATTCAGAATTTTACTCACTTAGAAAGCAAAAATACCTGTGTTAGTATGCAATAGATTGGCAGCAGATCTATAGCTGTGTTTTGAAGATAAAAACATAGAACCCTAAAAATTTTGGTTGGAAAGAATAATTAGTCTACTTAGGAGCTAGGAGAAAGTGATCTGTCTGCGTAATTCCTTTTGCAATTCACTTGCTGCCAAGAGCAAGAAAAATGTCTTTTTCTGTTATAATAGTATTTAAGTAGACCCTGTAAGTCTCTGAAGTTTTCACCTTGGAAAGGACAGCTTGCTAGAGAGAAGTGAATGTTTTCACCTTTGCTTTTTTCTCTTTGGTGTTATGGATACAATTTTTCACTCAGAGAAAAGTATCTACTGTTGTGGGATGGGTTGGGGGCGGGGGGACACAACAGGAAAAACAAGCAGCTTTAAACTGAAACTTACATCTTCCAAAATTCTTGTAAGCATAGAATTAAGCCTTAGAAATGTGGTTATTTTTCCTCAGTTGTGAAGAGGTATTGTTTGACTACATCAAGGACAAATTTGAAATCTCTCTAGTAAAACTTGCTCAACAGTTTCTGCTCTGGCTTAGCCTTTATTTTTGCGGATAAATCCAGCTGTATTATGAAGAACACCAATCTTTAGTGATGTTCCAAATGGAATCCTCCCTGCTTGTCCTTGGAAAGCCTGACTTCAATGTCTTCTCTCCCTTACTGACCTGCCTGTCTTGACTAATCAGACTGTAGCAATTCTACATGATTGATGGCTGATTATATATTTGTTTGGAGAAGAAAAAAAAAAAAAAAGTTTCCTGAATGCCATTTGGTTAGTGATGGGAAAAGTATGTTTTACTTCTCTAGATCAAATGGAAGGATTTGTACAATCTTTGAAAAGGAAAGTTATGTTTGCCAGAAGCCAAAGATCGGATTTTCTGCTGTAAGAACGGCTTCTGTTAATTAGAGGTACACGCCTCATGGGATCCTTGTAGCAAAGCCTGAGCAAGTTGACCGAAGTTNAGTTGGGTGTGATGAATCCCAATCAAAGTTATACATTTCATAGGATTTTGCCCTTCTTTCTTAATTCTTTAGAAATGGTAATAGTATTTCAGTAATAGTGTGGCAGAATAAAGAACAAATGCAGTGTCCTCCTCTCCTCCTCTCCTCCTCTCCTCCTCTCCTCCTCTCCTCCTCTCCTCCTCTCCTCCTCTCCTCCTCTCCTCCTCTCCTCCTCTCCTCCTCTCCTCCTCTCCTCCTCTCCTCCTCTCCTCCTCTCCTCCTCTCCTCCTCTCCTCCTCTCCTCCTCTCCTCCTCTCCTCCTCTCCTCCTCTCCTCCTCTCCTCCTCTCCTCCTCTCCTCCTCTCCTCCTCTCCTCCTCTCCTCCTCTCCTCCTCTCCTCCTCTCCTCCTCTCCTCCTCTCCTCCTCTCCTCCTCTCCTCCTCTCCTCCTCTCCTCCTCTCCTCCTCTCCTCCTCTCCGTTGATGGAATGAGATGGGGGATTTGGTGTGGATGACTCTTTCCTGCAGGTGTGTAAAGATGTGTGAGAGCAGAATGGCAAAATGGGGGTGAGAAGGAGGGGTGGTGATTCTTTCCATATAGATGCTGTCAAGTGTTGTGATGCTATGACTCTCCCATGGTGATGACTGTGTGCTGGACCTCTTGCTTTCTGCTTTCTCCCTGTCCTGAGGCTTGGTCCTGGAGTCTCCTCACCCATTTCCCTATTTCTTGACCTATATTGCACTATATACTCTTCAAAATCTTTTTCCAATGTAAGAGCCCCCTCTTCTCTCCTCTGTGTCTGCCAGGTATTCCACTAGTCCCTAAGTACATGAGCCTGCATATGCTCGGTCTGCTCTGCTCTAGAACATTAGTAATACTAAAAATTAGTTTCCACAGTCCTAGAGGCAAAGTGAGGAGAGTATCTTCTGCCCCTTCACAGCTTCATGGAAGAAGGTGGAAAAGAGACAGAATTATGGAAGAAGGTATTCTTGTTACCAGTATAATGCATGTTGCCATAGCACAGTGGTAATTGCTTAGAAATAATATTAGTTTTGCTTAGTGTTGCACACATTTAGAATTACAATACTGTTTTTCATGTGTTGAGCCATACCTGAATGATTTTGGTTCCTTGCTCTTGCTTCATCAGTTCTGCCCAACAGTAATTAAACTGCAGCGGGGCTTTCCAAAGGCAGGGGAGTTTAAATATCAGTAATTTGATCTGCCCTGTTTACTGATCTCTGCTGTTAGCTGAGTTGAAAGCGAAATGTTTTAATTAAAACGATTGGCAATAAGTTGGTATAATGCCATAATTTGCACTGGGCCTCTTCTAGAAAATGACTTAACCTCTGCCTCTGTTGCTAAGGCAACTAATGGACATAATTGTAACTGGGTGTATGTAGACAGCAAGTGGAGGGCCTAAAGCTTTTTTAAATTGCTGGCGTATGATGATGCTAAAAGATTAAAATGTGATATTAGTAAAATGTATCCAAAAATCTCTTCCACACTTTAAGTTTAATCTTCACATTTTTTCTGTTTTATGTTTCAAAACATTCCAGTCTGGACTCTAAAACCTTATGACATCATACCTACTGAAGTTCATTAATGCAGCAGTGTATGTATAATACCTTGTGATATAACCTGGAAATGGCAATGGCTATTCTACTGGGATTTAGAGTAATGTATTTGATGGAATCTTATCACTAATCTATATTGAATCAGCAAAGAGTTAAGAATTAGATCATACATTATAAAGTATCCTGAATTACGTTTTTAGACAAAAACTATGAAAACCACTTTTTTCTTCCTTCACTTGCTGAACCTTAAGGTTCATAATGAATCTGGACCCCATGATAAAATGGAGAATTTTCTACAAGAAATATAAGAGTTCAGAAGACAGTTTAATCAAGCTCTCTTAATCTCAAGCTGCTTAGCCCTGATGTGGTGCCCGTCTCAGCACTGCAGATGGAATTTGATGGGGTCTTTTAAGTAACATTTAGACTTTACACTTTCTAGTTATCAATTTTTCTTCCAGTGAAAGGAAGGTAAAATCAAATGTTTAATGTATTGTTTCACTGTTGGAAAATATGCAGAACCAAAAGAAATTACAGTTCTTATTGAGGATAGAGAAAGGGTGTACTTTACTCCTTGCACTTCCCTCCTGACCTGATCCATCTCTAACATTTAGGCTCTTAAAGGTGAAAAGAAAATAAGCAATGTAATCATACAGCATGACAGTGCAAACTGCTGATCTCAGAAGCATACACTTAACCATGTGCAATCCACCTATATGGAGCTAAGGATTCAGTCATTTGAGAACTTCCTCATATAACTTTGTGTTTTCCTTCTTTCGTATACGTGTGCAGCGTACCCTGAATGCCAAGACCGCAGAGAATAGGGAAGCGGCAGAATCAGTAGTACTTAGCTTTAGGAAGAGAGGTATCTGAAATGTCATACAACTTAATCAGTTAGCTAGTTTGCTTTTGCTTTATTAGTGCATGTATTTGGGCAAATTAATCTGAAAATCTGTGCAATTTATGATTTTATAGTATTATACACAATGAAACAAATGACAGACTCTTTGGTTTTGTTTTTAAAATCATTGCTGGAAAGAAATTTTATTCCAGCTTTGCAGAATTCCTAGAACAGATGTAATTAGAGGAATGAGAGCCTGAGCCATGAAAAATTAAATTATTCTCCAGTCTTACATTATACCTTTGTTTTCAATGAGACGAGGTAAGAGTTTGCAACAAACAAACAAACAAAAAACAAAACAGAAAAAACAGTAGTTTTGTTGAAAACCTCAGTAAATGTGTTGAAAGAGAAGAAACTAAAGTGATGATTGTATAAATGACTTTACTAAAACATTTAAGTTTAGGCCCTGAGTCTAGAACTCTTAAGCACTTGAAATTTTTGAACTTCGTGGTAGATAGTTGTCTGCCCAAAACAATCGAAGTTGTGTGGCTTGTGAAAGGGTACTGTATCGGAAGATTGTGTTGGAAGAAAGGTTGCATTCCAATGGATTTCTTTTTCTTCCTATTTCCATTCCCCCATCCCTGCTCCATATAAGTACGTACACACACGCACAAATAGATAGGGTTAGTAAGAGATTTTAGTGGAAAGCATCTCTGGAAAAATACAAAATTTGTGTTGACATTTAGGAAGCTGAACCAAACAAGAGTAACAAAGCTACATTAGGGATAAGAAGAATAAAATAGAGCTCTCAATGTAAATTTTGAAATGTAGTTTTCACTTCTCTGTTTTCCACCACACCCCGGCACCTATCTAGAGGGTGGAAAGGGAAGTTGAAAGCAAGCAGGGAGAAGATAGTCTCCACTGAAAGGGGAGGGGGAAATGCAAAGAGGAATCCCATGCTGTGAGCAGCAGACCTGCAAGACGAGCACATTCTGAAATGCCCATTTGTGCACAGTAGCATGGGTCAGAGAGGTGGGAAGGCACTTAAAGGCAAGTCATGTGCACGTGCAGTTACAGAAACAGATGAAAGGCAACCAGATGCAGGAAGTGAGAGGAATAGGTGCTGATCTTATTCCTTATCTCTCATAGGTTTATATTATAAAACATGCTGGTCAGATAGTTGTGCTGGTCAACGGAGAATATAAACAGTGCCAGGTAAAGAGCAGATGTGTTGACTCCCCTGCAGATCCCAAGGGAAGTAGCACCGCAGCTGTAGTGTGATATGGCTTCAGGAGATGTTTCTGGTCTTGCTTGATCTTCGCTTCTGTTATTTTGTAGCAAATTCAGAGTGTGCCCCTCCAGGCTGTTGTGTTGACATAACTGAAGTAGGAGAAACTGCATGACCTGGCTTCCTCAAGTCTGAAGCCCAGACTTGTCAAAAACCTCTGGAGAAAGACAGCCAAATCTGACTGCTCAGCCAGTGCAGCTCTGGGCCCCATCTCCTGCATGCACTGCTGTCTACATACAGCTTTGCCTCACTGAGGAAGCATGTGCCATCTTCTTTACCTGCCTCTATTTCAGAATATACATTTGCAATCACTTCTGAGGATAAACTCCTGCTTTTCACTTCAAGTTGACTTTTGCTAATAAAAGCCCTAAAGAGCATGAAATATAGTTGCTAATCTGAATAGAATTGTTAATAAATCACCTTTCTATACCCAAGTGTTAGGGTAGAAAGATAACAACTGGTGCAAGTATTTATTCTTATGTTTCTCGTGTGCATAATGACATGTCCCCTGCGAATTAGACATAGAAGGAGAATATGAGACAATTCTGGCAAAATGGGCTTCTAAATGAAAATGTTAAATGCATTTGAAGAATAGACAAAGTATTCATTTGCTGAAGATCAAGATTAAATTGACTTTGAAAGGGAAGAAAATCTGAAAAATCAGAATAGGGAAGGAAAAGTGCAGAAAATTAGAATTCAGCCAGTAGAACTGCCAGTCTGATTAAATGAACAATTTCAGTTTAAATCAATAAAACTGTACAAAAACATGCTTTTAGTACATAGTTTAGCTATTGAAAATTGCAACATACCTACTGAAATGAAATCGTTGTGTGCTTATGCTTTATTGTCACAGTGGATGTCATGTACCACATATAGCAAAATGATACCAATGGATCTGTAATGTATTAGTTCTGTATGGTTAGGAATATACTTCTCAGTACTTACAAGCCAGATTGACAGCTATTGTTGAATGGTCCTATTTAATGTGTGAAGATCACTCCAAAGTTGTATGCAGTGAAAATGATCATTGTCAAATTCATTCAGGTGTTGGGGGCATTTGGTTCAAATTATATCCTTTAATCTTCCATTTTAAATAGTGTATCTGGATGTGAGTGTGCCTTTACAACCAGGATCAGCTGATATCCGCCTTGAAGTCTGTATAAGGGTACTGCTGTTTGGCCTGTAGAAACCTGGTCATTTCCTGTTAAACTATGCTGAGTTGAAGAAAATGTAGGTGGCTATTCCTGTATAAAGTTTTCTGTGCTGTACACTTAATAAATAGTGGCTCTGCAACATATGTATTTTGGCAAAGCAAAGCCGAATGCTAACATTTGGCAGCTTT